>CM065594.1:57127204-57512845 GCA_033119425.1 Bufotes viridis
GCGATAAAAAGATCACAGGTTCAAGGGGACGAAAAAATAAATGTAAAAGAAAATATATTTAAAATATAAAGAATCTAAAAAATTAATTTTTTGCCAATTTCTCATATAAAACGATATCTATTAAACAATCTATTAAATTATCCCATTATTTGACCTTTACCGTGAAACCTGGATAAAGGGAAATCTTCAGTGCCAGAATTGTTTTGGCCTCCCCTCAAAAATTTAAAACATAATCCAAATCAAAGGTTATAAGTATGCCAAAACGGTTTCAATAAAAACTACAGCTTACCGTTCCAAAAGTGGGCCCTCACACACCTCCGTTGGCAGAAAAATAAGTTATTCATGTCAGAATAGAGTGACACAAAAACAAAAAAAAAAAAACGCTGAGCCTAAAGCAGCAAACTAGGCTGCACACTTAAGGGATTAAAAGGTGAATATGTTTTTTCTTTAGTTTATACAGCCTACTCATCTCTGCCATTTAAAAAAAAATATTGGAAAACCTATTTAAATAAGTTATATTAGGAGCTCTTCAGCTTGTAAAAGCACACATATCTTGTAAAATACTTTTCAGCTTTTCCTAAAATAATCAAGGGAAATTCAAAAAGACATTTTACTGTTTGTTTTATTGTGGGAAAATCCAGTTTTGTCCTCTGCATAAGTCTATAATGAATAAGTGATAAGACCTTGAAACATATTTTGTCTTTTCTTAAAGGGGTAGTCTAGGATCAGACACATGGTCATGCTGCGGCTCATGCTGCGGAATTCACTTCAGTAATGCAAGTTTAAAGGGATTCTGTCAGCAGATTTTACCCCTATAACCTAAACATATGTGCGGGGTTACCTGTATTAATGGACCTTTCCTTGGGCACCTAAAGTAAGTGATTGAAGTTATAAAAAGCTGATTTTTGTGCAAATAGAGCCACAGTAAGGTATAATAAGGCCCTCTTAGGATTCTACTTATTAGTCTGGACATGAACATATGTTTAGGTTATAAGGGTAAAATCTGCTGACAGAATCCCTTTAAAATCCTCGACCATACCTTTAAGTTAGTATCAAATAACGTTTCATTCAGGCCCCATACATATGACCATAAGTGTTTTGAGGTCTGCAAAACTCTGATCTGCAAAATATGTATACCGGCCGTGTGCATGCCGCTATTTTGTTTAACTACTGTAGAAATGTCCTATCTTTTTGGCGGGCCAGCAGAATGGACAAACTGATGTGAACAGCACACCTTGTACTGTCTGCATCTTTTGCGGCCCCATTGAAATGTATGGTTCTGCATCCGATCCACAAGAAATGCGGGTCAGATGTGGACTAAAAACACTGTTGTGTGCATGGGGCTTCAGATTTATTGAATGAAAAGACAGAGCAGAAGTTAAAAAGGAAAAAATAATTTAAGCAATTGAAATGTGGAAGAAGTGAAGCTTGTTTCTATTTTAGTATTTTGTAGAAAGTTACATAACTGTGATTTCACAGACTTACTTAATGTTTTCCTTTTGTTCAGCTTTGGTCAAAAACCACAGGAAGTTCAAATTTTTCTATATATAATGTTATATATTTTTCCAGATATATGCTTAGAATTTTTTTAATGTCATAGAAAATGTGACGAGAAATTTACATATCAGTATTTGGGTGGAATTACAAAAGGGCATATTTGCTTGCTATTTATAAACTAGAATGTATATGCTTATACTGTATAAAAGGGCCATATATTAATAAACTAGATGTACACATGGGCGTAGCTATAGGGGGTGCAGAGGTAGCAGTCGCTACCGGGCCCAGGAGCCTGAGGGGGCCCAAAGAACTTTGTGCCGCATAAGAAGACACACAAAGCACTGAGGGAAGGGGGCCTAAGATGAACTCTTGCACCAGGGCCCATGAGCAGTTAGCTACGCCGCTGGATGTACAGTATGGCCATAATCCTGCAACCTCCACCACCAAACACTCCTCAGACTTCTAAGCTTTTTTGTTGCTATGTGAGTCCATATACTTTACAGAATACAGAACTGGACTGCCACTACAGGGATTCTTGTAGATGGCATTACAAGAACTTGCTCCCAATTTTAATTGTGCCCTATCGTGTATGTAGGAAATGTATTCCGTTCTTTAAAATTTAGGACAGTAATATGCAACATGAATTCTCTAAAATGTTGACCATCTATCAGCAGAAATACAATAGAAGCAAAAGGGAAGATATGGAAAAGGCAAAGGGCTTGCAACATTTTATCTTGAGCCAGTCTTTTCTAGATGGGCAGGGCTGAATTGACACAACCAAAGTAACAGAGGGTCCTTAAGCGAAGACAACCGCATTTGGAGGTGATTTTAGAAACAATCATTTGCCACTAGAGTCTACTAATGTGTTTTTTGGAAACTATGGAAAAAATGCTCCTTTTGAATACTATATTTCTCAATTTATTTACTATAGATAACTGCCATAAATGCATTGATACGTCTCCCATGCAACTGTAAACCCCTGCCTTCTCTCACACAGTACACTGTAAAACCGCCTGCAGCCACCACTAGGGGGTGCTCAGGGCATAAACATCGATATAGACTGCCATTGAATTCAATGGAAGCTGTACAATCTCTCTGCACTGAGCTTTATCTAGTGGTAAGCTGCAGTAAAATGCTTTGAATTTATGTCAGGAATAATAAGAAGTACAGCTCCAGAGTCCATACCAGTAGTGTGGTCTGCCTCCATGATAAATACATCACGGCTTCTATTGTAGTATAAATCATCAGTACTCTGCTGCGGAGTGAACTGGCAAGGCTGCTCACATTTTATGAGAGCAACTAAAAATGGACATGCACATGTTCTGTATCGATGGAAGGTGGGCCCTCAGAATCTTTTCCTATGGTGGACCCGTGGAAACTCTTTCTGACACTATGTGTGGATGTGGGTATTTCTGTATTATCGCTTTATATATTAACCCCTTAAAGACCGGTCCTATTTTCACTTTTGCATTTTTTATTTTTCCTCCCCATGTTCTAATAGCCATACATTTTCCATTCACATAGCCATATGTGCGCTTATTTTGTTGCAGGACAAGATGCATTTTTTCATGCCACCATTACTGGTGACCCTGGGTCTGTGGCTTAGCATCCCCATCTCAGTGTCTTCTACTGGTCACTTATGCAGTCTGGGAGTCTCTTCTTCTAAGCACTGATCCCTAATTGCAGAACACTAGGGGTTCTTACAGCTCTCCTTATTTACAGATATATAGATAAATATATAGATACTTAAATGTTTCCAGCTGAACTATAACCTTGTAGTGGGAGGGTTGGAGTGGAGAAACACAACCTAAACAAATACAATGTTACAGTTATCATCTCTCATAGACTTACATTAGAGCTTCAGTGATACTCAATGGCAATGCCACAGCAGTTTTTACAGACAAAAACAAGTCTTCAGACATAATAACATAAGCTAAACCAGACATTCAAAAGGTTAGTCTACTTTCACACTCGCATTTTGGCTTTCTGTTTGGGAGATTCCACAAGCGGTCTAAAACGGATCAGTTTGCATTCTAATGCACTCTGAATGGAAAAGGATCCGCTCAGAATGCATCCGTTTGCATCAGTTCAGTCTCCATTCCGCTTTGGAGATGGACACCAAAACGCTGCTTGCACACAATGTAAGTCAATGAGGACGGATCCGTTTTCACTGACACAATCTGGCACAATAGAAAACGGTTCCGTCCTACATTGACTTTCAATGATGTTCAAGTCGGATCTGAACGTATGCAGACAGTTGTACTATCTGAACGGATCCGTCCATGACGGATACGCACAAAAGCGAGCGTGAAAGTAGCCTTAGGGTCCATTCACACGTCCGTAAGTGTTTTGCAGATCCGCATATTGCGGATCCGCAAAACACGGACACCGGCAATGTGCGATCCACAATTTGCAGATACCAATTTGCACATAGCCAGCACTATAATAGAAAATGCCTTTTCATGTACGCAATTGCGGACAAGAATAGGACATGTTCTAATTTTTTCAGGAACGGAATTGCGGAACCTAGAAAAATGGATCCTGAAAAAACGGATGCGGTTCCTGAAAGATGCGGACCCAAATTACAGAAATGTGAATGGACCCTTAGTCTGTCTGGTTTTAGTGGTAAACAAGTCTGGCTTTTTCTTTTCTCTCCAAAACATGTTCTTCTTTAAACCTTATAGTAACTGTGGAAAATTACCAGCTTCTCATTATTAGGTAAAAATTCCCAAAAGTCTGTCAGTGTTCATTAACCCTTTCCACAGCTCTGTGCAAACAAAATGAGCAGGATATACAGTAATTAAAAACAGCGCTACAACAGAGATATACTGAATGGATGTCCACATACAACTTCATAGTAGGCAACTGGATACTCTACATACTCATCATGTGCTCTGGCAGCTAGATTTCAGGGACAACAGGACACCATTCTATGCAAGCTTCCTTAGATACCGGTGCTTCACCAGCTATAGGTTGAGGTTTTTGGTCTAGCTCCTTCCCCCATGCTTTACAGTGCAGGAAGTCTGTGGATGAATTGTTGATTGTAAGTACCAGAAGGATGGAATGATTATAAATTACAAGGAACTAAACTACCAATGATAAAACAAGACTATATAGTAGTAGATCTGTTACAATGTGTAGATCAATGCTAGCGTTGTTCAGACAGTAATGGTGACTGGAGGTTTCTAACCTGCTAGATTTGAGTGGTGGGGTGGCTCCCGCCCAAGGTATCTGGACAAACCAGGCCTGCACCAACTGTGAACCGTCCACATTGAGCTTTTATTGTGGTTGCACCCACCAGATGCAACCTAAATAGGTGAGCAAACCAATTCTGTCTGTGGATTATCTGCCTATTGAACATACTCACCCTATGAGCGCCTTTCTCTATCCCTTGGCCATAACTTGCTAGATTGGAAGCTTTTCTTGTGAAATAATGGAATTTAGGGGACACATGCAGCGAGTATGGGCTAGATCATTTTGCTTATATAGCACTTCCTCTTTCAAAATGATTATTTTTAATTCACTTGAAGTGGGAAAACTTTTTTTTAACATTTTCTTTGGAATTGAATATTATGCAATGTCTGTCTGTATAGTATGGCTGACTTCTAATCTTTCTCTAACATCCATGAGGCTGCAGGACGTAGAACTGTATTGAGCAACAGAATGCCTGCTGAACCTTTGTTCCATTCAATCTCCTCACTCTGGTGCAGAGTAAGAGAGAACTCAGGGCCCCCATACTAAAGAGGGTCCCAAAACATTGATTTGAAAAAGGCCTAGACCAGGCATCCTCCCGGCTATGAGCTCCATCTGTTCTGTTGTGTAAACCATAAATTAGATCCATATGGGTTTTCACTATTTAGCTTTCACAACTATCACTGTGACCCTTTACTGGCAAAATAATTTCTTAATTCATTACTAGTGTTGGGCGCGAATATTCGCGATGCGAATATTTCGCGCGAATATCGCATATTCGAGATTTCGCGATTTTTTCGAATATCATGCCATAAATTCGATATTGCGAATATTCGCGTTGGTTAAATTAGATGATACACAATAAGTTCAAGAACTTCAGTTCACTTGTGTTGATAAATGAGTTTGAGTGACTCTGAGTTTCATTCATTTAAGGTGTTGTTTTGCATCAAGGCTCTTTTATAAAACGCCATAGCCAAAATCCTGCCTTTTTTGCGATTTTCCGTAATGCGATTTTTTTGACAGCAATGCGAATATCTAACACTTGCTGACATGCCTGCGCATTGACTTGAAAATTGAAATATTGCCTTTATGCGATTTTTCCGTAATGCGATTTTTTTCACACTCTATGCGCTTGGTAGTCGCGATCGTCAACTTGCGAATACGAACATGCTGCGAATTGAGAATGTATTCGGAAATTCGCATATTCGAATATATGTCGTCGTGTTTTCCTCTTCTTATTCTCATTCACCCCCAATCATTAGTTTCACTTTCAACAAGGCTTCATTTTATATCCATTCCTCTACCCCCCGTCCCCATTTCCCTCCCTTGTCTTTTTTTTTTTTTTGCGATTTTTTGTAATGCGATTTTTATTAAGCGATGCGATTTCTTTCACACGTGCTATTCTTCCTGCGCATTGATTGACTTGACCATCCCGGCCATGAAAGTTAAAGTGTTTTTGCGATTTTTTTGCCATGCGATTATCCGCGATTTTATAAAAAAAAGATGGCGATTAAATGATGACGAATACGAATATTCGAATTTGCGAATATATCGTGAATATTTTACGAAATATTCGCGAAATATCGCAAATTCGAATATGGGCATATTCGATCATCACTATTCATTACATCTGTAAAAAAACAAGCAAAAAAATGGAGAAACAGAAACGGAGATACAAAACTACAGCGGTGTTACAACATCTCAGTCAATATACAAAATATCAAGTGGGTTCTTTGTCAAACACAGATTGTCAGACTGAGAGAAGACGGCACTATTTCACCAGAGGGTAAAAACCTCTGTCTACCAATGTCTATATTGTATTTACATTTTTAAAGGGGTTCTCCAGGACTTTAAAGAGGTCTCCTGACATGTTTTAATAGCTTCATGCATTTCTCATGTAATACGCATTCTGGAGCATCTATTCTTTTGACTTAATGTTGTGCTGTTCCTTTATTATTTGTACTAGAAGTTATTAATGAATTGCTAGCAGTCTGCAGTAAGGGTACAGAGGGGTGGTAACCAGTTGGGGGTGTGCCCCTGCACAGTCTCACTGCATGCAATCAGTGCTGCCATTGTCAGACTGTGCAGAGACAGACCTCCAACTGGTTACCTCCCGTCTGTACCCTTACTGCAGACTGCTAGCAAATCTTTCATAAATTCTAGAACAAATAATAAAGGCATGGCACCACAAAGAGCCATAAGAATAGATGCTCCAGAATTGTTATTACATGGGGAATGCATGTAGCTATTAAAGAGGACCTTTCACCTGAAAATGCAAGTTAAAATAAAGATATACCCTTACTTGCTGGCCCCTGGTGGTGCTTATTCAGTTCTTCTTTTTTCACTATGTGCCCCCGTTTGTCCGCGGTGCCCCCCACAATATTTCCCGCCTTCCATGCTAATGAGCCATTCGGCTCAACTGGGCGGGCCTGGAAAAGTTCTCCCGGGCGTGTCTTTCTTCTCCCTGGCACGGAGCGCATCCAATCAGCGCGCTCCGCTCTTAGCCAGGGAGAAGAAGCTCCAGTTCTCGCGAGATTCGCGAGATCTGGAGTGATTTCATCCATCCTGAGCCGGCACCATCTTGGATTCCCGCTGCGAGCATCGGAGCAGCGTGAATGCTCGGCGCGGGAATCCAAGATGGCGCCGGCTCAGGATGGATGAAATCGCTCCAGTTCTTCATTATTACAATTTTTTATCTCTTATGCGAAAAATCGGCAATGTAATATTCACGTAATGCGAATATTCTAACACCTGAATATATAGCACTAGAATATAGTGCTATATTTTAGAATATTTATTCTTTTTTTCCATCTGAAGTCATGATTCCTCCCTGCTTAAGTTGCTTTTGGGCCAATGACTGTTCGCATTAAATTGGAAAAAATGACGAATATTCTAAAAAAAGAATATAAAGCACTATATTCTATAGTGCTATATGTTCGTGTTTCAGAATATTCGTCATTTTTTCCAATTTAATGTGAACAGTCATTGGCCCAAAAGCAACTTTTGCAGGGGGGAATCATGACTTCAGATGGGAAAAAATGACGAATATTCTAAAAAAAGAATATATTTCATAGTGCTATATATTCGGGTTTTAGAATATTCGCATTACGCAAATATTTAATTGCCGATTTTTCCGCAATCAATAGAACAATCCCAAATATGAATATTCGCGAATATATGACGAATATTCTAACGAATATTCGCAAAATATCGCAAATTCGAATATTGCCCCTGCCGCTCATCACTATTTAAGGATAGGTCTGCTAAAGTCTTTTTACATATGTACCTATTGGTTTAAAAATTTTAAAGGGGTTTTCCCACTATAAGTATTGACATATGTCTAGGGTATGCCATCACTCACTGATTGGTCAGGGTCCATCTTCCGGGATCTCCACTGATACTTAACTCTTGAACAATGTTCCCCTGCACAACAATGCTTGAATGGAGCTGTATTACAATTTCTTGCACAGCATTTGGTTGGGAGAGTAGCTGCATAGGGGAAATACCAATGTGTCCTCTGATTTGTAGGTTATACTATAAAGTTATGATCAATTGGGGTCCTCTGGGATCATAATGTTATAGCATACCCTACTGGTGTGTCATAACATTAGCAGATGTGAAGAGATGGAGGTTGCTTCTCCATCTCCCATGTTATACACAGTTGAGTTACATCATTAAAACTACCAGGTAACATCCAGAGTAACTGTGGTGTGCAGCACAGGCAGCAGCTAGACTGGCTGGAAGTAATTCACTAAGATCTCGGTAGGTTGTCACAAGTATCTGGAGCCATGCTGACTGCAGTGCATCCCACAGCTGCTGGAGGGTGCATGGGAGGATCCATAGAGAGAACATGACAATCGTGGTGGTCCACAGATGCTCAATTGGGTTCAAGTCTGTGGAATTTGGGGCCAGGGTAGTACTTGGAAGTCTTGGTCATGCTCTTCCAACCAGTCGGACATTTCTAGCCATGTGGAATGTCCCATCCGCCCCAGGCAAGACAGCATTTATGGGAGTACCTCATCTGCAAGGATGGATTGATACCCAAATTGGCAGAGTATTCCTTCCACATAGATGAATGGGCCAGAGAATGTAATGAAAACATTCCCCAGACCAAAATGCTGCCACCACCAGCTTGTGTTCTTCCAGCAATGGTTGCAGGTGTGTGTTCTCTGATGTTTCTCTGAATGTCCATCAGTTCGATAAAGCAGAAAACGTGACTGAGAAGATAATCCTTTGCCAAGCAGTGGATGTCCAATTCCGATACTGCTATGAAAATTTAAGCCTTTTCTGCAGAGGTGCAGTGACCATCCATCTGCTTTGGCGCCCCATACACAGTATGGTTCACTGAACTGTTGTTTTAGACACGCGTCTAGTAGCTCCCTAGTTCAATTTGGTGGCTAGAGCTGCTCCACTGTGGCATTTCAGTCTACCCTTGTGCACCTTTGTAGCCAAAGTTCACCGCTCATATCAATGGTACATGGTGCTCCTCAGTTTTCAGGTTGCTTATTTGCAATGGTGCCATTTGCCCTCTCACGATACACTTTCACTGCAGCAGAAATACCACCACCCTTGGCCCAAAAGCCAATAATCATCTCTGTTTTGCAACTCTGATAAATTGCCCCTTTTAGAGGCTATGACAACTTCGAGGAATATACCTGCAGACAGTCCAACACCTTATATACCCACAAGGCCAGCTCACCACACGTGATGTCCTTCATGAGCTGCTAGTAGAGATGAGCGAATCGAATTCCACGAAGTGGAATGCAATACAAATTTCAGGATAAATTCGATTTGCCTCGAATCCGAATTTTCTCGTGCTTTGTGTTAGCGAATTGACTTAACCTGAAATAGTGTAAAAAACAAAAAAATTCTTACTTAACTCGCGACGGGCTGCCAGCTTAATTGAAGATCTCAGCAGAATTTCCGTGCGTGGTGACGTATGATGTCACCATGCCAGCCAGCGTGATGACATCATCTCGCGCCGCTCGAGATTTCACGCCAGATCTTCAAGCCCATTGCGAGCAAATGGAGGCGGTAAGTTTGATAATTTTTTTTTTTATGTTAATTTTACACTGTTTTTACTCTCAGATGCACGATCATGTATGAATGCGGCATCTGAGAGTTACAATGACAGGGGCGGCGCTATCGCAGCTCCCTGTCATTGCACCTGCTATTTACAAAGAAATTATGAAGTAATTAGTCACAAAGCACAATTTTTTGTAAAATTTGGCCAAGCAGCCTAATCAAAATTTATGAAAATTCACTAATTTCTAGCTATGAGCTGCCGAAGTTAAAAGTAGTCCTCATAATAATGTGACTTCTGTATGTGTATGTGACTTTCATGTGGTTTCTATGTTGGTTTAGATTCTCATTCCCCCTTTTCTCAAAAGTCCAAAAAGGAAAAGTAGAAAGGCGGTAACTATAGGGGGCCCCATACATAATACTGACAAACAGGGGTGGAAGAATGAAGACAGAAAACGTTGCATTGGTTGCAGCACATGGAGCAGTACATTGGCACAGGAAAACATGTCTACTACATGAGGAAACTAGATGTAAGATGTTGATCAGCATTGCTTTTCCAAAGAAATGGTCTTACGAAATGTTCCTCAAACATCTTGAACTGCATTTAGAAATGTGGTGCTGCCCTTTTCTACAACACTGTTTAGTATGTAAAAGCTTTTTTTTATTTGGGATCAAATTCAGCAACAAAGTGTCTGGAAATTCTATTAGACTGTGAATCATGGTCTAGGCGTAAACCACAAGTTTATAAATCAGTAGAAAATATTTATTTCACATGAAGCCGAGACGTCAATGTTGTGCTCTAATTCTAAAGGTGCCAAATTGTGCTGTAATTCATTTCTAAGTATTTTTCTCAGAAGCTCACTTTGAATTCCCTCTAACTACTTCCTGTGCTTCCTATCCAATATTGAGACTACTGTACAGATGTTTGTAGACTATTGTAGATGCAGATGTCTAAGCAGATAAAGATAAAGGAAAGTGAAAAGGTTGCGACCTTTAATAAAACCTAAATGGGAAGTGAAGGACACGCAACTCTTACTGGGAAGAGGTGAGCAATGCTTCCGAGTGTGCCTAAACAGGTCATTGTCTAGGAAACTTATTCCAGTGCCAAGGTCAACATAACTCGAAAATCTTAGGCTGCATTCATATTACATTTTAGCTCTTCACTAGGCCTTCAATTGTGTTTTTTTTTTGCTGGACAGAATAGTCTGGTAGACTGTAGTGTCTACCTAAAATCCAAAAAGGAATGAAAAACAGGTCAAATGGAGTCCAAAGATGAATCCTATGAACTCTGTTTGACCCTCCAAAGTCAATGTGAGTCATTTACAAAGACGCGTGTCTGTAACTCACAATTTGTGCTGACTTTGCTGGTGGAAGACGCTCCTAATTTATGACAAGGCATGCACCTCCTCATAAATTAGGCACACCTTCAGCAGCCTGTGCGCCTGGCGCAAAAAAAAGACCAGCCATTGGCTGTATTAGTTTTTCGCCAACATTTACGTCTGTTTTCAGGTGTATATGTTGGTACATTTGTCACATGGGTGTTTAAAAAGTAGCAAAAAGGGTTTGTTTAACTTTTTTAACTCCAAAAACTGTTGTCAAAAAGTTTGTTAATGACACTTAATGTAACTGTTTAATATACTTTACAATATCCTTTTTGGGTATTTGGGTTTTCCCAACAGAAAGCCTTGCAGAGGGCCAAAATAAAGCCCCACAATGTGAATGTAACCTTATGCTGAATTCACGTGCAGCGATCGATCACACAATTGTCGGGAAGGTAGCCTTCCTTCCCCACAATTGCCTGCTTGTTAGTGGAGGTGAAACGCTGCATTTACATGGAACAATCCCCTCCACAGTATGAGGACGAGCGACGGCTACTGCTACCGCTCATCCTCTTACAGCTGTATTGTTTCTGGATAGCAGAGTGCTGTTTAGATAGTTTGACCTGCTGCCCAGAAACAATAATTTAGATGGCTGCATGAACTATTGTTTCACCCGATAAACGAGTGAGTCGCTTGTCAATCTGGTGATTGGCTCCACCTTTAGATGAGCAGATTGTCGGGAATGAGGGTTCATGGAAACATTCATCCCAGATAACCTGCCCGAAAATTGGGCAGTGTAAACCTGCCTTTAGTCTGGGGGGCAAGCACATGGCGCTAGCAGCCACCCTTAAAGGGATTGTCAAAGATTTTGATACTGATTGCCTATCCTCAGGATAGGCCATCAATATCAGATCAGCAGGGGACTGATGCCCTGCACCCCTGCCTATCAGGTGTTACCTGTTACCAGAAGTAGGTACTGGAATTTAACAGCTTTATTCACTGTGCAATGGACAAAACTAATAACTGGAGTGCTTCTCTCAATAACATCAATGGGCAGTTAGCAGCTCTGTCCACTACATAATGGAGATAGCTGTGTAGTTCCAGTGCCAGCTTTCAGTGCCAGGGCTTCAACTAGGGATAGGCCATCAGTCTCAAAATCCTGGACAACCCCTCTAATCAGCTAATCTCCCCATGCTGTATAGAGACAGTAAAAGAAACCGAAGTTTAACTGGCGGCGTGCGGTGGAGTTTTGTGTACGGATTCTACACTCACACATAATCCCAAATACGATTGAGCTGTTGGGCGTTCATCAGCTGGGCTCTTACCTGTCATTTTCCTCTTTCTGGAAACCCTTCTCACTGGGATCCCAGCTTCAATCTTCAGGAAGAGAGATGGAGATGGAAGCTGCAGTTATGGAATGTTAGCTTCTGGTCCTCACTCTGCCACCACCTTGCAATTATTGGCAATAGGTAAAATAAGTGGGTTTTGGGTTGCAATTTGGGCACTCGGTCTCTAAAAGGTTCGCCATCACTGCTGTAAAGTGACATTTTGGAGGCTACAAAAGGTGTCTGGTCAGGCATCCACAGAACCCTAAAGACACTGGCTTGATACAGAGGATTCAACCCAAAAGTGGTATTAAGCAGTGTGATTACCCTGAAAAGAGCAACCCCAAGTATTTCAGAATCTTACATCCGGATGTTGCCATGGCTTGCATTTACAAGTAAATCATTCCAGCCTTACTGCTCTAGGGCTAGAGATTTATTTTCCCATAGGAGGAACATTTGCTTGAAGTTTAGATGTTGTTTTCTCATTTGAATTTGGAAATGCTTTCCGGTGTCTGTTTATCCTCTACTTACTTATCTGGCATTTTTTTTTTTTTTGAATAGCTGGTGCTGGTTCTGCTGAGTTCCTTACAATCTTCACAAGTTAGAATAAATTAGGTTTATTAGATCTCATCATTCTGTTGTATAATCAAGAAAAAGTCACTTTGAATACAGTTATTGTAACCAAATAACTCCTTGAAATACAAAATTAATCAGTCTGCCTTGAGTGCTTTTGTAATCCTGGAACAGATACATTTTGGATAATGTTTAATTATACTCCTTAGGCTAGGTTCACATCTCTGTTTTCCTTTTTCTGCTCTGAACTGTCAGAAGAACAGAAAACAAAAACAAAACGGAAAAAAAATTTTTGATCCTTTATTTTAAAGGGGTATTCCCATCACAATGATCACTGCTAAATCTGTTAATGATTTGACAGTAATCATTTTTGTAAATACATTTTATTACCCAATTCCCACCCTTTTTAAAAAACAATGAGTCCCCTCTTTCCTGATTGTTGTCTTTCGTCTCCCCTGGTTACGGCCACCTCTTGCCTGTTGAATCCTGTGGCCGCGCTTGCGCAGAAGACTGAAGATTTTCTCCCGGCCGGGCGGCTCGATGTCCTGAACTCGCACGCCGGCTCTGTACTATACAGGCCAGGAATAATTCACCATGACGCATGCGCGGTGCAGTGCGTGTTGAAGACAGCGTGCGGCCTGGCCGGGAGAAGATGTCAATCAAGCTGACTGAGCCCGCCCAGCCGAATCCAGGAAGTGAACGTCGCGCTCGCCGCAGGTAAGTATGAAAACTGTTGATAGGACAACCCCTTTAAGCATCCGTTATGCTCAGTTATGCACATTGTTTATCTGTTTCAACTATTTGCGTCTGAGATCTGTTATTTTATACAGGAAAAAAGTACATCTAAAATAATGGATGTCAGACAGAATAACTGAGCATAACAGATGTTTAAAATACAGGATCCTTTTTTTTTTTTTTTCATTGTTTTTCTGTTCTGACAGATCTGAAAAACAGAAAATGAAGCGGTGATGTGAACTAAGCCTTAGGCTGCTTTCACACTTGGCAGAGGAATAGGGTGCTGGAGTTCTCTGGATACTGCCTAGCCAGACAAAAACTGTTGCGTACAGTGATTTTTTCCGTCCGAATCCCAGCATTTATTCTGGTCAGCAGCTGGCTTCTTGCCTGATTCCATTATAGTTTATGGGGCCTGGCGGGCAGATGGCCCTTTCTGGCTAAGACGAATCCAAAGAACTCCAGCAGGCTGTTCCGCCGAGAATGCTTTAAAGGGGTTGTCTCATCAAAGACAATGGGGAAATATCGCTAGGATATTAGGTGCAGGTCTGATGGGTGCAGGTCCCACTGCTAGTACCCACACCTATATCAAGAACGGAGCTGCAAAAGTGTTGCGCACGCCCTCCATTTATTTTCTATGCGGCCTGCCAAAAATAGCCGAGCTCTGACTCGACTATTTCTGTCGAGCCCATAGAAGTGAATGGGAGCGGTGGCGGTCATGCGCGGTGCGCTCCCATTCACTTTTATGGGGAGCACGCTTGGTGGTGGCCGGACCGGAGTCCTCCAGCTACCACTTTGTGGGGCTCCATTCTCGATATACAAGTAGATGAACCCGCTGGGACCTGCACCTATAAGACAATGGGGACATATCCTAGCGGTATGCCTCCATTGTCTGAGATAAGACAACCCCTTTAAGGTTAGTTTGAAACTAATCTTCACAGACCCCTTTTTTAAGGGGTGCTACATCTGTTCAGTAATTGAAAGCAGATATCTATAGTCTGGCTGATATTCCAGTGAAACATTGCTCACACCTTTGACGTAGTTCAATGCTGACTAAAGCTATTTCCCGTCTTTTTACAACACTTTATGACATGCATTTCTATATTGTCCTGCCGCCAGCATTGCTTCATGCAAAGCGCTTTCAGGGATGCCAAGTCTGCTCAGTATGCAGTACATTGTTGCCCGGGCAGTGATACAGATAGATGAAATTAACAAGGAATGTTTTAATCTTGAAAGATTGTAACTTGCAACAAGTAAAGCTAAGTCATCTGAATGCTATGATAGCTAAGAGTTTCTAATATATTTACTGTAATACTTTGGCCCGAGGCCTGTACAGACTGTATGCAAGTCAACATCTTTAATCTATGGCTTTTTTAATGTGCCTTCTAGCTCTGGATGACACATGGTATGCCTTCAAGCATCCTGGAGTCTGCAGAACAGACCCAATGCCCTAGAGCACGATGCAGTGATTTTCTTTTACATAGATATTTTCCAATGGTTTTGGCACAGGAGCAAGGAGCACTTTAAATGACCATGGTTTCAGAAGCCTTGTTGAAGTCTATCTATCTTCAAGAAAAACAGGCTAATCCGAGGTCCATGGAAGGATCCATGCTGGCCAAGGACTCACCATCACACCATCTTCCTCTGGGTGAGCTGTGCTTATTTTTCTTTGCTCATAGGTCTATCTATGCATCGGGTCCTTAGATACATACACATTTGATCGGTACAGAGGGATTCTTAAAAATCTTGGTTTTGAATTACCTAAAGTAGTTCATCAATCTTGACAAGTAATGGAATATTACTAGGATATGCTATCACTTTCTGATTAATGGGTGCTTGTCTACAGGGACACACATTGATCACAAAAATGAAGTGGTGTAGACGTCACTCTTCGCTGCTGATGTTCACATTTACTGCTGCAGTCCTGGACCCTGTCCTTGCAGGCATTTTCTGTTCAGGAATCCGCTTCACTGTTTCCTTCCAGCCCTGGCCACAGCATGCTTGCTGATTGTTCCCCATAGCACTTCCTTAAGGGTCGCCGCTCGTTACTTCCTGTGTTTTAATGGGTTTGCTCATGTGACCTCGCTGACCAATCCTATCTCTCCTGAACATATATAAGTGTCTCAGCCCCTTCCCAGGTGCCTGAGCATCAAGGTCCTTGTGTCCTGCAAAGGTTGCTGATATTGTTGCTTGCATTCCTGTTTACCTGATCCGTGCTTGTGTTCCTGGACTCTGCTACCTGCTTGATCCCTGCCTGCTTGCCTTGACTCTCCTGTTGCTGACCCAGATTGCCTGACCTGTAACTGTGCTGCCTGCCCTGACCTATTGCCTGTTTGACTTCGCCTCTGCCTCATCTGGTTTCAACTCGGTCTGTTGACCATAACTGTACCTCTGGTACCTTGCTCTGGTACCTCCTGGTCCATCTGAACCAGCTGCCTCATGTGCCAATTCTCCTCAAAAGGTAGCGATCTGATGTTTCCCTCGGGAAAGTCTATCACCGCCATCAGGGGTACTGTGAAGATCGAGGGGTTCACTTAGAGAAAGCCCTTAGAGGAGGTAGGACACATGGCACAGTGGGTTCACACCCGCTGGTTCGTGACATGAGGGCATATGTGGTTAGGAATAAAACTTTAAAGGTACTTTCAAAATATTAGTTCATTGCACTCAGCTGATTGATCTATAGTTGATCCGCTTATAGTGATTTACATTCTCCCACACAATGGAAGATATAAGTTGATTTCTGAAGTCTGTTTTTAAGAAGAAATGTCATAAAACCCCCCACCCCTACAGTATTCACAAAACCCACAAAAAACCACACTGTAAAAATAGTGCAGACCAAACACTATGTAAAATTGGGTCGTTTTCTTGAGACAAATCCTTTAATCCTTGGGCAAACCTTGCCAACTAAATGAACTCCTGAAGTGACAACAAAAGTATGCTGACTTGTAAGCACGGAGCGCACTCTCCTAACAAGTCATAGGGCAAGCCACTTTTTCTCGGGACCCCAGGTGGTCAATATGAGGGGACCATGGTGTATTATGAGTGATCAGATCCAAAGGGAACTGTTGTAGTGAAAAACTCTTTTGAAGTAAGAATCCCCAGTCAGTACTTGTAATAAGATTATTGAAGGAATTCGGTCACTAGGATAAATTGTATCAAACCAGACTTGGTAGGACTGCCTCAGTAAAATTTATGCATACCTTTCTCCCCCCCTGACCTGCTGTGGCATTTCAGAGAAAACTTCAGAAAGTTTAGTAAATATGCAAATACATAGTACAAACCTGATAAGGGGAATTTTTGCTAATTGGAAATTTGAGATTTATGTCTATCTCCATCCCTTTTAGACTGTTGTCTTTGTTTCCTATATAACCCGATTATTCTGTGTATTATATACACGTCCTCCAGTCCTTCATACACCCCAGGAGTAACATACAACCCTTGCAGATACTTACAGTATATAGAAAAATAGTTTACTGATAGCATAGAAGAGAAGACAAAGCAATGGACATTACATAAAGATACAGATACAACACAGTACATAGAGGACCCCACCTCCACACACAGACGCCTCCGTCCCTGCCCTCCCTGGATGCTAAGCAAATGTGGCTAATAATGTGTATGTATATACAGTATATCCAGAGTCCACCAATATACCGTCTACTGGATCTACACTTCTACCCCACTCCAGTACCTGATCATTAGTACATGTACATATAGAGACTTATGCATAAATATCATATATGATCTACTGGTTATACAATCACAGACTACAAATATCTATATGTACACATATAGGGGGACATTTATCAAAACTGATGTAAAGGAAAACTGTCTTAGTTGCCCATAGCAACCAATCACATTCCACCGTTCATTTTTTAGAGCTCCTTTGAAAAATGAAAGGTGGAATCTGATTGGTTGCTATGAACAGCTAAGCCAATTTTCCTTTACAGCAGTTTTGATAAATCTTCCCTATAAAGTCTACTGGGATATTATACTTATATATATTTATATATATATATATATATATATATATACACACACACAAAGCACACATAATATTACTTTGCTTGCTCCTGAAGTGCTGTCTATCAAGGAATTGCATCACCTTTAGGCCTCTTTCACACGAGCGTGTCCGGATTAGGTCCGGATGCGTTGCGGATGCATTCAGTGAAACTGTGCGATTTCACAGGCAAAGCCATTCAGTTTTGCCTGCGTTTGCGTTCAGTTGTTCAGTTTTTTCCGCGCGGGTGCAATGCGTTTTGATGCGTTTTTCACGCGCATGATAAAAAACTGAAGGTTTACAAACAACATCTCTTAGCAACCATCAGTGAAAAACGCAACGCACCCGCACTTGCTTGCGGATGCAATGCGTTTTTCACGCAGCCCCATTCACTTCTATGGGGCGTGAAAAACGCAGAATATAGAACATGCTGCGATTTTCACGCAACGCACAAGTGATGCGTGAAAAAAAACGCCCATGTACACAGACACATTGAAATGAATGGGTCAGGATTCAGTGCGGGTACAATGCGTTCACATCACGCATTGCACCCGCGCAGAAAACTCGCCCGTGTGAAAGGGGCCTTATCTTCCTTCGTCCCAGCCCCCACCTTCGACTCCACCCTATAACCACCCAAATATCTTCCCAATCTGTCGACCAAGAGAGTGTTGTCCAACTGCTTTTACAATGTGTCCTTCCTGCATTTGATATGCTAACAAGGGACGCAATGACCAAATGGCTTCTGGCCATACTGATATCACTCAAAGGGTAATCTCACTGAATAATCTCAGTATATGCTACTGTATATCATATTTCTGTGGTCTTGGACTGAGGCTCCGGCTGGGAACCATATTTTCCTGTAACAAAACCACGTTAAAAATGTGGCAATGCATACTCCAGCAAAACAGCTAAAATGAGGTCCAAAGTGCACCGAGGCCCATCCCGAGCTAAACAGTGCACCCTAGCCATTGCCCTTCAACTTGATAGACAGGGCCAGGCAAGATGAGGACCCACACGCCTGGCCCTGTCTATCACATTTTCCTTTGACATATCGTAACGGATCAGGGAGAGAAAGGTGTTCATCGATTTTATTACCAGGCATTGTACCTGGTTTGATTCTAATAAATCCTAGTGACAAATTCCCTTTAAGCTTACATTAATACTTGACCTAATACCATGTACACGAGTACAATCAGGATCCACTTATAAATGTAGTTCCAGGGGTT
The DNA here is from genome assembly GCA_033119425.1 of Bufotes viridis. Lineage (NCBI taxonomy): Eukaryota > Metazoa > Chordata > Amphibia > Anura > Bufonidae > Bufotes > Bufotes viridis. The sequence continues at coordinate 57,146,091 of CM065594.1, forward strand.
TTCCACTATTACAAGTAAAGGCATATTACCAGTATATACTATCACATGGTGACTTGGTTGGGATTCAGCTCCCAGCCACCCAGGGTGCAGCCCAGTTCATTAAATTTGGCCGTATTGCAGTTCTCTGTATAGCGGGCAGGAGACACCTCTGCTGGAAATAAAAGAAGCAGCGTCTAAGTTCTCAGGATCAGTGCAGGTCCCCAGAAGTTGGACCTCTGCTGACCGTAGTGAAAAAGTTATAACTTTACAAGATGGGAATACCCCTATGAGGTTCGTTGGAGTCCAGTGGAGATATCAGCCTCTAGAGCCATATTGAAGGGGTTTTCCAGCAACTCGCAGAAATCACGCTTCTCTTATTTCATTGCAGTACAGAGAACTACTGTATCTATGATTTAATGAAGGGACTTTCAACCCCTATAAATCCTTTCATCTACGGTAGCTCATAATCTTAATTTAGTGAACTTTACCCACTCACTGTACTTACCATTTGTGGAGAAGATAAGTACAAAGGACTGGTGACAACAGTAGTTTGAATAATTCCAATTGCATGTTTTATCAATGAAAACTATAGATGGACAGCTCAGACAGAAATAAAACATATTGTGTCGGTGTGCAAAAAAAGTGTATTAAAACATAAGAAAAATATATATTTGGTATCTCACACTGACCTGTAGAATAAAAGGCAACATGTCCACTTTACTGTACTGTGAATCATCTACAGGGATGCCCAACCTGCGGCCCTCCAGCTGTTGCAAAACTATAATTCCCCGCATGCCTGGACAGACTACAGTTATTCGGGCATGCTGGGAGTTGTAGTTTTGCAACATCTGGAGGGCCACAGGTTGAACATCCCCTATCTAGTACATAGCGATCTCATGAAAATCTCTTTCTAGCAAGGCTGGAACCAGACCTGTACCGCACATGGGCCGTCAGATCTCCCCATTCATTGCTCCAGTTGATCTGCTAGATTTATTTCAAGCTGGCAGCTTAGGGGGCAAGTCCTTTCTCATGGGTGTGTGCTGCAGCTGATGGCAGTTGAAGGATGGAACTGAGCATATGCTTTGTCATATACAATATACAATATTTCATTCGACATTTGATAAATTTGACACAAACAGAACAAATTGAAGCTAAAATTGACTTTAAAAATCTAGTGCACTGCGTAAAAAAGGTGATTTTGTCTGTTTTGTCAATGACATTTGCACAAAATGTATTATGCATTTGTGCATTTTTTAGAGGGTTTTGTGCCATGCCTGGCAGTCTCATTTACTAAGGACCATCCAGATGTTTTGTGGTGTAACTACATTTTAAACCAAATTTACCAATGCAACTAGAGATGAGCGAAGTTATGAAAAATTCTATTTGGCAGCTTAGCTGAATTCCACAAAGAAATTTGATACATGACTAATTGGTTTGTCACTAAGCGCATTCCTTTGTATGTAGCGGGTGCAATGATGGGAAACAGTGATTGAGATTAAAATTAAGGTCTCTTAGTGGTTAATCCGGTAAAAAAACAACAACTCATCCTTGTGATCGCGGAGAGACTGAAATCTCGCATGGTGACGTGAGCACGGTGATTTTGCGCAGTTTCTGCAATCAAGATGGCAGCGATGGCCTCTTCGCATGCAAATAGATGAGGTAAGTATAATAGCTTTTTTAATACTGTCTGGTTGTATATCTTGATACAAAGTGTCTTTTCTATGATTTGCAGCCAAACTCATAAAAAAAAAAGAAGCTACATGCACACAACAATGGCCGTCACACACCATTTTTAGCACCACTGAAAATCTATTTTTTATAATGGCCAGTGAATAGTGTCCGTCAAAAAATAGGACGTGTCCTATTTTTGGGTGTCTTGATGGCCAGACAGATCTCGTTGTAATTAATGGGACCGTTTTTAAAAAGTGATTAGACAGGAGTACACCCGTCTAGTCGCCCAGAAAAATGTGCAATCTAGAACAATATGGCCTTTTAGGGGTTAAAAAAATACCTTATTCACTTGCATGCACAGCAGTAGTAACTCGTCTCTTGACTGAAAAAAACTGTCGAAGGACCTGTGCTCAATTTATCACCAAGCGCTCATGCGGGGAGATCATCATGCTGAGAGCAGGTCCTTCAGCAAGACCTTTTCAATCAAAAGAGGAGCGACTGTCGCTGCAAGAGCAAGTGGATGAGGTGAGTATTTTTATTTTTTTGCTAAAGCAAAAAATTACAGCTGGAGGCAGTATGGGGGACATTACTTAAGCTGGGGGCCACTATGAGGGACAGTGCTAATTCTTGGAGCCACAATGGGGGACATTACTAATTCTTGGAACTACTATGGGGGACATTACTAAGGCTGGGGGCAGTATGGGGGGACATTATTACAGCTGGGGGCCACTATGGGGACATTATGTGTACTAAGGGCACTGCAGGGGTTGGGATCTTTATGGAAAAAAAGCCAATGACCTTCATCCGTTTTCATGGCCATTTTTTAATCATTACTTTTTATTGAAATGCCATCAAGTATACATAAGGCAACATGTGATTTACAGGTATTATGGTATTCTTTTCAATTATACAGATTACATCAAAATGCAACGGAAATGAAAAGACATAGAAAACTGTCTAAGATGTCAGTTCTTACATAAATTGTAGTCTTTGATAACTAATAGCTAATATGGCATTTCTCAGACAATACTGCGCATCTGATTAAGAGATAGGGCAATCAATCAAAGGGTTGTATGAAAAATAGAAGTGATCCAAACTTCCCATCTAGATCGATACTGACGTAACGCATTGAAAGCCGAGGCGGACATCCTTTCTTACCAGCATTGTTCGTTAATGGACTGTAGAATGTTTGAGACATGTATGGGCGTTCTTGTTTTCCAATTGGCCACAATTTTTGGTCACATAGCTACGCATGCATGAGAAACTATAGTATAATGTAAAAAGGAGAACTGTTCTATACCAAGGGATAGAAGAGCTAAAGCCGGGTCTGGGACAATTTGAAATTGGCATATATTGAAAAATATCGAAAACGTCTGGTGCCAAACTTTCTTTATTAATCCACATTCCCACCACACATGCATATATGAACCAATTCCACTGTCACATCTCCAACACACATCTGATGTGTTGGGGAAAATACATGACGGGCGGCACCTTGTGAGGTAACATCTGTAGAATACTTTTCAATGAGTTTCCAAGGGGGATATACACTTAGAAAATTTGCAAACAGAGTAAAGAGCAGATTACCATTGATTATCAGTAAAGCTTTAAATTAAATATTTATGTAGCAAAAGGATATGCTGTGGGAATTGGAGTTAGGATTGGAGATCCATTGCCTTAATAAAGGGAAATTAGAGGATTGAGCAATGGGATGGGAATCAACCCAGAGGAGAGCATATGTCTAAGTTGCATGTACTGAAAGTACTCTGAGGATGGCAGGTTATGTTTGGCAGCTAAAATGTAGAGTAGGAACACCCAAATCTTTCAAGAAGTGGAGGCTTTTCTCGGACCAGGGTGATGCTGAGAACTTAGGAACAAACAACTCAACAATAGATATAGGGATATATATTAATTCTATTGTATCAAAACATTTATGGAAGGATGGGTTAGTCCAGAGCCGTATCACAGCTAAGATCAGGGATGTTAAGTATTGAAAATTGTTGTGGGACCCAAAATATAAAAGGGAACATAAGAAAGTGTGAATGCTGTGTCCCCTTAATAGGCCAAGCTCAATCTGAACCCATTTTTTTGAGACATCTCCAATCATAGTATAAAGACAGAGATGGGCAGTTCACCTCACCCTGAAAAATATGGGAAAACAGGATGTCCGCCTTGACCCTCGGTCTCTTCCCACCCCACTCAAACCGAAAAAGCAAGTTTTGCAAGGTTTGGATATCGGAGATTGAAATAAATATTGGTACATTTCTAAAAATATATAGGTAGATATAGATGGTAGAAGTACCATCTTGGCCACGGCAATGCTCCCCAACTATGAAATGCCAAACAACCTCAAGGAGGATATTTCATTTTCAACCTCAAATAATGCAAGATAGTTAGTTAGTGAGTGATTTTATCAACATAGATATCTGCGTTTAATATATCTAATTGTTCTGACGATAATTGGGGAAGAGAGATTTTATTCAGGAAGGTGTTAATTAGCTCTTCAGTAGGTTGAGGAGTATCAGAATCTAGGGCGAGATCTTACAATTTAGAGTAGTATGAGGCGAATTCATCAACTATTTCTTGTGGATTCATAATTTTCTTACCTGCTCTGCCATATAAAAAGGGGATCCTAGATGGCAGATTTGGCAGATTTAGCCTTAATCCTGTTTGCTAAAGAATTATTAGCTCTGTTTCCACAATAGTAATACATGGATTTGAATTTGCGGAGGTAGAACTCAAATCTGGATTGCATTAACACATGTAGCTCATAGCTTAAATTTTTCAATTGGGTTGCAAAGGTAATATTGGGAGATTTTTGGTTGTCACGCTCTACTTGTCTAATCTGGCCTATAAGTAGTTCGATCTTTTGATTTCTCTTTCTCTTTTTCAAAGCAGAGTATTTTAGAAAGATACCCCTCATGACCGCTATGTGAGCGCACCAGATCGTGGACCACGAGACCTCAGATGAGTTATTAAGAGTAAAATATTCCTGCAGAGCGGTGTGGAATAGAGGTAAATATTCAGAGTTATTCAAAATGGAATTATTCAATCTCCACGGGGCTCGCGAGGGAGAGTATTGTAGGTTAATGAGTATAGAGGTAGGCGTATGGTCAGACCAGTTCTGGTACTGATATCAGATAAAATTATATTTTGTGGTAGTCTTTATCCACTAATACCATATCTCTGCGGGAGTATGAGTTATGGGGGGTTGAGAAAAAAGTTAAGTCTTTTTCAGACGCATGGAATATGCTCCATGGGTCAAAAATCTCCTCTTTGTGCAATAACTCTCTTAATGAGAAGTCTCTGTCCTTACTGTCCACGGGTGTCTTGTCAATCGTAGGGTCAATAACTTTATTATAGTTGCCGCAAAGTATTAAAAACCCCTGTCTTATTGGTGTCACTTTGTTGAAGAAACGGTGAAGGAAGTGAAGCTGCATATATGGATGCTATAGAGTAAAGCTGATTATTGATTAGACAGACAATGATAATGTAGCATCCTTGACCGTGTGTAGTAGTAGATATAAGTTTAAAAGAGACCTTATCTTTAATGGCTACCATCACCCCTTCTTTTTTCTTTTCAGGGTGGGAGTGAAAAAAATGAGGAAAGAGCCTATTTTGAATCCTGAAACTATCTTTAGGTAATAAATGAGTTTCCTGGGCACCTATAATGTCACAATTAGAGATGAGCGAATTTTTCGGAAATATGTGCTTCGATCCAAATGTATTCGAGGCGAATCACGTTAAAAAACAGCTATTTCCGGGCTGCAGAGAGCCTTTATAGGGGTGTAGAAGACTCTGCCTTGCAGTAACACGCATAGGGAGTCTGCTGTGGTAGTGAAATAATACTGTGAGTCAGTATGACATGCAGATGAAAGGGGTCGCTCTTAGAATCACTGCATACTTTACTTATTTAGGGAGTCACAGGGCCAAAACTGACCAAATAACTGAAGTATCAACTCAGCCTTACAGGTAGATGTTAGCGTCCAGAAGAGGCGCAGTCCTTTTACACCATCAACAGCTGATTCCACATAGATACCTACAGAACCTGTTCTATTAAACGCTTATACAAGTAGAGCCCCCCTGACAGAGTGGAGAGGGTGTCAGCAGTAAGTTTGTGTTGACGTCACTGATTAATTTGCCCTTCCTCTGATCCGTCAGAAAAATAACACAGAACAAACTGATACTGTCTGTGGGCAGTGGCGTAACTAGAAATGACTGGGCCCCACAGAAAATTTTTGAATGGGGCCCCCTCCCCCAGAAATTTTTACAACCCCTTCCTTTAAACCACCCCCTTTCCTGTGGCTAGTAAAGATCGCTCTCTCAGACCAGGCCCGGCAGCTGTTCCATCCGTTTTCTACACTGTCTATACTGCCACTGTATATAATTACATTGTGTAATACTGTTGAGAGATCAGAAGAAAGGTCAAGTAAATGATGATGTCAGCCAGGCCAAAAGCCAAAATAGTGGACCAGTCATGAAGTGGGGAGGGTGGTAACAGCATGAGAAGTCCACAGAGTGGCACAATAAGTCTGGAAGTGGCAGCAGAATCAGGAGGCTACAGAGTGGCACAATGACAGAGTGTGGATGTGGCAGCAGCATGAGTAAGCCACAGAATGGCACAAGGACCGAGTCTGGAGGTGGTGGCAGCAGCAGCATCAGGAGGAGGCCACAGAGTGGCACTGTGATCAAGTGTGGAGGTGGCAGCATGAGGATGCCACAGAGCTGCACAATGACAGAGTGTGGAAGTGGCAGCAGCATGAGGAGACCACAGAGCGGCAGAATGACAGAGTCTGGAGGTGGCAGCAGCATGAGTAGGCCACAGAGTGGCACAATAACAGAGTCTGGAGGTGGCAGCAGAATGAGTAGGCCACAGAGTGGCACAATGACAGAGTATGGAGGTGGCAGCAGCATGAGTAGGCCACAGAGTGGCACAATGACAGAGTCTGGAGGTGGCAGCAGCATGAGTAGGCAACAGAGTGGCACAATGACAGAGTCTGGAGGTGGCAGCAGCATGAGTAGGCCACAGAGTGGCACAATGACAGAGTCTGGAGGTGGTGGCAGCAGCAGCATCAGGAGGAGGCAACAGAGTGGCACTGTGACCAAGTGTGGAGGTGGCAGCATGAGGATGCCACAGAGCTGCACAATGAAAGAGTGTGGAAGTGGCAGCAGCATGAGTAGGCCACAGAGTGGCACAATGAAAGAGTCTGGAGGTGGCAACAGAATCAGGAGGCCACAGAGTGGCAAGGTGACATAGTGTGGAGATGGCAGCAGCAGCATCAGGATACCACAGAGTGGCAAGGTGACATAGTGTAGAGATGGCAGCAGCAGCTTCATGATACCACAGAGTTGCAAGATGACATAGTGTGGAGATGGCTGCAGCATCAGGATACCACAGAGAGGCAAGGTGACATAGTGTGGAGATTACAGCAGCAGCAGCATCAGGATACCGCAGAGAGGCAAGGTCACAAAGTGTGGAGATGGCAGCAGCATAAGGATACCACAGAGAGGCAAGGTGATATAGTGTAGAAATGGCAGCAGCATCAGGAGACCACAAAATGGCAAGGTGACATAGTGTGGAGATGGCAGCAGCAGAAGGATACCACAGAGTGGCAAGGTGACATAGTGTGGAGATGGCAGCATCAGGAGACCACAAAGTGACCAGGTGATAGAGTGGGGTGGTGGGTGGCAATACCAGTACCCGCTGATGAAGGTGGGTGAAAGAAGGAGCAGGTGGTAGCATCAGAGAAGTAGCTGAGGCAGGTAGCCAGAAGAAACTGGTCTCTTTTTTCAAGGATTGAGTGAGGCGGCATGGATGATCTAATCAGATGTATCAGGAATTGGTATGTGGAAATCCAGTCTGATCCATGACTGATTTATCTTGACAAAGGTTAGTCTCTCCACATTTTGGGTGGACAGGCGAGTTCTCCTTGGGGTCACTATTGCCCCCGCCGCACTAAACACCCGCTCTGATGCCACACTACTGGCCGGGCAGAACAGCTTTTCCAGGGCAAACTCTGCCAGTTGCGGCCACAAATCCAGTTTGGCTCCCCAATAGTCCAGTGGATCCTCAATGTGGGTTGGCAGGGTGCTGTCCAAGTATGCCACCACCTGCTGGTTCAGGTCCTGCTCCAGGTCTACCTGCTGCTGCTGGTGAGTAGTTTCTTCACTATGCGGGTGAAGAAAGCTACTCATCAGCAGCGACTGGAGTGGAAGCTGAGGACATGGTGGAGGATGAGAAGGCAGAGGCGGTCATTGTCGCTGGACCAACGGCATGAGAAGTTGCTGGTGTGACTCTGAAGGAACCACATTCACCCAGTGGGCCGTAAAGCACATGTACTGTCCCTGACCGTAGTTACAGCTCCACATGACAGTGCTGCCGTTCACTTTGGCAGACACCGACAGGCTCAAGGACTGGCCCACCTCCAGTTCTACATATTTGTTCAGGGCTGGTACTGCCTATTTCGCAAAGAAATGACGGCTTGGGACTCTCCACCTCGGCTCGGCACAAGCCATCAGTTCTCTGAAAGGTGCAGACTCCACTACTTGGAAAGGGAGGGACTGCAGCACCAGCAACTTGGACAGAAGCACGTTCAGCTTCTGCACCGTTGGATGCGTCCACGCATACTGCTGTCTCTTGGCAATCGCTTCAGTGATCGATTGTTGACGGAATGACTGACGAGGAGTAGGAGGAGCAGGAGCATCTGGACCAGCAGAAGATGGGAATGACAGACAGCTCCCTTCGGCTGAGGTGGTGCAGCCTTGACTGCCTGAAACCCGGTGCGTGCCACTCGGTGATGCAGCGGTTGCTATGGCAGACTGGACCACCACATCGGAGCCACGGTTCTTCCAGGCCACTGTATGGCGATGCTGCATATTTTGATGCAGGGCAGTAGTGCTAACATTGGCACCCTGGCCACGCTTCACCTTCTGCCGACAGACTCGACATATGGCCACGTTCACCTCCTCTGGCGCTTAGAAAAAAAACTGCCACACCACCGAGTAGGTGATTTTCCCCAACAGTCCGCACTGACTGACTGCTACCGCCGCTGCCTCTGTGAAACCTTGCACCACTACTTCCCAGGCAGGTAGGCTGCTGCAAAGCAGGTGGTCTACCCCGGGCATGTTTGGCTCCCAACTTCCCACTGCTGCCACCCTGCTGACTCCCAGCCATGCTACCACCTTGCTGGTTCTGCCGCTGCCTCACGGGCAAGCTGCCACCCTCTTCTCCTGATGATGTTGAAGCCGCTTCTGCACCTGGCTCCCAAGTGCGATCGGCTTCATCATCATCGAGTAGTGTCTGGATGTCACTGATGTCCTCCACAACGGCCTCTGGGTCAGGAGCCTGACAGCTTGCAACACCACCACTCATGCCATTCTCCTCATCACTACTTGCCCGCCTAACGGAGGAAGATGTGGATGTCTCCTCCAGATCTTGGCTGGGCTAGATAACACCCGGAGCTCAGGCCTCTCGCTGCGACTCCTGCTGCCACACCCGCTTACTCTGCTGCGACCTCTGCCTGAGCCAGAAACATTTAGGCCTCTGCCACTCCTCTGTGCATGGCCTGACACTTCTCTGTTAGACATACTTTTAGCTGAACAAAATAAATTAAAAGCAAAGTAAAACACCCCTAAAAGCAACGAATATATTTTTCTTTTTGTACTAAAATAGGCCACTAAACGATTTCACCACAAATAACGGCAACAGTGAACTGCGTATATATTTTTCTTGTAGTACAGAAATACGTCACTAAACGCTTTTAACCCCAAATAACTGCAGAAGTGAACTGCGTATATATTTTTCTTTTTGTAATGAAACAGGCCACTAAACGCTTTTACCGCAAAAAACGGCAACAGCGAACTGCGTATTTTTTCTTGTAGTACAGAAATACGTCACTAAACGCTCTCAGCACATATAGCTGCAGAAGTGAACTGAGTATATTTTTCTTTTTGCAATGAAATAGGCCACTAAACGCCTTTACCGCAAATAACAGCAACAGCGAACTGCGTATATATTTTTCTTGTAGTACAGAAATACGTCACTAAACGCTTTTACCGCAAATAGCGGCAACAGTGAACTGCGTATATATTTTTCTTTTAGTACTGAAATATGCCACTAAATGCTTTCACCTCATATAGCTGCAGAGGTGAACTGCGTATATATTTTTCTTTTTCCACAGATATAAGCCACTAAAGGCTTTTCAACATAGCACTTGCACCGCAAGAACAAATTGCTGGAATGACAGAGCTGTAAAATGGCTATTTGGATCCCCAAATTATCTTTCCCTGCACTTGTAAATGGCTTTTCTAGCACTGTCCCTAGCACCTTCTAAGATGCTGTGAAAAGATTCCTCCCTATCCTTTCCCTGCACTTCTAAATCATTTTTTCAGTTTTTTTTTTTACAAGTAGCTTTTTCCAATTGCTGTCCCTAGCACCTTCTCAAGTCTGTCCCTGCACTCAGAAAGCTGTAAAATGGCAGAATCTAAAATGGCTGCCGTATTTATAGGGCTGTGACATCACAGGGCTGGCTGGCTGCTGATTGGCTGCATGCATGCATGTCAATCTGGGTGATCCCACCTTCCCAGAGTTCCTTGCCCCATGTCCTCTGCCCTCACACCTGTGGCCGCCATTTTAGTAAAAATTGTTACCACGAAGCCAGAGGAAATTCGCTTTCGTTGCGAATCGAATTTTTCCCGAAATTCGGATCGAATTCCACTTTGTCTGATTCGATTCGCTCATCTCTAGTCAAAATGTAAGTTAGATACTTCCCAGAAACATGCTCTTTTGAAAGGGCTGTCCAACCCGTTGACATTTAGGGATGAGATCTATAATGCCATATCAGGAACCTAAGAACACGCCCATAAACCCCTGTAATGCCATATAAAATGTACAATGCTACATAGAACAATAGAGTGCAAAGATGTGTCTGTAAATCAGAAGCAGGTAATGACATGTCACCCTAAAAAAACCTGAATAAACAACAATGAAAGTAAAACCTGTCATCAACTTTATGCTGTCCTCACTGTGGGCAGCATAAAATAGTGACAGAAATGCTGCTTTCAGCGGTGTGTCATTCATCGGCTAAAATTAAGTAGTTGCTGAGAACCGGCATCATAATCATTGCAGCACATGCCTTGAAAAGTTAATGACAGGTTCGCTTTAAGAAACCCTGCAGTCTCTAGTAGATCGCCAAACCCAGTCACAATTGCCATATGTAGGGTTGGAGAGAGAGGGGGAGATCCAGTTTGTGATGTAAAAACAACATCAGCTGAGAAAAAGAACACATTTTTTTTTTTTTTGCTATTTGTCGAGTGCAAGTAGCCAAAATGCCAAAGGTTACAAGGGTAGGTATCTGGAGTATCTGAGAGTTGTGTTAGTAGATAATATTTCCTCTTGGCTGCTGCAGTAACTGTCATTATCCCACACAGCTATACTTTCTCAATAACACTTGTGCAATAGGGTGACTCACTTTGATAAGTTAATTCTGATGAATGACAACATTTTAATGTATTTTATTCGCCCAAAAAACAACGAAAAATACACATTTCTTCACATGGACAGCGGTAACGCTACCAACGCGTTTCGATCTATCAGATCTTAATCATGGTAAGATCTGATAGATCAAAACGCGCTGGTGCGTTACTGCTGTCCATGTGAAGAAATGTGTATTTAAAAAAATTTATGGAATAAAGATTGAAGACTTTTATTCATCTGAGTGCTGAACAATTTTAGTTATTCTTCTGGATTATCTACGGACTGGACCGAGTCCTTGCACGAAAGGTAATATGGGGAGTGCTGGCTTACCTCTTTGACTTCCATTTTATTCTCTCACATGAGTACCAAATTCTGGGTGGCCAACCATTCATACAAAATCACAGAAAATAATGCACTCTACAAATGGAAGCAAGCGGTGGGAGGAGAGACACACACACCTATATGTACCACCTTAACCACCTCAGCCCCCCTAGCTTAAACCCCCTTAAAGACCAGGCCACTTTTGACAATTCTGCACTACACTACTTTCACCGTTTATTGCTCCGTCATACAACTTACCACCCAAATAAATTTTACCTCCTTTTCTTCTCACTAATAGAGCTTTCATTTGGTGCTATTTACTTTCTTTGATGAAATTTTTGCAAAAAAATGATATTTTTCACTTTTATCAAATAAAACTACATCTCTCTATAAATTTTTCTATAAATTTATTGTTCTACATGTCTTTGATAAAAAAAATGCAATAAGTGTATATTTATTGGTTTAGGTAAAAGTTATAGCGTTTACAAACTATGGTGCAAAAAAGTGAATTTCCGCACTTTGACTTTCTGAGCACCTGTCCTGTTTCCTGAGGTACTACGATGCCCAGACAGTAGAAACACCCCATAAATGACCCCATTTCCGAAAGTAGACACCCTAAGGTATTCACTGAGGGGCATAGTGAGTTCATGGAAGTTTATATTTTTTGGCACAAGTTAGCGTAAATGGATTTTTTTTTTTTTTACAAAGTCTCAAAAAATACAATTTTACATGAACTCACCATACCCCTCACAGAATACCTTGGGGTGTCTTCTTTCCGAAATGGGGTCACTTGTGTGGTATTTTTACTGCCCTGGCATTTTAGGGGCCCCTAGACGTCAAAAGCAGTTTGGAATCCAAATGCGTAAAAATGTCCTGTAAAATCCTAAAGGTACTCATTGGATTTAGGGCCCATTTGCGCATCTTGGCTGCAAAAAAGTGCCACACATGTGGTATTGCCGTACTCTGGAGAAGTAGGGCAATGTGTTTTGGGGTGTCTTTTTACATATACCCCTACTGGGTGTGAAAAATATCTCTGTAAATGACAACTTTGTATACATTTTTTTAAAAAGTTGTCATTTACAGAGATATTTCTCACACCCTGCATGGGTATATGTAAACATACACCCCAAAACACATTGCCCTACTTCTCCTGAGTACGGCGATACCTCATGTGTGCCACTTTTTTGCAGCCAAGTTGCGCAAATGGGCCCTAAATCCAATGAGTACCTTTAGGATTTTACAGGACATTTTTACGCATTTGGATTCCAAACTGCTTCTCTCACTTTAGGGGCCCCTAAAATGCCAGAATAGTAAAAATACCACACAAGTGACCCCATTTCGGAAAGTAGACACCCCAAGGTATTCGCTGATGGGCATAGTGAGTTCATGGAAGTTTTTATTTTTTGGCACAAGTTAGCGGAAATGGATTTTTTTTTTTTTTTTTACAAAGTCTCATATTCCACTAACTTGTGCCAAAAAATAAAAACTTCCATGAACTCACTATGCCCATCAGCGAATACCTTGGGGTGTCTTCTTTCTAATATGGGGTCACTTGTGTGGTATTTGTACTGCCCTGGCATTTTAGGGGCCCCTAAACGTCAGAAGCAGTTTGGAATCCAAATGCGTAAAAAATGTCCTGTGAAATCCTAAAGGTACTCATTGGATTTAGGGCCCCTTTGCGCATCTTGGCTGCAAAAAAGTGTCACACATGGGGTATCGCCGTACTCGGGAGAAGTAGGGCAATGAGTTTTGGGATGTCTTTTTACATATACCCCTACTGGGTGTGAGAAATATCTCTGTAAATGACAACTTTGTATAAAAATTTTTAAAAAGTTGTCATTTACAGAGATATTTCTCACACCCTGCATGGGTATATGTAAAAATACACCCCAAAACACATTGCCCTACTTCTCCTGAGTACGGAGATACCACATGTGTGCCACTTTTTTGCAGCCAAGATGCGCAAAGGGGCCCTAAATCCAATGAATACCTTTAGGATTTTACAGGACATTTTTACGCATTTGGATTCCAAACTGCTTCTCTCGCTTTAGGGGCCCCTAAAATGCCAGCATAGTAAAAATACCACACAAATGACCCCATTTCGGAAAGTAGACACCCCAAGGTATTCGCTGATGGGCATAGTGAGTTCATGGAAGTTTTTATTTTTTGGCACAAGTTAGCGGAAATTGATTTTTTTTTTTTTTTTTATAAAAAGTCTCATATTCCACTAACTTGTGCCAAAAAATACAATTTTACATGAACTCACCATACCCCTCACAGAATACCTTGGGGTGCCTTCTTTCTAATATGGGGTCACTTGTGTGGTATTTTTACTGCCCTGGCATTTTAGGGGCCCCTAAACGTCAGAAGCAGTTTGGAATCCAAATGCGTAAAAAATGTCCTGTGAAATCCTAAAGGTACTCATTGGATTTAGGGCCCTTTGCGCATCTTGGCTGCAAAGTGGCACACATGGGGTATCGCCGTACTCGGAGAAGTAGGAAATGTGTTTTGGGGTGTATTTTACCTATACTCTACTGGGTGTGAAAAATATCTCTGTAAATGACAACTTTGTATAAATTTTTTTAAAAAGTTGTCATTTACAGAGATATTTTTCACACCCAGTATGGGTATATGTAAAAGTACACCCCAAAACACATTGCCCTACTTCTCCTGAGTACAGCGATACCACATGTGTGCCACTTTTTTGCAGCCAAGTTACGCAAATCGGCCCTAAATCCAATGAGTACCTTTTAGGACGGTATTTTTACGCATTTTTCTTCTCACGCTTCAGGGCCCCTAAAATGCCAGGGCAGTATAAATGCTCCACCTGTGACCCCATTTTAGAAAGAAGACACCCCAAGGTATTCTGTGAGGGGCATGGCGAGTTCATAGAAGATTTTTTTTTTTGCACAAGTTAGCGGAATTTGATTTTTTATTTTTTTTTCACAAAGTCTCCCTTTCCGCTAACTTGTGACAAAAAGTTCAATCTTTCATGGACTCAATATGCCCCTCAGCGAATACCTTGCGGTGTCTTCTTTCCGAAATGGGGTCACATGTGAGTTTTTTCCACTGCCATGGCATTTGAGGGTCACTGCAATCATTACATGTATGGCCAGCATTAGGAGTTTCTGCTATTCTCCTTATATGGAGCATACAGGTAATGAGATTTTTTTTCCGTTCAGCCTCTGGGCTGAAAGAAAAAATGAACGGCACCGATTACCTCATTCGCATCGATCGATGTGGATGAAAAAATCTCTGCCAAAAAATATGCAAGAAAAAAAAGAGGGGCCTGGCGATTGCCAGGACATAGGGGCTCCGCCCAAACATCCATACCCACTCAACTCCTATGTCCTGGCAAACGTGATTTCTCCATTCACATCGATCAATCGATCGTTGTGGAGGAAGACATCTTTGCCAGATTTTTTGATACAAAGTGTTTGCCAAAGCATATGAACTCCAACACCTCTCCTCAGTTCATATGCCAGGGCAAACGTACCTGTCCTGCAGAGGAGAAATCTCGTCTTGCAGCGCCGCATACACCGACTTCACGTGTCTTCTGATAGCAGCGCAATGCTTATCTCAGAATTCACATCAGTGCTGCGGCATTTTCGTCGGTTGGTCCGTTGGTCTACCTGGAAAATAAAGGGTGGTTATGGGGGGGAAAAAAAAAGAAAGAAGAAAAAACAGGCAGCAGGCACATAACTTGAATGTTGCAAACTTTATAAAACCAGAACATTGTAAAACATGAACATAAAAACCTGAACTAACTCAAGATTTTTTTTTCTTGCTACCTGTTTAATTTTTATTTATTTTTTTACCATCTCACTCTTTATTTTCCTAGCAGAAACCTCTCCTTTCCCATGGGAGTGCTGTGTAGTGCTGTCCCTACGTCCCTAAGTGTACCTGAGTGTGGTACTTCCGGAAACACTCTCCAAGGCATAGGGCAGGGTGGTCAGGACAGTCAGGACAGAAATAACGGGTGTCACGCCTTATTCCACTCCTGCTACAGACACGACATTTTTTTCGGGGTGGCGGTTGGGTTGAGGTACCAGGCACAACGCTGGGGAAGTGCCGCTCGTGTAGACGGCTAACTACACTGGTGGTTGGGGCCACGGAACCTCCTGGATACAGGAGGTTCTCGATGATCTCTTCCTGGAATTTGAGGAAGGATCCCGTTCTCCCAGCCTTACTGTAGAGAACGTAACTATTATATAGAGCCAATTGAATTAGATATACAGATACCTTTTTATACCAGCGTCTGGTCTTTCGGGAAATCAAATAAGGGGCCAACATCTGGTCGTTGAAGTCCACCCCTCCCATGTGGAGGTTATAGTCGTGGACTGAGAGGGTCTTTTCAACGACACTGGTTGCCCGTTCAATTTGTATTGTCATGTCTGCGTGAATGGAGGAGAGCATGTAAACGTCACGCTTGTGTCTCCATTTCACCGCGAGCAGTTCTTCGTTACACAATGCAGCCCTCTGCCCCCTTGCAAGTCTGGTGGTAATGAGCCGTTGGGGGAAGCCCCGGCGACTAGGTCGCCCGGTGCTGCAGCAGCCGATCTGTTCTAGGAACAAATGCCTGAAGAGGGCCACACTTGTGTAAAAGTTGTCCACATAAAGATGGTACCCCTTTCCGAATAAGGGTGACACCAAGTCCCAGACTATCTTTCCACTGCTCCCCAGGTAGTCAGCGCAACCGACCGGCTCCAGGGTCTGATCTTTTCCCTCATAGATCCGAAATTTGTGCGTATAGCCTGTGGCCCTTTCACAGAGCTTATACAATTTGACCCCATACGCGCTTGCTTGGGATGTACTGCTTGAAGCCAAGGCGCCCGGTAAAATGTATTAGGGACTCGTCTACGCAGATGTTTTTTGCGGGGGTATACAAATCTGCAAATTTCTGGTTGAAATGGTCTATGAGGGGCCGAATTTTATGGAGCCGGTCAAAAGCTGGGTGGCCTCTGGGACGGGAGGTGCTGTTGTCACTAAAGTGCAGGAAACGCAGGATGGTCTCAAAACGTGTCCTGGACATGGCAGCAGAGTACATGGGCATGTGATGAATTGGGTTCGTGGACCAATATGACCGCAATTCATGTTTTTTTGTAATGCCCATGCTGAGGAGAAGGCCCAGAAAAGTTCTAAATTCGGAAACTTGGACTGGTTTCCACCGAAAAGGCTGGGCATAGAAGCTTCCCGGGTTGTCGGCGATAAATTGAGTGGCATACCGATTTGTTTCTGCCACGACTAAGTCATAGAGCTCCGCAGTGAAAAACAGCTCAAAAAACCCCAGCGCCGATCCGATCTGAGTGGTTTCCACCCGAACTCCTGACTGGGCGGTGAAAGGGGGAACTAATGGTGCGGCTGAAGAAGGGGGCTGCCAATCAGGGTTTGCCAGCACCTCAGGGATTCTAGGGGCTCTACGGGCCTGTCTTTGCGGTGGCTGCGACGGGGAAACTACTGCACATGCCACCGTACCAGCTTCTACTGCCCTTCTGGTGCTCGCCACTTCACCATGTTGTACGGCAGTGCTGGTACTAGGTCCAGGACGGGCTGCGCTGCTGGTGTATGCCTCACGGCGTAATCCGGCAGCGCCAGCCCCACTCTGCTGCCCTTGAAGCGGATCCTGCGCAACCTGCGGTCTAGCAACACGGGGCCAGGTACGCCTGGTTCTATCAGGGACCTCAACCTCCTCGTCAGAACTTTGGGTCAGACTGCCACTGCTTTCTACAGGTTCATATTCTGACCCACTAGATTCGTCAGATGAGGGTTCCCATTCCTCATCCGACTGGGTCAGAATCCTGTAGGCCTCTTCAGAGGAATACCCCTTGTTTGACATTTGGGCTACTAAATTTAGGGGGTATTCCCTGAGACTACCCAAGAAAAAAAGCAAGCCTGTCTTACAATTGAGAGGGTAGCGAAGTACAGAAGCCGCTGCGATTGATAAAAAAAATCAAAACTGATTTTTTTTTTTTATCGCCACAGCGCTTGTGAAGGGATTGTGCAGTGATTACAAAAAAAAAAATTTTTTTGTCACTGCGGCGGGGTGGGCGTGGGTGAACGCAGGTGTGGGCGACCGATCAGGCCTGATCGGGCAAACACTGCGTTTTGGGTGGAGGGCGAACTAAGGTGACACTAGTACTATTATACTTACAGATACTATAAGGCCTCTTTCACACGAGCGTGTCCGGATTAGGTCCGGATGCGTTGCGGATGCGTTCAGTGAAAACTGTGCGATTTCACAGGCAAAGCCATTCAGTTTTGCCTGCGATTGCGTTCAGTTGTTCAGTTTTTTCCGCGCGGGTGCAATGCGTTTTGATGCGTTTTTCACGCGCGTGATAAAAACTGAAGGTTTACAAACAACATCTGCTAGCAACCATCAGTGAAAAACGCATCGCACCCGCACTTGCTTGCGGATGCAATGCGTTTTTTCACGCAGCCCCATTCACTTCTATGGGGCTAGGGATGCGTGAAAAACGCAAAATATAGAACATGCTGCGATTTTCACGCAACGCACAAGTGATGCGTGAAAAAAAACGCTCATGTACACAGACCCATTGAAATGAATGGGTCAGGATTCAGTGCGGATGCTATGCGTTCACGTCACGCATTGCACCCTCGCGGAAAACTCACTCATGTGAAAGGGGCCTAAAAGTACAAATGCTGATTAGCGCTACGCTAATCAGCGAACCAGTGACTGCGGTGCGGTAGGCTGGGCGCTAACGCTAACTACCTACCAAAGGGGCCTAAAATAAGCTAAACCTAACAGTCAATCCTAGTGAAAAAAAAAAAGTGACAGTTTACACTGATCAGTTTTTTTCCTTTCACTACATGATTGACAGGTGATGAAAGGGGTGATCAAGGGGTTAATTTGGGTGATGGGGGGCTGATCAGGGGGCTAATGTGTGGTGATTTTGTGTACTCACAGTAAGGTGTGCTCTCTCCTGGGTCCAACCGACGAAAAGGACCCAGGAGAGGGCACAGAAGCCATTTAACCCATCATATTTACAAATATGACCGGTTAAATGGCTTCTCATTCGTTTTTTTAAAAGTCATCAGCCTGCCAGCGCTGCCGATTGGCTGGCAGGCTGATGACCAACTAGCCCTGCGCCTTTTGCCGTGCGCGATCTGCGCATGCGCGGGCGCATATACGCGAAATCTCGCGTCTCGCGAGATGACGCGTATATGCGTCCGAACAGAAGATCCCGGCCACCCGCAGGACGCGATCCTGCTTACGGCGGTCCGGGAGCGGTTAATCAAGGTCACCTGTTATCCGTATTTTTTATTGTGCATATGTCAGCCTGCACTGTAGGGCTCTCTCTTTATTTGTCTACCAGAAAGATCAGGTCTTGCTCAAGTCTGGAAAACTATGCCGCAGTGTATTGAATTGCTGGAGTACAGATAAAAATGTATATGCTAAAATAAGGATCATAAGATTATATATATATATATATATATATATATATATATATGTGTGTGTTATATTTTATATACTGTATATAGTGCCTGTGCACACTTTAAAAATAAGGTGCCAGCCTATACACACTTCTCTGGACATGCCGACACTTTTGCCTACAGTGTGCAAGGACGACCACTGCTGATGGATTGCAGGATGGTCGTAACCCATGGATACAAACAGTGTATAATATGATGGAAAAATGAGTCTAGCCAGCAAAGGAAGCAATATGGACAACCACAGTACATTAGTAAGTGCCTTGTATTAACTTTCTCTACATGATAAATGCCACTTGCTGAAGTGACACAGCCCCTTTAATAAGTGAAAGCAAATACTGACCAAATCTGCATTGTCTGAAAGTGGACTTAAACTGCATCTTGCAAGAGTAAAGGGTCATTGTTCCATTTAGTCCTCATGCTCACAGCTGTATCCAATGTTTGGTCCTCAAAAAACAGATGCTTGAAATATGGCTAGTCAGTTAGTGTCTGCGTTCAGCTTTCAAACCTCCATCAATGGAAAGTGCTATTCTTATCTGCAAAGATGGACAAAATAGGACCTGCAGTGAGAAACGTGGATTGTGCATGTAGATCTGTCAAACAATGGATATGTGTACGGCTCCACTGAATTATAGGGGTCAGTGTGCCATCTGTTAAAAAAAACTATTGCGGTCATGTGAATGGGCACTAAAGGGGTTATTTATGATGTAGTGAGAAGGTAGCTAACACACAGCACCATACATCTATAGCACTGGAGTGGCAGAAGCTAGGTGTAACACCCCGGAGTAGTGTTACTATTATTTCACTCCGCTACTGTCTCTTATTGCTAACACCTAAGCCATCTTGTATTTATTTCCAGGTCCTTCACAAGTGTGCATTGATTTTACTATTTGGTAACTGTATTGTTCATGTAATATGCCTGGTTCACCAGCAGGTGGCAGTGTATATGGCGGAGAGAGCGACAGATACTTAGATAGAATGGAACTAACCATTCCATTCTCTCCCCTTTGGGCAGAAGTGGGCCAGTACTGCCTTCTACCAGAAAGGAAGGGCAGCAGTTCTAGAGAGTTCTAGTCTAGGCTAGACAGTGAAGTGTAAGTCACAGCCAGACATGCCTATGTCAGGCTAAGCTATCCTTGCCGTGGAATCAGATGTATGGAAGATATAGCAGCCAGAGGAAAGTTTTCTTTGGCTGGAGCAGGAGCTTAAAAAGGGAAGTAGCTTGTAGAGCATCCGGACTCCACGCTAGTTTAGTTTACTGAGTGTCAGGAGGGGGATAACAGTCGAACGCACCCCAATCCAAGGATACCAGATCCAACCGAAAGACCAGTAACCAGACCCAAGCAGAGTTTATCATAGCAGAGAGAAAGAAAGCAGAGTTAGGCCTCATGCACACGACCGTTTGTGTTTTGCGGTCCGCAAATTGTGGATCCGCAAAAAAAACGGATGACGTTGCGTATGGCATCCATTATTTTTTTTTTCGGATCCGTCATCTTTGCGGATCCATTGTAATAATGCCTATCCTTGTCTGCAAACTAGAAAAAAATAGGACATGCTCTATTTTTTTTGCGGGGCTACGGAACGGACATACTGATGTGGACAGCACATGGTGTGCTGTCCGCATTTTTTGCAGATCCATTGAAATGAATGGGTCTGCATCCTATGAGCAAAAAAAAGTGAACGGACAAGGAAACAAAATACGTATGTGTTTTGCGGTCCGCAATTTGCGGATCCGCAAAAAAAACCGATGACGTTCTGTATGGCATTCGTTTTTTTTTGCGGATCCGTTATTTTTGCAGATCCATTGTAATAATGCCTATCCTTGTCCGCAAACTAGAAAAAAATAGGGCATGCTCTATTTTTTTTTGCGGAACGGAAAAACGGACATACGGAAACGGAATGTGGTTCAGCATATGGTCCGCAAAAAAAAAACGAACGGACACGGAAAGAAAATACGTTCGTGTGCATGAGGCCTTATTAAGCAAGCAGAGACAGAGAGAAAACACAATTACTAAGTTTGCCTGCCAGTTTATGTCAAAGCCTGCTGAAACCAAAAGAAAGCCTGAATGTAAGAAACGCCTGAATAAAGATGTAGTAGAGTTAACACACATACTTTCTGGGACGTGTTATCTAAACTAAATGCGTTAAGCAAACACCTTTAATTGCTTTTTGATGGCTTTTGTTTCAAGATAACGCAATGAGTTAAGAAATTTGAGTTAGGAATTTGTGTATTAACCCTGCTAAGACTGGGGTCCAGCTGTATCCAGGTAGAAGCACCGTGGCATCCACATCCAGGGCTCCAGAGGAGGTGGAGCCATCTTCATGCTGCTGTGAGGGGAATAAGGGCCTGCTTCTCCTTACCACATGGCCTAACTCCTTGCAGCAGCCCCGATCCGGTCGCCATTTTGCCCATGCAGAGGGGCCTGTTCACTGCCCAGTCCCCAATGCGGGGCCCGCCATTCCTGCTCCAGACCCCAAGCTGCTCCCTGATGCCGCCTAAGGAGACCCACAATAGCCACCTTGTGAGCTCCCCCTACCATGAGGATTCCTTCCTGCAGATGTGAAGGGTCTCTAGAGGGGCTCCTGATACTGCGCTGAGCCCCAGGGGGATTTAATCAGGGCTGAGGCGCGCTGGAAGCCAAGTTTGCCGCGGCCGGAGTGACAAGGGCTGAGGCGTTGCAGATGCCACAGCCACCCCCCTTAACATCTCCTGGACCTGCTTCTGCGCCGACCTGGTGCACTGTACCGCTGACGCCGCCCTTAGCTCCCCGATGACTGCCTCCAGCTGCTCCATTGTTACAGGTAAGTGATCACAGCTAGTTTTCACCCAAAATGGCCACCTTCTTCTCCCTGCCTGCCTATTTAACCCCCAATTTCCTGCCTCAAAATTAAACTAACCAATCCCTAACCCCCGGTTTCTCCCTGAACAAACCCTCCGTCTTATTAGCCCCCCTAAAGGCTCTGCCCCCCGTTCCGGCCTCTTCTAGAAAACTCATGTTGGTTGTGCTTTGGACAGTTAGGGCACTTTTTCTGTGAAAAAATTTTGATACATGAAGCCTAAAGGGAACTTTGTAGTAAACTGTATGTGGATGCAATAAAAAGGACTGTTTAGAAACATGGACTCCGTATCTAGTGGAGGACAACAAAACCTTTACACTCCTTATCTATAATTTCTACAACAATTCACTGCTACAAATGTTTGTTTCCTCATCCATTCATATTGATCTGCTTCACATCACTTGCCTCATCTAACTCATTATTCATTTGTACTTTGGTGTATAAATATGTAGATCTTCAGAAATAGTGTTAAAAGACGTCTGAGGAAGAGACCTGAGTAGCCTCTAAAGCAGGCACGCCCAACCTGCGGCCCTCCAGCTGTTGCAAAACTACAACTCCCAGCATGCATGGACAGCTTACAGCTATCAGCCTGCAGCAGGGCATGGTGGGAGTTGTAGTTTTACAACAGCTGGAGGGCCGCAGGTTGAGCATCCCTGCTCTAAAGCTTGCAATTTCGCCATCATATTTTCAGTTAGCCATTAAAAGGTATCAACCACTCAGGAATCTCAATTTTATTTGTCTTCTTTGTCAAGGTTAATAATCACAAGAATGTCATGTCAACCCCCCACACACACACACAGTTTGAAATTGTTAATACTATAAATATGAGAAGTTCACTATCAAAATGAGAGGCAATTTAACTATTGGACTGATATATGGAGATAATAGGACAATTTGTTCCCCTTTTCACCCATTTGCTCTTTCTCTTCTGGCTTGTCAAGGATCTGTATATTGGGTCTTAATAGTGGGCGTAGAAGGAGTACCAGAAAATAATACCTGACTTGTTATAGGATTATTTTTTTTACCTGTAGTGGATAAACATAAACAGTTACAGGGTAAGAGATATGCACATTATACAGGACCTGGAAATAAATACACAGAATGACATTAGGTTAACTATAGGAGATAGTAGTGAGGTGCAGAAGTGGTAATGCCACTCTGGGGCGTTACATAAACTCCTGTAATTAGCTGTCAATGCTGTGGGAGGCTATGAGAGAACATGCAAACATAGTATTACTTGGCACTCACTGAAATAAGTGACATGGTGATGTCGATTCCACAATTATAAAAGCGTTTTCCAGACCAATAGAGGAGGTCCCAAAAGGAAAGCATATGGGCAGCACTTGTACAGTGTGGTCAACCCCTTAAAGGGGCTGTCCCATGACAAACGGTTATCCCCTGGATATCCACAGGATAGGGGATGTGTCTGATCAGTGGAGGTCTGACTACCATGGCCCCACTGAAGACCCCCCACAGATCAGACATTTATCTTCTATTCTGTACATAGGGGATACATGTAGAACTGTAAAAATTATTCTAATAAATTGCAAAATAAAGTCTTAAATTGCAGAAAATAAACATTCACAAATGCATATACTGTATGTACTTCAATAAACAAACAAAAGTCAGCACTATACAGGACAGCTCACAGGTCACAATCTCCCACAATGTTGATTGCTGTGGAGCATATGCAAGTAGTGCTCTCAGAGGAATATAAACTGTGCCAGCCTCCTCAGCAAGAAGTAAAAAAAAGAATATTATTTCATTTTGTTAAAAACATATACACAAGACAGTAGACATCGGCCTACACGTTTCAGATGAAGCTTCATATGAAACGCGTAGATCTGTGTCTATAGTCTTGAGTAAAATATCTTCTTTTATGGAACTTTTTTTTGGGCTATCATCGTTTTACAGATATATATAAATGTATGTGAAGGCACAGTGACCTAAATAATGTTTTTGTTTCTCTATCCCCATAGAAATTTTCTGGACCCTCTCTGTAAATAGACAGAAAATCATCCTGGGTCACTAGGGGGGTTTTAAAAGGACAATTATATGAACAATAATGTTTCTAAAGTAACAAAAATCCTAGAAACTGGGTGAATTCCTATTACAAAAACATTTTCTTCTTAAAATCTATAGGTATAATATGCGCCATGCAAACGACAGATGCTTCTGTGATCTGCTACATGCATGTTTAAGATGAAACTGTGTCACATTGGGATCACTGATTTTTGAAGGTGAACGTATTCAGATCTATGACAATACTCTACATGCTCTAACCCCTGAAATTCTTTTACTCCCACAGTCCACGTTAGATCAGCACCCTGCACAGGATTGCAAGTCCCAATATTTTCTATACATCAAGGTGCTTTGACGTGTTATTCCTGAAGACTTTCCAGGTAAATTAACAGCTGTAGAAACAAGAAAAGTCCCTTTGATTCCAAGTGGTTTTCTATGTGCAATACAAAGCACCCTCAGGTCAAATTGTAATGAATACAAGCAAATTGTAATGAATACAAGCAATAAAATAAAATTCACATCCATAAAAACAGCCACATAAAAATGCATCAATAGTTCACATTATTGTATAGGCATGTCCGTCTTGGGGAATTGCCAGTGTGTCCTGGACATATACAGTCCTGCCTGTGTTTTAAATGTCTTTTGCTTGGTGCTGTGGTGAAGTGTACGGTAGAGGTGTGGAGGGGGTGTACATCTCACCCGGTTTCCAGTTAAGTTGGGTGAGGTAGCAGAAATCCAGAGATGTGTTTTGCTTCAGTAAGGCAGAATTTGCTGGAGATCTGGGCTGGATTTCTATAGAATGGGAGACAGGTTGGTAGAGGGCTTCTCTCAGTCAACACCCTTAGTCTGCTTCAGGTATTCCCCTGGCAAGAGGTGAGGGATAAGACAATGCTTAGTGTGTGTGTGAGAGAGGTACTGAGAGAAAGAGAAGGTAGCTGGCAGAGGCTCCGTGTGGTCCCAGCTAGGAGGGCTGGGGGGGACCCAAGACTGAGTAAAGCCTGAGTTTGGGGGGGAGGGCCCCAGTGACGCATGGAGAGAACAAGGCATTGCGTGGTCAGTCGGGAGGACTGCTGGACCATATCCCCCTAATTTATTGCTTGGTCACCGTCAGGAGTACTGGTGGACTGTGACCCCAATGGGTTGCATTGGTCAGAGCTAGGAAGCTGTCTGACCGCTTGGCTGACGGAAGCCGAATACCGTAGTGTGAACACTGACCTGGAGGTAAGTTAGGGAAAACCACTGTAGTGAGCGCCTAGCCGGGCAAGAATTTATTGTGTTGATGTAGCACGTTGAAATGTGAAGCTGCGACTTCACCATGCCAAGCGATGCCAAACCTGGAAGTTTGATGTGCTGTGTGACAAATAAAGCACCATTTGAGCTTGAAAACCCCCTGTTTGATGAGAAGTCTGTCATGGCCACCCCAGACAGAGAGAGCGATCCTTACAGTGCATATACAATTGGGTCCATAAATATCGTGACACAGACACACTTCTAGCATTTTTGGCTCTATACACCACCACAATGGATTTTAAATGAAATGAACAAGATGTACTTTAACTGCAGACTGTCAGCTTTAATTGAAGGGGATTTACATCCAAATCAGGTGAACAGTGTAGGAATTACAACTGTTTGCATATGTGCCTCCCACTTGTTGAGGGACCCAAAGTAATGGGACAATTGGCTTCTCAGCTGTTCCATGGCCAGGTGTGTGTTATTCCCTCATTATCCCAATTACAATGAGCAGATAAAAGGTCCAGAGTTCATTTCAAGTGTGCCATTTGCATTTGGAATCTGTTACTGTCAATTCTCAAGATGAGATCCAAAGAGCTGTCACTATCAGTGAAGCAAGCCACCATTAGGCTGAAAAAACAAAACAAACCCATCAGAGAGAGAGAGCAAGAACATTAGGCGTGGCCAAAACAACTGTTTGGAACATTCTTAAAAAGAAGGAATGCACCGGTGAGCTCAGCAACACCAAAAGACCCGGAAGCCTACGGAAAACAACTGTGGTGGATGACCGAAAAATTATTTTTCTGGTGAAGAAAACACCCTTCACAACAGTTGGCCAGATCAAGGTGTATGTGTGTCAAAGTTACAGAGGTAAACCATTGGTGAGCCTCAAAAACAGGAAGGCCAGATTAGAATTTGCCAAACAACATCTAAAAAAAGCCTTCACAGTTCTGGAACAACATCCTACGGACAGATGAGAACAAGATCAACTTGTACCAGAGTGATGGGAAGAGAAGAGTATGGAGAAGGAAAGAAACTGCTCATGATTCTAAGCATACCACCTCATCAGTGAAGCATGGTGGTGGTAGTGTCATGGCGTGGGCATGTATGGCTGCCAATGGAATTGCTTCTCTTGTATTTATTGATGATGTGACTGTTGACAAAAGCAGCAGGATGAATTCTGAAGTGTTTCGGGCAATATTATCTGCTCATATTCAGCCAAATGCTTCAGAACTCATTGGACAGCGCTTCACAGTGCAGATGGACAATGACCCAAAGCATACTGCAAAAGCAACCAAAGAGTTTTTTAAGGGAAAGAAATGGAATGTTATGCAATGGCCAAGTCAATCACCTGACCTGAATCCGATTGAGCATGCATTTCAGTTGCTGAAGACAAAACTGAAGGGAAAATGCCCCAAGAACAAGCAGGAACTGAAGACAGTTGCAGTAGAGGCCTGGCATCACCAGGGATAAAACCCAGCATCTGGTGATGTCTATGCGTTCCAGACTTCAGGCTGTAATTGACTGCAAAGGATTTGCAACCAAGTATTAAAAAGTGAAAGTTTGATTTAAGATTATTATTCTGCCCCATTACTTTTGGTCCTTTAACAAGTGGGAGGCACATATGCAAACTGTTGTAATTCCTACACCGTTCACCTGATTTCAATGTAAATACCCTCAAATTAAAGCTGAGTCTGTAGTTAAAGCACATCTTGTTTGTTTCATTTCAAATCCATTGTGCCAAAAATGTTAGAATTGTGTTGGTGTCCCAATATTTATGGACATGACTGTATGTTTAAACTTAGTTATGCATGCACTCCCCAGACCGGTGGTAGAATTCACAATTATAGATATAAGATACAAGTGAAATCTAAAAAACATTTTCATGTGACTCTTTGTCCGGAAGCAGCTGGTCTTATAGTTATAGATATAGTTGTATTCCCAAGGCCTTATAGAACTTGGATAACCTCTTCAACTTATTCTAATCCTGCCTGTAATGGTATCACCTCTGTGTATAGATGAGACAGGATCCACTATTCACAATAGGTGATTGTTAGAGTGTATCTATCCTGCACAGGTCACAGAACATGCCTAGAAAACTCTCCTACAGAAGTCAATAAGGTCCCCTCCTGACTATTTTGTCTATGGAATATGGGGCTGCCCTAGAGCAATTTTCTTAATGTTGTCTAAATGCTGTTAAGAACAGCTCAGGCAACATAATAGTGTTCAGGAAAAAAAATAAAAATCTACAACCAGAAAATAAAAACAGATTAGAAAAAAGGAAGATGTGCTACTATCTGATTTTAACTGGCAGATACAATTTTAGGTGACACATTTCCTTTAAGAGATGTAGAAGGACATAAATCCATGAGACACATTCATTCCTGATCTATAATCTGTGTCTATGATCTGTGTCCATAGATAATTTATCTATACTGCTTATCTATAGTATTACTACAACAATTTACTGCTATAACTGTTTGTTTCATCCTTCACTCATAATAACATCACTTGTCTCATCTACCTCACCATTCCTACGTGTTCTATTAAATTGATGGAATTAATCATCAGATATGAACAACAGACACCGAAATAAGGGAGGAAATTAAAATTAAAGTGACTCAGGATTCATTGCGTCCATGTACAGAAAAACCTGTGTTTTGTGAATTGATGAAAAACTAAAAGAGAATTTAAATAAATTGGAAACACACCAAATGGAGTTTAAACAAAATAAATTTGGCAGAGATGTCATGGACTATCAAACCAATACAGTTTATTCCTGGCCAGAAGCAAAAATTAACATGCCACGGTCTATTCTGAAAAATAAATCTAGGCCAAGGAGTAGGTACTCATCAAGGGTCCTCTGATTTGGCCACTGAGACAGAGGGGGCAGGGGTACAGTCACAATAGGGTGACCACATTTCCTAACTGCCATTCAGGGACACTTACTTTCACAAGTGCATTTCGTCAAACTTAGGGTACTTTCACACTAGCGTTTTGGATTCCATTTGTGAGATCCGTTTCAGGGCTCTCACAAACGGTCCAAAACGGATCAGTTAAGCCCCAATGCATTCTGAATGGATAAGGATCCGTTC
Organism: Bufotes viridis; assembly: GCA_033119425.1. Taxonomy (NCBI): domain Eukaryota; kingdom Metazoa; phylum Chordata; class Amphibia; order Anura; family Bufonidae; genus Bufotes; species Bufotes viridis. The sequence goes on from CM065594.1 coordinate 57,174,171, forward strand.
AGAATGCATCAGTTCGGCTTCGTTCCGCTTCTATTCTGTTTTTGTGGCGGACACCAAAACGCAGCTTGCAGCATTTTGGCCTCCGTCTGAAGAGGCAGAGCCTAATGGATCCGTTTTGAATTACAATGTAAGTCAATGGGGACGGATCCGTTTTCAATGACACAAAATGGTGCATTTGAAAACGGATCCGTTCCCCATTGAATTTCAATGTAATTTCAAAGTAAGTTTTGACTGACATTTTTCTTTAAAACTAATGCAAATGGATCCGTTCTGAACGGATACAAACGTTTGCATTATAGGTGCGGATCCGTCTGGGCAAATAAACAGACGGATCCGCACCAATGCAAGCGTGAAAGTACCCTTATACTTGAGACTGGCAAAAACATATCTGCCAGCCATAGATTACAAGTGGAGTGGAGGTTTATAGAAGTGACTGTATTATATACTACTAGCAGCCGCAGGAGACAGTGAGACACTTATATAGTATATTGTCTCATGTGTATTACTGCTGGAAAAACCAAACTTTTCCCCAAAGTAGTAAAAACTTGTAAAACAAAAACCCCCCTTTCCTGGATAAGGCAGCAGCTGTGTTCACAGTGTGTTCACACTGTGAATGTGAACACAGCCTTATCCAGGAAAGGGAAGTATTTTTTTCACAAGTTTTTACTACTTTGGGGAAAAGTTTGGTTTTCCCAGCAGTAATACACATGAGACAATATACTATATAAGTGTCTCACTGTCTCCTGGCTGCTAGTAGTATATAATACAATCACTTCCATAAATCTTCACACCTCCAAAGTTGTAATCCATGCTGCTCATTCCTATACCCGATTCAACATGAATGGAGTTGCTGTCTGATCTGAAAAAACGTGACAAGTCTAGGCCACCAAGGAGCAAGCATACATAAGCATAATATTCACAGGTGGAGGGAGGACCCGCCAGTTACTTCAGCACAGTCTGCGCCGCCTATTGCCGCTTGCCTTGCGCTTCATCTCCTCTGATGTCATCACCTGGTGACTGTGGCGCCGTGCAAGTGACGTCACGCACTCTCGGAGTGGACTGTAAATGTGTGAAAGTGATGGATGCCTCAAAGCTGCTGATTGCGGTCGGCGCCGCAGCCCTAAGGTCATTCCGGGACAGTGCATTGTCCCGGAATGAGGGTGACCGGGACTCGGGACAGACTCTCCAAATGCGGGACTGTCCCGGGCGATCCGGGACACGTGGTCACCCTAAGTCACAAGCTATTGCTGGAAACACCAGCATTTCAACCTCTTTGCAACATAAAAGATCCTCCTCAAAAAACGGTGGGCGGGTAGGAAACACAGAAGGAAATCGCCACTATCCGTCCCGTCACAAGAAGGAGTAGAGGATATCCATGTTAATAATTTAACTGCTATGATCAGAGGATGAATTAAATGTTCTAAAAAAAAGAACTGTCTTTTTCCCCTACTAACTATTTTGATTGTATGGAACAATCTTAGACGTCAATCGACTTGCACTGAACCTTACTGTAAAAAAGCATTTTCAAACGGTTGAGGAAGATTATGATAATGATAAAGATTTGCAGTCAAATTGTCTTCCTGAACAGGTGGAAATCCACCCTTCTATGGATTTTAAAGAGATGGTGCATGTCTCTCACCTTCAACACTTGCAGTGTGAACAGGAGCCAGAAGCATGCGTTAACTCGACCACCTCTTTCAGGATATTCAATAAAGAATTCTATCCAGTGCAATCGAGATCCCCTGCACTGGATAGATTCCAGGACTTTATTGAAAAGGAATTAACTGCTTTGAAGAGAAAAAATATGTTGAGTACACCAGAAGGGCAAAATAGGTTCAGTAATATGAATTCCAAAGAAAGTTTTGCTTTAAGGAGGTTGATGCAAAGATCAGATTTGGTGATAAGGAGGGCTGATAAGGGGGGAGCTGTGGTATTACTGGATAGTCAGATATACAAAATGCAGGTCGCTGGTATGCTGGATGATACCACTACTTACCGTATGTTAACTTGTAACCCCCTCCCCTCCTATCAGACTTCCTTGTCAAAAACACCGGAAGATGGCTTTGCACTTGGAATATTATCGCAGAGGGAGATAGCCTATATTGCTGTCAAATATCCAGTGATTGCCATCTTTCATGTACTACCGAAAGTGCACAAGGAGGGCTTCCCACCACTCATGAGACCTACAGGGGCTGGAATTGGGGCTTATTCTGAAAGACTCTGTGAGTGGTTGGACTCCCTCCTACAGCCATTAATACCATCTATTCCTGGCTTTATTAAGGATACCAGAAGGGTCCTGCAGTCATTTATGGATTTTCGGTGGAAAAGGGGTTATGCTTGGATGACTGCTGACGTAGTCTCCTTGCATACAAACATACCGCATGATCAAGCTATGGTGGCCCTCCAATGGTTTCTGTTAGGCCCCTTTCACATCTGTGTTTTTGCTTTCCATCCTAGAGTTCCGTCCTCAGGACTCTAGGACGGAAAGATACTGATCAGGATTATCCTAATGCATTCTGAATGGAGAGAAATCCGTTCAGGATGCATTAGGATGTCATCCATTCAGTAACTTTTTTGGACGTTGACAAAACCGTAGCATGCCGTAACGCTGGATACGGAATTAATGCCCATTGAAGTGCATTAATCCGGAATTAAGCTAAACATCGTTTCGGCGCATCGCCGGATCCGACTTTTAGCTCTGCGCATGTGCAGCCGCAGTTCCGATCGGGGCCCCAGTAAGCTGGGGCTCCGATCGGTTACCATGGCAGCCAGGACGCTACTGAAGTCCTGGCTGCCATGGTAAGTACTCCACAGCAGTGTACTTACCTGCGCTGCGGCCTCCGTGACGTCATGAAGGAGCGCCCGGTGGCCGCAGCGCAGGTAAGTACACTGCTGCGGAGTACCATGGCAGCCAGGACTTCAGTAGCGTCCTGGCTGCCATGGTAACCTGAAAGCATTTCGAAGACTGATGATGATGTATAGGGGGTGGACCGAACATCGCATATGTTCGCCCACCGCGCGAACGCAAACAAGCTATGTTCGCCGGGAACTGTTCGCCGGCGAATAGTTCGGGACATCACTAGAGTTCATATGTATATCTATGTATTTTCTTATGAAGCACAATTAATTCATGTTTAATAATAATTTTTACCTTCAGATCTCCGGAGTATCGATGGGAGCAAAATTTTCCCCTTCTATAGTGAACATCTATATGGCGTGGTGGGAAAAACAATCTTTGCTTACTGATTCTAACCCTTATCTCCATGCCATTCAATGGTATGGAAGATATATAGATGACCTGTGATTGGTCTGGTCTGGTAACTGTCAACATATATCGGGTTTCAAGGACTACTTAAACAGTTGTTGCGGGTTGCTTTCCTTTTTCCACTTTGATTCAGAGAGAATTTCATTTTTAGACCTCAAATTAACGGGGGATGTGGAAAATGCACAGGTCTGCACAGCGACATATAGGAAGGAGACGGCTGGGAATACTGTACTGCTTGCAACATCATGTCACCTTCGACATATTGTGCGGAACATACCAAGAGGGAACTTACTAGGGCAAGACGCAATTGCTCAGATAATGAAACCTTTATGTCAGAGGCACAAAATATAAAAAAGCGATTGTGCCTCAGAAAATTTACTGCACAATCGGTACAGAGGGCAATGGATCAGACACTTACATTGAATAGGCGATCACTTATTTTTCCTAGTGATACACAAAAACAAAATAAACGCCATACCAGGGAGCTGAGACAGGATCAAGTAACGTTTACCACACAGTATAATGAAGAATATCAGGATATATGTGAGATACTAAGACACCATTTACCTGTCTTGAATTTTGATAGAGACGGGGGTGAGATAGTGTCAGATGGTATTAGGTTTGTTGTACGGAGAGCACCTAATCTGGGCCAATTGCTGAGTCCCAGTCTGTTCCTGGTACCTGGTTCCTGCAAAACCCACTTGGTTGAAACACATTGGTAGCTATAAGTGTGGTCAGAATAAATGCATTTGTTGTTCCAATATGCAAATGGAAAAGACCTTTAATTCTACAGCAAATGGGAATACATACAATATCAAGTCATATTTGAACTGTAATACACAATTTGCAATCCACCTGGTCACATGTATAGCATGCAATCTCCAATATGTAGGCTGTACATCAAATGCAATCAAAACAAGAGTACGTAAGCATATTTCAGATACACCACATTACAAAACAAGAAATGTCTTTGCAGTAAGCCTGCACTTTGGAGTAAAACATCAAGGGAATACTTCCAGCTTACGTGTTCAGGGGATTGAAAGGGTTACTCCACCAGTGAGAGGGGGAGACCACAGAAAAAAACTCCTGAATAGAGAAACCTTTTGGATGTATGAGCTTGGCACTTGCGTCCCAATGGGTTTAAACAAGAGTTATGATTTGATTTTGCAATATTAATGAAAGTTATCCTGAATATTGCCATTTTTGTCATAAGTAATATGTTTTTATTATATATGGTTTTCTTGTAGGTGAAGGGTTAATGAGTGAGGTTAATGTCTAAACCGCCCACTCCAGGTGAACCTGCCTAGCCTGCCCTATGGTTGATGGGAGGTGTGGGGGTTTATATGGAGTGGCTTTTGTGAAGTACACTTGTCATGAGTAAGGACTGTAATTTGTGTGTCCGAAACGCGTAGATTGTGTATTGTCATCCTGTGTATGGAGGATTTTTAAACCGCTGGAATAAAGAATTGGATTTTGGATGCTGGACATTTCTGTTTTTTCTCTCACTATTCCTACTGTATCACATGTTTAAATATGTGAATCCTCAGATACTAACTTAAAATACACCTAAAGAAGAGGCCCAAACAGCCTCAAAAGCTTACAATTGTGTCATCATCTTTTCAGGTAGCCATTAAAGGGTATCAAGCGCTGAGGAATCCAAAAAACTTTTTATCTTCTATTTACTTATACAAATATATATTTTTACTGTAACAGTCATGTGATGGACGTAGAGGTGCACAGTTCATTGCAAGTAAATGATAAAGGTCTCTATTGAATGATAGCAAGCAGGGTCCTTAGAGAAATTGCTACAGAAAATATATTAGAAAATTGTATAACTTTTTATTGTACCGTACAGTGGATAACCTGCATTTGCTGATAGTGTAATACCATTCTAAAGACGCGATTTACCATCCTAGTTGTTGGTTGTTAAACAATGCATAGTTATCAAATTCAGCTTTCTCTATTAACAAATGCCTAAAAAAAAACAGAGGAAGAAAAATATAACCTTTAATTAACATTTCCTTCCTGGCACTCTAAATGGACATGTCCTCCCAATGCCAGTAATCAGACCTATTCTGTTACAAGACAAAGCTATTGGATATTTTCATAAATGCTGCAACAGTTTCTGCCATTATCAGTTCCTGTGGGAGCGTGCTCCAAATGGTCTGAATTTTTTTTTCTCTTGCTTTGTTTTCTCTCTTTCTACCCCTCTCTCACATATCGAACCAAATATGTTTGAAATCGATTCACTCTTCTTTAACCCCTTGGGCCCTAGAGAATTTTTTGTCTTTCCATTTTAATTTTTCACTCTCTGCCTTTCCGGAACCTTAACTCTTTTACTTTTCTGTTCACATATAGTAGGTATATCAGAGCGTGTACTTTGCGGGATAAGTTGTACTTTATTATGGCTCCATTTAATATTGCATACAATGTAGTGGGAAGCTGGAAAAAAATTCCAAATGGGGTTGAATTTGAAAAAAAGAAAAACACTATTCCACCACAGTTTTATGGGCTTTGTTTTTTTTATGGCGTTCCTTATATGGTAACGCTGACCTGTATGCTTCATCATAAACCAGAAGCATTATACGCTTGGCATACACCACTGGACTATGATAAACTTTCCCCTCTATTTTTATCTAAAGCTATTAAAATATAGATGTTTTCCAAGAATTGGGTAGCAGGGCAACAGTTTTTCGTGTCAATTATCTTTCTATAAACTGGATGGAGGTTATGTGAGTTTGGGTTGATTCACCTTTTACATGTTTAAAGCATGTTTTCTCCTTGCAGGATATGGACATTGAGTTGCCAAGGTCAATATATTGTGTACTTGCATTACGCTTTCTTTCCTTGGGCCAGGAGAAGTTTCACCTAAGAGAGAAAAGAGCAGAAGATGGAGCTGGCACGCCTGAGAGAGAGAGATGGATAGAAAGCGTGATTCGGGGGATACTATATCTCCAAATGGAGAGCGCCCAACAGTACATAATGCTGGCGTGAGAAGTCTTGTAGGCCAGGCAATGCTCCTCTGAATTTCTGGGAAGAGGGTATGCAAAGAGTGAGAGGGTGATGCACGGGTCTTAGTACAGAGCTGAAACAGTGTATCCCATCTGAACCTGTATATATACAGCAGTCAAGCGGTCCACTATTCTGAATCATAATGTCATCTATTATAGATGAAAGATAGATAGGGGTCCCACATCTGAAATTCATACCTACCTCTCAAACAAGGTCCCTCACAAGTTTACTGAAACAGAGTAGCTTGCTGTACTATATCCCTGTCTCCTATTTATTTGTATGTGAGTTAGGCCTCTTTCACACGAACGTTGTTTTTGCGAGTGAACGGACCATCTCTTTGCGTTCCGTAGACGGTCTGTCTACGGAACTAATCATTTCAATGGTTAAGCAAAAAAAACGGAAGTGTTTCCATATGTATTCCGTTTCCGTATTTCCATTTTTCCGTTCCGTGCAAAGATAGAACATGTCCTATTATTGCCCGCAAATCACGATCCGTGGCTCTATTCAAGTCAATGGGTCCGCAAACAAAACGGAACGCATATGGAAATGCATCCGTATGTCATCCGTATCCATTTAATTTTTTGCTGAACCATCTATTGAAAATGTTAAGCCCAGCCCAATTTTTTCAATGTAATTACTGTATACTATATATGCCATACAGAAAACCAAAACCAAAACGGAAACACAACAGAAACAAAAAACGCAAAAAATGGATCCGATAAAAACGGCCCGCAAAACACTGAAAAAAGCCATACGGTCGTGTGAAAGAGGCCTTAGGGACACAGCGTAGAACTGCCCACTTTGCTGTTTCCATAGTACTGACCACCAATTGCCTCCACATCCAGCCAGAAGAATGTGTGGGGGGAGCCTGTTCTAGAGATATGTGTGGATCTCAAAGGTGTGAGCTGCATGTATCACACATTTTTGGCACATCTTGTGGACATGGTATACATGTCTGAGATGGAATACCTCTTTAAATTAAAGTAAGTTTTCAAAAAAAGTTTGCATAATAACTATGCTTTTTTGCACAATCACTGTGCAAAGTTCCTGTGCACAATTCCTCCCCACTATGTTTATTGTCGATTGATGCCGAAAAGGCATTCGACAGGGTCCACTGGACTTTTTTAGATCATACCCTGAGACAAATAGGCTTAGGACCGAGATTCTTGAGTAAGATTCGTGCTCTCTATTCTAATCCCACGGCGAAAGTTAGGATAAACTGCGTTTTATCCTCAGCTATACAAATCACAAATGGAACCAGACAAGGGTGCCCCTTGTCCTCTTTACTGTATGTATTGGTGATGGAGCATCTGGCTAACGCATTGAGGCATAACACTGCTATTAAGTGTATCACTTTTAATGATAGGCAATACAAAACGGCATTGTATGCAGATGACCTCTTGCTATACGTGACTCAGCCACATATATCTCTTCAGAAAGTAAAATAATGTCTATATACGTATCCACTCCTTCTAAAATGCAGCGAGTCCTTATTGTGAGGTGGGTGGTTTTCTCACGTAGTCGTCAAATGTCTTTATCTGGACCGCGCAAACAGCCACTTATTAATCTCACAGGAGGTGACTTCAACAACCGGCTTTCCACCAGTTCAAACCAAGCATATACCGCCTTCCTTATCCTGTATTTAGCACTCTGTGGAATCAGGAAAGGCACATAGTGAAGTACTGCCAGTATTGATTTAGTGCGCTTTTTTAAGTTCACTCACCAGATCCTCCGATTATTCAAACATATCAATGGATAGTTGGTACTCTGGTGAAATGCAGGTGTCTTCACTCCTATGCATGAGTTAAATAACCTTCATAGTCAGTACCGCAATGCACTATAAAATCGTTACCATTTATTGTACTCACAAACTTTTTCCATAAAATTGCGCAAATAGCATAAAATACTACATATACAGGGCAGATCCAGAGTATTTTATGCTATTTGCGCAATTTTATGGAAAAAGTTTGTGAGTACAATAAATGGTAACAATTTTATAGTGCATTGCGGTACTGACTATGAAGGTTATTTAACTCATGCATAGGAGTGAAGACACCTGCATTTCACCAGAGTACCAACTATCCATTGATATGTTTGAATAATCGGAGGATCTGGTGAGTGAACTTGAAATAGCGCACTAAATCAATACTGGCAGTACTTCACTATGTGCCTTTTCTGATTCCACAGAGTGCTAAATACAGGATAAGGAAGGCGGTATATGCTTGGTTTGAACTGGTGGAAAGCCGGTTGTTGAAGTCACCTCCTGGGAGATTATTAAGTGGCTGTTGCCAGATACAGTCCAGATACAGACATTTCACATATATCTCTTCCCTCAATAAAATAATTTGAGACTTTCAGCCATTTGAGCAACTTTAAAGTTGATTACTCGAATTCAGAGATCCTAAACATCTCTATACCTCACTCTGAATTCCAGAGAACTCTCTCATCCTTTCAATTCAGGTACCAACCTTCAGCGCTGAAATACTTATAATAGGCACTAATAGGGATACATATTCCTTATTGGATAGAACCTTAAAAGATCTAATTTCTTTTAATAAGAAAAAACTCTGATGGTTTGGGAGAATTAGGGTCCATTCACACGTCCGTGTGTGTTTTGCGGATGCACGGATCCGCAAAACACAGACATTGGCGATGTGCATTCCGCAATTTGCGGACCGCATATCGCCGGCACTCTCATAGAAAATGCCTTTTCTTGTCCGCAATTGCGGACAAGAATAGGACATGTTAAATTTTTTTCGCAATTGCGGACCCGGCCGGGACATCGTCTGTCCCCATTGAAATTAATGGGTCCGCAATTCATTTGCGGAACGGAATTGCGGACGTGTGAATGGAGCCTTAATGTCTTAAAAATGGACATTTTGCCCAAATTCCTATATGTGTGCCAGGCGATACCAGTAACACCCCCTGCATCCTATTTTAGGAAACTGAAAACGGCCTTCCTCAGGTTTATCTGGGGACGTTCGAACCCACGGATCAGTCTTCAGATTCTTTCCCGACCCAAATCACAAGGAGGGGCAGGTCTTCCTGATCTAAAATTATATCATAAGGCAGCCTCACTTTTTAGAATATTAGACTGGACTTATAGCGGGGCGACAAAACAATGGGTCAGTAATACCTAGGCACTGGCGCACAACTCATATTCCTTCCATGAGAGAATGGTTCCAGGAAATGCGATATATAGTCAGAATGTAGGAAATCTCTGCAGAACTTTCAGATACGTCTGCAAAAATTCCTCAAAATTTGGGCGAGGTGGTTTGAACTGCAAGATTTGCCTGATTTCCTCGCGATACTTACTTCTTAAATCATAACATACTTATCGGATAGAAAACAGCACAAGCCCTTCCCCCAATACCCCCTCCCCCCCCCTTTTTTTTTTTCTTTCCTTTCTTCCTCTCCTCTCTTCTTCTCTCTTCTTCCCTCTTCTGCTGTATTCTCTCCTTGTTCCAGTCCTCTTCTTCTTCCTTCTCTCATTCTTCTTCCTCTCATACCTACTTTGCACTACCTAGCGCACTATCCTTACTCACTCTTGACGGGTGGAGAGGATCATATGATCATAATGATTGTAAATTATGTTCAATTTTTGACCATGATTTATACTCTTTATTGTTTATTGTGTAACAACTTGTTGGCTACTTATGGTGGCACTCTCTTGATCTGTGTGTGCAAACAATGATATTGTACTCTGATATGCTTCGTGCTTCAATATTTTCTCTCAATAAAAACAGTTTAAACATAATTTTCTACCTAATTATTCCCCTCTTCAGCTGCACAGATAGATGCAATTCTCTCACAAGCAGGGGTATCTTCCTTCTGTGGAATCTGCCAGCACTGTATTGCTATGAGTTCCTTTCCCTTACTTCTCAATATGGTCATTTTCAGCCCTGGAGCTCACAGAACAGGAGGGAGAGGTCAAACTTACAGAAAAGCAGGAGACTCCTGAAAATGAGGTTGATACACCCCCACTTCCTCTCTTCTGGATCTGCAACTTAGGTGGAAGTGAGACCCCTAGTGGCCATGACTTTATAGCTTTTTTTATGGTGGTTGAAGGCATATTTTTTTTTAATTGGGTGATTTAGAAATTTGCTAGTTTCCCTATTCTTTATTAAATGAAATTGTCTGTCTGAAAGTACACTGGCTCTTAAATATAATACAATAAATGCTAAAAATCCTTACTATGATATTTATGTGTATATAAAAAGTTATTTAAATGTAACCAAGAGGCCGATGTAAAAACCAAGGCTTGAGGCAACTGCAGATTTTAAATGGATTGTTAAAGGTCATAGAATTCTTTCAAGAACAAGCTATTTTATTCACAAACTATGTGGTCATTACAATTGGTGTGGAATTTTGTGGGTGAAACCTCTTTTTCTCAACAAAATCATGTGATCACTTAGCAATCAATTTAAAATCCTCCGTGGGTGCTTTCCACGGGTTTTCCTCTGCTTATGTCCTGCAATTGGACCCCATGAGCCATCAACCTGAGGGTTCTTTTCTGGACTCATCAAGTAATTAGACGAATTTGGGATCAGATGTGAAATACAATCAAACTCTAAAATCAAACTGTCTCTGTTGCCCACAGCAACCAATTGTAACTTTCTTTTTTCAAAAGCACTATAAGAACTGAAAGCTACACTTTAATTAGTTGCTATTGGCTAGTTTCACTTGAGCGTATTCAGTCCAGGAAACAGGCACCGTGTGATCGCGGAATTTCACGGACTGCACATTATTCGTCTGACTGGAGCTCACAGTTTCATAATGATCTATGATGTTGCAAGTTCCTGCCCTACCATGGGTCTACTAGGTACAGTACAATCGACTTGCAGTCCAGCAGGAACTAAGACCATTATAAGTCATTGTGATGCCATAAGTTCGGGGCAGAGTAGCTGTGTCCGGTCCAGCAAATGCCGCCATCACACGGAGCATGTTTCCTGGATCAAATATGCTTATTCAAAAGTGGCTGGTAACAATAAAGAGTTTTTCTTTTCAACATTTCATAGTTTTCCCATTGTGTTTGTATTGTTTCGACACACATCTGTTCTTGTTAACCCTATTTGCTCTTGTTGACATGTATCCAACCATTTTATGAACTTAATAAAGGTTATTGATTTACTGTTCAGAAGAACAGGAAATAACAATGTCAAAAAAGTGGCACCACTTATCATCAGCCTATATTCTAACTATTTGTTTTTTTGGTGAATGGTTTTATAGAAGTCATTTAATGTATTCTGCTTCCTGTCCTGGCTCCTTGACTTCCTCCTTTGTTTGGATTTTTCAGCATGGTAAACAGTTTCGCTTGACTTTCTCTTTCAGACCAATCACTGCCACCAGAGAGAGAAGGGAATGAGTGACTCAATTAGAGCATCACACATTACACTGATATGTGCAATAATGTAGTGCTCTTCTGTGGACATCTTTTTTTAGAGCTGTTATCCCAGTTTTACTAATCTACTATTTTAAAGGCTATGTACACCTTTTTTTTATGATTCAGGGGCAATTTTTTTATGATTGCATTTTACTCATTTTTAGTTTAAAATAATTTTTTCAATCTTTATTAAAAATATTCAGCGGCTTTGTCATAAAGGGTTACATTCTGCGTAGCTTTGAGAATCTTTCACTTTGTGCAGGACATCTAATAACCCTTATCTCTAAATTACTAATAGCTCAAAAATACTTATTTAAGCCACATAATGAGTGTTTGTAAGGGCAGAGATAAGGAGCCATCCGCTGAGCTGCTTGACTAGAGAATCTCAAGGCTGTACAGAGAAAGCGGATCAATTTGACCAAATGAAAAAAAAAATGTAGCTCAAAATGAGTATAATGCAATCCAATAAAAAAAAAAAATTCCCCCAGGTGTCCATAGCATCTTCATCTTACAGCAGCAGTAAACTGACAATAGGTTACCTATATACCTATAGAAGCTTTGGGGGTCATTTACTGTTCTGAAATATGCCTAAATTAGGGGTAAGCTGTCTTATATTTAGAACTGGCGCTGGATGCACCGAAGTTATGGAGAGGTCTGCTCCTCTTCCTAACTTTGGCGGAACCAAAACCGGCGTCTAAAACGTCAGTCCTAATAAATGTGCCCCTTTATCTTTTTGTTCTGACTGCTACAGAAGCACTATATTTGGTATTTAATTTTCTATGGTAGTCTGAAATTAAACAGAAGAAAACAGCCACAAATCCTTAAAGAGTAACTGTACTTTCACACAATTTTATTTCAGTTAATAGAGAGTGGTGTAACTAGCAATTTTCAAAATCACTTAATTTAAACAATGTGCCTGCATCCACTTGAAAAAAAGCTGTAAAGTTATGATCACTAGGGGTCTCACTACCATCTAATTTGCATTCCTCTGCTTGTTGTCAGACAAATTCTGTCCCTAGTAATAGAGGCACAAAAGACGGCAGAGAGGAAGTATGGGTGGGGTGGGGTGGGCAGGGGTGCACCTAGGCTTTCTGCTGCCTGAGCCGAAAACTGAAATGGTGACCCCCCATGCTAATTTTTTTATCCTAACCCTCTTGCCACAATGAAAGTGCTCACTGCCCATGGCCCTTCTGCTGCCTCCCCCCTTGCCCCTACATGGTGCTACCTGAAGCAATCGTCTCACCTAGCCTCATTGGTGGTGCAACCCTGGGGGTAGGTGTGTCAGAGGTAGCTGAGATCCTAAGCTGGATAAAAGTACTGCTTCTACACAGCTTTTGAAGAGTATAGGAGCTTCCTGCCTTTCTATAAATGTTATTTGATCCTCTTTATCTGTTCTGTAAGCCCAGGAGCTGAAAACAAACATAGTAGGAAGTAAGGGAAAAGACATCACAGCAGTACAGTGCTGGCAAATTCCACAGAAGGGAGATCCCCCTGCTTCTGAGCGAAATGCATCTAGCTGTGCAGCTTAAATAGGGAATAATATGGCTGATAGAAACAGTAGGGAAGCCCAAAAAAGATCATAGTAAAGCACAGCCATTATGCAAACCTTTTTGAAAACTCATTTACACTTAAAAGAAATTGTGTTCTATGTATACATATTTTTTTTTTTAAATACCACTTTCTATCAAAAGGGTCCCTTTATATCAATTATTTCTTTCTTAATTTTTATTTGACATTCTGCATAAAAATAGAAATATTACAGTTTTCTTACTAACCACTAGTGCAAACACAATATGTTTTCATTTTTGTTTAAGGCTATTTTCACACTTGCATCTAAAGCTGATTCTAGAAGCTGCATTGCATAAGTCATCAGATTTCACAGGACTAATTGTTCTGGTGTCAAAACAATGGACATTGGACGTGGAAATAGGCTGGAACCCTGACATATCAAGGAGCAGAATCATCTTGTCACCATTTAAGTGGCAGCTTTGTTGAATTGCTGGATGCCTCGATAAGGCAGGACAGGAACACAGCACAATTCACCCAGGAAGGTTTCTGTAAGCATCCCCCCTGCCCCTTCCTAGTCTCTGGGGGAGGGGGATATACTAGATACTCCATTACTTCTTGGAGACTGTATCAATCTATGACGTGTCTGTCGATTACCTCTCATGCACCTCAAACCCCATAAAGCACACACTCTGTTGCAATAATATGTCTGTCCCTGGAAAGGTTCTTTTGTACTCATTATTTCTCCTCTTTTGACAATTAATCAAACTAAAATCAAATCACTATGACCTATGCTACTATATTGCTTCCTCAAACCTGAAGGGAAAATGAGAACAAGACGAAGATAAGGAATACTGTATTTTCTGGCGTATATTTTACCACATGAAAATCTTCTCAAAAGTCGGGAGTCGTCTTATACGCCAGGTGTTGTCTTATAAGCCAGTATACGGCATGCTGAAACTTAAGAGGATCTTTCACTGGTCCAACGATTGTTAGATAATGATATGTACCGGTATGTGTAGAGCGGCGCCCAGGGATTTTTTTCTCCCAGACTGTGAGCTGAGCGCTGTGATTATCCAGCGCTACAGCCTGGAGAAGGCGACGCCCAGGGCACGCCCAGGGCAAAAGAGGATGTCTCCTCTCAGGTGCGAGATTAGCTGTAATTAACATAAGGCGCAGGCGCCGGTAATCTGGCCACATCGGGCGAACAGAGCGGTACCCAGAGATAATAGTAAGTGCAGGGAGATCCCTGGGCGCCGCTCTACTCATACATATCATTATCTAACAATCGTTGGACCAGTGAAAGGTCCTCTTTACTTCCGAGCCAGACTGGAGAAGCTGTCCTTCTCCATCTTTAGGGACAGGCGCCCTCTAGCTGAGCCACCGTGTGCTACATCCCGGCCAGCCGCTCCTGAAGCAACCCCCGTGTCGAGGCTGGGCAGGCAGGGAGAGCTGACCCACCCAATTTTTATTTGGTGTGCGTTGGAAGAGGGGTAGTCTTATACGGTGAGTATAGCCCAAACCTCATATTTTAACAGGAAAAGTAGGGGGTCGTCTTATATGCCCAGTCGTCTTATACCCCGGAAAATACGCTTGTATGAAGAGAACCTAGCTTTAAACGGGGTGTTTACAGATAGAACGTGCACATTTTTTATGACTGCTGTATATATAATGAATATAACAAAGATGTGATGCAGATTTATGTTTAACAGATGACTGGTGATTTTACAGGTTGTGTTTTATAAGTCATAAACATAGGGAGGCGAGGCTGGAGGCGAGGCTGGAGGCGAGGCTGGAGGCTCGCCCGCTGACATTACTCCTGACCTCTGCACGCTCTATGACTGCTGCTCTTTCATGTCTCTGCCCTAAACTTCACACTGAGTCTGAGCCAAGCACCGGTCCTGTCTGCTCCCCCAATACCTAGTGATATTCTCCAGACCCCAGCCCGGTACATGCCATGTTGCTGCAGTTGTGGAGGAGAGTATTATATAGTATAGAAAATATCTGTTCACTTGCTGAGCGTACCGTGCTCACACTGGCTGCTATGTGCAGTGAGCAGGGGGGCGTGACAAAGGGTAGAAGAAAAAATAGTACATAGCAGGACATTCAGCAGACTGCCTGGGGCACAGCCTAAAAGTCAGATGCGAGGGTCCATGCACGTGGGCTAACACACAGAGCAATAAATTGTTCATTTACATGCAGCATTAATCACCTCTTTATGCGGATGAGTGATTGTTATTACGATCAATTGTGCCTGACAGCTTCATTGTTTGTCAGCATCGGACAATGTGCTGTCGACGAATGATAATTTTAGGTGCCACATGAAAGACGCGATCCCCTGACAAACCAGTGGGTGATCAGCAGCACCTTTACTCAGGACTTGTAAGAATTCATCCCCAATTATTGTCCTGATCCTAAGCCCATGAGAAAGGGCCCTTCTGCTCCAGAGATAATTTTTTCAATGGAGTTGATTTGTAAGCTATGTCGGGAAGAGATAGAGTCCGGTTAGTTTCTAGAAGGGATTATCGCAGCGTATACTTTGTTGGAAAATTGTTAATTTTGATTGATTGGGAAATTCAATAAAATATTAAAAAACCCTCATGCTGTTCAAGTGAGAATATCATCATGTAAATGAAGGACCTTTATTTCTCGCAAAAATGCAAGCAGGTTGCTTCATTAGGAAAATCTTATTATAAAGAAATTTCTTTGTACTTTAAAGGGTCACTGAAGTCGATTTGCATACAACTTTGTTTCAATACTGTATGAAGCGCTCACTCCGTACAGTATTGAAAGAAAGTTTTATGCCTCTTTCACACGACCGTATGGCTTTTTCAGTGTTTTGCGGGCCGTTTTTATCGGATCCGTTTTTTCATTTTGTTTCCGTTTCAGTTCCATTTTTCCGTTCCATTTTTCTGTATGGCAAATACAGTATACAGTAATTACATTGAAAAAATTGGGCTGAGCTTAAAATTTTCAATAGATGTTTCCGCAAAAAACGGAACGGTATACGGAAGACATACGGATGCATTTCCATATGCGTTCTATTTTTTTTGCGGACCCATTGACTTAAATGGAGCCACGGATCGTGATTTGCAGGTAATAATAGGACATGTTCTATTTTTTGCGGAACGGAAATACGGAAATGGAATGCACACGGAAACACTTCAGTTTTTTTTTGCAAAACCATTGAAATAAATGGTTCGGTATACGGACCGTATACAGAACGTCAAAAAACGGTCCGTACACCCACAAAAAAAAAACGTGTGAAAGAGGCATGAGAATGTATTGGCTCCAATAAGCCGAAGTTATTACTTTGCGAAGTCTCGCAAGACTTCACATAATAACTTCATAAATTAATTTCCCACTTGGAACTGAACCCAAGTTCGGGAAATGTTTTTTTTACAGTAGAAATCAATTTATAAAGTTATTACGTGAAGTCTTGCGAGACTAATAACTTAAGTAATAACTTCGGCTCATCAGAGCCAATACATTCTAATACTGTACGGAGCGATCAAAAAGGCATATGCCCCCAAAAATAGTACCAATCAAACCGTCACCTCATCCTGCAAAAAATGAGACTAAGACAATTAGTCAAAAAATAAAAAAATAAAAAAGCTATGGCTCTTAGACTATGGAGACTCTAAAACATATTTTTTTTAGTTTCAAAAATGCTATTATTGTGTAAAACTTAAATAAATAGGAAAAAGCATACATATTAGGTACTGCTACATCCGTAACGATCTGCTCTATAAAAATGGCACATCATCTAACCCCTCAGGTGAACGTTGTAAAAAAACAAAAAAAAAACTATGCTAAAACAACCTATTTTTTTTGTCACCTTGCCCTATAAAGTGTAATAATGAATGATCAAAAAATCATATGTACACAGAAATGGTACCAATAAAAATGTCAACTCTTCCTGCAAAAAACAAGCCCCTACGTAAGACGATCGGCAGAAAAGTAAAAAAAAATAAGGTGTTCAGAAAATGGACACACAAAAACATAATTTTTTTTCAAAAATGCTATATTATGTAAAACTGAAGCAAACAAAGTAAAGCAGACATATTTGATATCATTGCATCCGTAACAACCTGCTCTATAAACATAGCACATGATCTACTCTTTCAGATGAATGTTGTAAAAAATAAAAAATAAAAACTGTGCCTCACAAAAAAAATTAATATAGAGCAATTAAAAATCATATGTACCCCTAAATAGTACCAATAAAACTGGCACCTTATCCCCTAGTTTCCAAAATGGGGTCACTTTTTGGGAGTTTCTACTGTAAGGGTGTTTGTATTCGTACCTCCAGTCAGTGCCGGCACTACGGTATCTTGCGCATGAATATATCTGAAATTGCGGCAATATAAACGAATCCAGAGTGTCACTATGGATCAGTACCATAGGGATCCCTCCCCTCCCCCCCCCCCCCCCCCAATGAAGCAAATAGTGAACCTGTAATCTTTTTTCCAGCACCCTCAAATGACGCTATGATCTCTGATGGACTTCCCATTGGTCAGTCCAATTCTTTTTTTTCTTTTTTTTTTTTTTTTAGTTATACCCCGCCATTATCACATCCACCTCGTTATATTCGATCCGAGAGAGTCCAAAAACAACCATCATAAAAAGCAACCAACAGCTAAAGCATCTGGATTTTAACCCACGTCGAATTTCTATCCCATGCACCACAAGGGTAACTTTATTGACACCTCTTATACAGTTGTGTCAGATGAGTTTCGACAGATCAAGAGTTCCGAACATGAAACACAACCTCACACCTGCCGAGAAATCTGCTCTAAATAAACTAAAGTCTAATAATAATATAGTCATCCGGAACGCAGATAAAGGATAAAGCCGATTATATCAAGGAAGCTGTCAGAATTCTATCAGATACCGAGTATTACATGCAGTTAAGAGAAGACCCCCTCGGATCAATATACGGTAGGAAGGAATTCTCTTTACTTATTAAGTCAGGTGAAGCCTTTTTAGACAAAAAAGAAAGGGAATACCTTGATGTTAAAGAATCTACTCCTAACTCTCTTTTACCATTTACCAAAAATTCACAAAAATGTGAACAATCCCCTAGGAAGACCGATTATTTCAGGGGTTAACTCACTGACACTGAACCTCTCTCACTATATTGATATTTTTTTTTACAGAAACACGTATAAGGGCTCAGATCTTATCGTAAAGATTCCACCTCACTGATACTTGAGTTACAACAAATAGCATGGGAGGAAAATTATTATTGGCTTACCGTTGATGTCGCAGCAATTTACTCTACAAGAACACAAGGGGGGGTCAGTCAGCACTCCCTGTATGCAGGTGCATGTAGCTATGGCAATCATACATACAAACACAGAAATGAAACAGTACTCTGCAACAAATGTTGCAGAGTGCTGTTTCATTTCTGTGTTTGCAGCAATTTACTCTAATATACCCCATTCTCTTGGGATCAAATGTGTAGCAGACTACTTAACCCATAGGCCAACGATTTTTTATCATCAGGGGTATTCAGTTTATTCTTACACATAATGTGTTTGTTTTTGAAGACAGAATATATCGGCAAACAAGGGGTACCGCGATGGGCACGAGATTTGCGACCAGTTTGGACAGATAATATAATCTTTTTCAAAAGGTACATTGACAATTTGATATTTACCGTATATGGAAAGGAGACAAGACCTCCATGAACCAGTTCCTTTTGTACCTTAATAATAACAATTGGGGGTTGACATTTACAGGGTCATTTGATCAACATAAGATCGAATACCTAGACCTAGAGGTCTGCTAAGAGGGAGGCCAAATCTGCACATGTACCTTTTTTGCTGACAGTACTAGTTATCTCAACTACTAGAGCAGACACTATAAGAAATGGAAACAAAATATTCACTATAGTCAGTTCAAAAGAATCCGCTAAAACTGTACAAGAGAAAAGGATTTCCGCGAACAAGTGCTATTCTGTCAACTATATTTACAGATAAAGGTTACCCAGGGGACCTAATTTTTGGTGCTCTAGAAAGAGTATCTTCACTGAAACAATCGGACTGTCTAATACCACAGAAAGAAAAACCCCTAAGAAAACCAATACTTTCGACATATAACCAAAACCATAATAACATCAAATCAATTCTGGCCAAATACTGGTAAATTCTGAAGAAGGATCCAGTTTTAAGTAAAATTATTCCTGAGATGCCCCTCCTTACATATAGACGGGCACACACTTTAAAGAACACGCTGGCCCCGAGTAAACTTAAACGTACACAGGAGATTGATGTAATAAGAACAACACGTACAGGGAGTAGTAGATGAGACCAACGCAAGTGTTTATGTTGCATCTCTATTTGTTAGAAAGAGTCCTTTTCAAATCAAAAGAATGAAGAATTGTTCCCTATAAGAGGATCTCTGAACTGTAACTCTACACACGTGATATATATTCTCGAATGTCCGTGTAATTTGCAATCCGTTGGTCGCACAGTTCAAACACTCTGTAATAAGTTAAATAAACACAGATTAAACACTAAGAAAAAATTTCTTAAACACTGTGGGCCAGATTTATCATTACACTTCCATCTTACTCCAATTTCACATAAGTCCAAAGTCACTTTTGGCTCAGTCAGATTTATTAATGGTCCTTTAATACTGTGATAAATGTGGTTTGATGGCAGCAGTTCATCCTTCAGTAAACGGCTTTACAAAAGTCGCACATATTCACAAAAAAGTCACATGTTCTATTAAAAAGTCACATAAGATAAACACGGTCCCCACTGGAGTGAAATTGAGACTTTTTTAAAAAGTCCCAATGATAAATTTGGAGTAAAACTCATTAACATGGCTAACCACGCCTATTTTTACAAAACTGGAGTGAGTGGTGTACACATGTAAAAAAGTCGCAAAATTATGCGCAAATGAGTGTGAAAAGTCGCAAATGCCCTATTTTGGGACTTTTTGATGCCAGAATTCTAGAGTGAAGGTATGATAAATCATGGCCAGTGTGTCTAGACATGCGGCAGAAAATCATGATAGTTCCTTTTCAGGATTTAAGGTGACACCCATAGAACAGGTACCAGTGCACGAGCGTAATAACCTTAGCTACATAAGGCGACGAGAAATGTACTGGACTTAATATTTGAAACCGTACGGACTTAAATAGCTTTTGACATTAATGTGTGAATACCTAAACTTATTAAATTAGTGATCCTATTGAATTAGCGACATTTATATATTATTTTTTTCAAGTATTTTTTTTTTTTTGGTAGTTATCACGTTTATGCCATACATTTTATATTATATATTATTACCATTTTATGCAATAAGTAGCTTTGTGATTTTAGAACTCTATATATTAAATATAGTTGTCCTTACAACCATATCACTGTTATATGTGTGATGGACTGAACCATCACTGGGGCTGCTGGAGAAGACTGAGAGCTAGCCTCCTTCCTACGGACTATGGACCCAGAACCATGGAGACCCCCTCAGACCTCTTGGGGGTTACAAGGAACAGTGAGCCCTGATTTATGTGTGGACTTTATAGGCCTTATCGTTCCTGTTGTCCATTGAAGGTGCAGGGGTGAACCCAGCTATACAAGAAGGGTTAACTCTGCACTGAGGCTCCCAGGAAAGGTGTTGGTTCATTTGTCCCTTTGTTCTGTTGTGCTAGTGATGGGATTAAGTAGCTGACTCTGGGGTAGAGGAGTAGATCACCCTCTGATACACCCAGGAGAAAATCCCATCACATGTGTCTCCTCTCTTCCTATTCATCATTGAGGCACTGGGGGGATCTGTTTGATTGCGTTATAATGTTAGACCACCTGAACTGTATATGTATATTAAGTTAGTCTATTGTCTGAGTTAACTGTATCCCAGGCAGAGGGGTGTGCCTCGGGCCTGTGGATCTGTATAAATTGTGAGTGCTGGCTGTCATTAAAGTGTCCTGTTCTACCCTTCATGAAGTCTGGGCTCATGTTTGGGGATTGGAGAACTACACTCTGGGGATTGCTATAATCATTATACTCTCCAGAGTATATTCCCTAGCTCTTGTGAGAGCTGTTCTTGTTCCTGTTTCGCTCTCTGGACTAAGGAGAGGTACGGCGAAAACCCAAACTAAGCTGAGGCGGTTCGGGGGTTTTGAGGTGGTTCTGGTGTCGAGTGCAGTGCTGATGGTCCTTGGCAAGCACTAGGCGCATCGGTCGACGGAGGCACCCAGTCGGGGTGGCAGGCGTTCCGTCACATTGGTGGCAGCAGTGGGATGGCGTCCTAGTGCGAGGTAAAGCAGCTCTGAGACACCGTTCGTGGAATTACAAACTGAGGGCAACGCTAGTATCCGTACAGCGCCCCTGGGAGCAGAGGGATCCAGCAACTTGAAGCAGACAAGTATGGAAGGCTCTGGCTCTGGAGATAATTGGCTGGCTGAAGTAAGGCAGCGAGTGGCCCAGTATGGGGATGATGTACCTATGGAGACACGCCGGGTGATGTGGAACCAGGTCATGGCCGAGCGAAACACAAGGCTGGACCGAGAATTCCGGCTGGCGAAAAAGATGGAGTATGCTCAGCAGAAGGAGCGTTATAGCAGCCAAAGAGAGGCTCCATTCGAGGAGGTTAACCATTTCCCCCGGAGGCGGCCAGAGGAACCCGAAGTAGGGGTCCTCATAGACTGGTCCTGCGAGGAACCACAACAGGCAGGTGGAGATGGGACTGAGGTCTCTCCACCGGGCCCACCGGGATGCTGGGAAGCTGGCCCCGATCCCCAGCAGTAGCCGGAGTTACCGGGTGCAGATGCAGGTGGTCCCTACTCTCGAATGTTGAGGGACCTCATAGACTGGTCCTGGGAAGACCCACAGATGGCAGGTGGAGATGGGACTGCGGTCTCACTACCGGCCCTACAGGGATGCTGGGCAGTCGGCCCAGATCCCCAGCGGCAGAGTACATTACAGGGAGGAGAGACCACCGGTTTCACTCCCCAGCGGCAGAGCGCATTATTGGAAGGGGAGACAGTCGGTTCCCCTCTCCACCAGCAGAGAGAGTGTCAGGGAGAGGAGCCTGTTACCCCCTCTCCCCAGCGGCTGAAGGTGTGTAAGGGAGAGGAGCTTATTACCCCCTTTTCCCAGCGGCAGCGTAGCCCACCAAGGGGAGACACTAAGCCCCCCACCAGCGCAGATGGGACCGTGGTCTCTGCGCCCAAGCTACAGGGAGTACGGACAGTCGGTCCTGCTCCCCAGCGGCAGAGTATTCTACCGGGAGGGAAGAGCATCGTTCCCCCTCCCCAGCGGCAGAGCGCATTATTGGAAGGGGAGACAGTCAGTTCCCCTCTCCACCAGCAGAGAGAGTGTCAGGGAGAAGAGCCTGTTACCCCCTCTCCCCAGCGGCTGAAGGTGTGTAAGGGAGAGGAGCTTATTACCCCCTCTCCCCAGCGGCAGCGTAGCCCACCAAGGGGAGACACTAAGCCGCCCACCAGCGCAGATGGGACCGTGGTCTCTGCGCCCAAGCTACAGGGAGTACGGACAGTCGGTCCTGCTCCCCAGTGGCAGAGTATTCTACCAGGAGGGGAGAACCTCGTTCCCCCTTCCCAGCGGCAGCCCAGCCCACCAAGGGGAGATGATAAGCCCCACACCTGTGCAGATGGGACCGTGGTCTCTGTGCCCAAACCACAGGGGGTAGGGACAGTCGGCCCTGTTCCCCAGCAGCAGGGCTGTATATCCAAAGGGGAGACAGCCTGTCTTCTCCTCCAGCAGCAACACCAGGTCCAGAGGGAGGAGCGTGCTAACCCTTCTCCTCAGCTGGGCTCCAATCAGGCTATTCCCGTGGTAGCGCTGGCACCAGGGCAGAGTACCGCTGGTCTCTACCCACTCAGCAACCCACCGATCCGGAAGGCTAGTACCCCCAGAGCTGTGGTGGAGCCCCTGGACATGAACAAGCTACCCACTACCCCAGGTGCAATAACCAATTCTTGTGGGTGGGCCACTCTGTTGATTATGTTTTGTGGGTGGGTTGCTGGACTAACCAAGGCACTGACCGACAGGAGGTCAGATACCTCGTTAGTCTACTGTTGGGAGGGGAGAAATGTGATGGACTGAACCATCACTGGGGCTGCTGGAGAAGACTGAGAGCTAGCCTCCTTCCTACGGACTATGGACCCAGAACCATGGAGACCCCCTCAGACCTCTTGGGGTTACAAGGAACAGTGAGCCCTGATTTATGTGTGGACTTTATAGGCCTTATCGTTCCTGTTGTCCATTGAAGGTGCAGGGGTGAACCCAGCTATACAAGAAGGGTTAACTCTGCACTGAGGCTCCCAGGAAAGGTGTTGGTTCATTTGTCCCTTTGTTCTGTTGTGCTAGTGATGGGATTAAGTAGCTGACTCTGGGGTAGAGGAGTAGATCACCCTCTGATACACTCAGGAGATAATCCCATCACATGTGTCTCCTCTCTTCCTATTCATCATTGAGACACTGGGGGGATCTGTTTGATTGCGTTATAATGTTAGACCACCTGAACTGTGTATGTATATTAAGTTAGTCTATTGTCTGAGTTAACTGTATCCCAGGCAGAGGGGGTGTGCCTCGGGCCTGTGGATCTGTATAAATTGTGAGTGCTGGCTGTCATTAAAGTGTCCTGTTCTACCCTTCATGAAGTCTGGGCTCATGTTTGGGGGATTGGAGAACTACACTCTGGGGATTGCTATAATCATTATACTCTCCAGAGTATATTCCCTAGCTCTTGTGAGAGCTGTTCTTGTTCCTGTTTCGCTCTCTGGACTAAGGAGAGGTACGGCGAAAACCCAAACTAAGCTGAGGCGGTTCGTGGGTTTTGAGGTGGTTCTGGTGTCGAGTGCAGTGCTGATGGTCCTTGGCAAGCACTAGGCGCATCGGTCGACGGAGGCACCCAGTCGGGGTGGCAGGCGTTCCGTCACATTATGTATTACCCATTAATACATGGGCTAAATACACTTTTATATAATTTTCTTTTATAATATCTTTTGTATTTATTTCATTATATATATTTTTTTAAGAACTCCATTTCTTCCCCCCCCCCTTTTTTTTTCATTTAACCTTTATAAGTCCTTCATCACTATCATTTATTCATATTTGTAAGACTGGAGTTAGCCAATCTCGTAGGAATTCTGCAATACCATTAGTCAGCAGCTCCCCCTGTCAGCAGTTTCTCTGCAAGTACGAGCCATGTGACACAGCGCTTCCCCGCTGGACACAGGGCCCTCGGCTCCTTCCCTTTTGCACATCACGTGACCCGGCGCCACCCCGTAGGCTTCACCTAGCCCCATGGCAACTGTCACGTGACGACATATGGTCACATGGTACACCACGGCTTTGCAGCTCTGGTGTTCCGTTTCCATGACAGTGGTCACGTGATTGCGCACCCATGATCACGTGACCAGTGCTCTCCGCGATAACAGCAATGCCCCTAAACTTAAAAGCCTGTTATTTAATAATAAAAATCTAATTTACCACTATAGGATCGCTCTTTGGTTCTATTTGTTATATGGGATTGAGTACTTTTATATAGGTTTTATTTATTCCAAATGGATTTGAGGGTGTGGTGGCATTCCCACTGTCTAGGAACCCGTCTAGCCCCCCCATGCATTCATCTGGCGTTTTTTTTGTGCATTTATAAACCCACATGTATATCTTAATGGGGGCTTTAGTACCGCCTTTTGGCTAAGATCAAGTGTAGTATCTGTTCTTATCAGTTCTGAAGGTAGGCCAGGCCTTCAGAATGTAGAACAGAGAACCACACAGCATCCCTAGGGTGTTCGGAGAGACCATAGCTTTATGGGGGTCCCTTCTTCTTTGGATGGACCATACCTAATGCACATTTTTTGTGTGGCACGCTGCGCACCTCGGGCCTTTAAATTTTTTTTTTTTAAGTATTTAAAAGTATTTTATAATGCATTCTCTAAGATTAACACATTCTGAAACTTTTATCATATGAGCATGTGATGCTTGTAATATATGTATATTCCTTATATTTTCGGTATACGTTCTTTTTTTTAGACACATTCCATATGAACACTCACATAGGATCAATATCTACAGTCTCTGGGACCATATAGACCTATGTGCTAGACACAGTGTTAAAAAGTGTGAGAACACCAGGACAGCCTGAACTTGCTAGGACTGTTGCTGAAAATCATTGGCAATTATGAGCATAAACTCTGCTGAGCTCAGCTGTTTGTATTGTTAGTTCTAGGAAATTTTTATATTAGTAAAACTTAATCTTTTCCTGACATCTCATCAGTTTTTAATTTAATTAATGCAAAAACAATGGATTTATGTCTTCCTGTTTCCCAACTATCATCTCAAATGTTGGTCTGTTCTTAGCAGCTGCAGTTGCTATACCAGGGTACAATATAATTTTAGCCTTTTATACCTAACTAAAAATACTCATTTCAGAAAGTGACAATCCTATCATGAACTGAAATATCATTTATTGCCAGCAGTGCTTAGGCAGCCAAGGTCAACAAGTGATCAGCAATATTAGTGCCTAATGTATTGAGCCAATACCTAAAAAGCGTAGTTCCAATTTTTTGGGGAATATAAAGAGCATTACACTTTAGTAAGAATTTACTAGTAACTGTAGATTGAAGTGTGTTGTCTAAGATAAACCTATTTTAGAAATCAGAACTCCATAGGAACTCTACTATGACAGGCCCTGGGACTGTCAGTAAGACCAAGTCTGTCATAGCAACCAAAGGGCTTCCTTGATCTCAACTCGGGGAGCCTGTTCAGTCCCTGGGAGGACAGAGTTTTAGGGATTTCATTGCTCAGATGCTGTGGTCACTATTGGCCACAGCATCTGAGGAGTTAAAAGTCTATGATCGGCATTACCGCCAATGACGGACATAGGCTCTGGGTGTTTTCTGTGTAAAATGGTGGCTATTGCACCTGCTCAGCTCCCAAGTGGGTACCATCTTTAAAGACCCAACCCATGCTATAGATGTATGCAGTGGGTCGGGAAGGGGTTAAGTGGAAGAATTTTTAGTGAAAATGAACTAAATAAAGAAACGTTCCCCTGCACTTCACCTACTTTATATCATATCTATGTTCTGAACACCATTTCGCAATGTATTTATACCAGACAAGTGACCAAAATGCATTGATAAATCTACTTCCCTTCTATTACAAAGCTGGCTGTCTGCAGCCACCACTAGGGGGAGCTCAGTAAGAGTAATGTATACAGTTACCATTTAATGGAATGGAAGCTAATATAATTTCCTTGCATTGAGATGTCCCTAAAGATGGTTGTATTGAAAATGCAGTGTTTTCTTTTCAGGAAAAATAAGATAAGGTAAGCTATAGGCTCTCCTCTCCCAGGGTCCGTAGCATAACCTGCCTCCTTTTAAAGTACACCACTGGACATCATAACCAACACCAAAATACCTGTGTTGGAAAAATGGTGTCTGAGTTTAGAATAAATTGTATATTGAAACCCATATTATTTTGAATCGGGAAATATATGAAGAACTACAAGCATGTACATGCAAAATACACATGACAACCACTTTAAATATCATGTAATTTATGATAAGTAGAAACACATAGGGCCAGATTTATCATTACTCTTGCAGTTCACTCCACTTTCAAAGAAGGCGTATGTGTATTTGAGTCAAGTCAAATTTATCATGGGCTCTTTCAGAGGTTGATAAATCTGGTGTATTTCTGGTTCCTAGTTGTATTTTGGCTTTGTCTTTGGAAAAGTCGCCATTTTAAAAAAGTGATTTTGTCAAACATAAGCATGGTCATGAGTGGAGTGAGTTTGCGCAATTTTTTGCGACTTTTTTGCGACTATTTAAAAAGTCGCAATAATAAATCTGTCTTGCAAGTGATTTACATACGACAAAACGCCCATAAACTTGGTTTTGGAGTGAGTGGCGTAAGTCTCCAAAAAGTCGCAAAAAATTGCGCAATTTGGCTTTTTGCGCAATTTTTTGCGACTTTTCAACTCCAGAAAAGTGACTTAGGCTAATGATAAATCTGGCCCATAGAGCTGCCTAGTCTTGTCAAATGATAAACTGTATGAACAAAGGAGAACACTGCCCAACTTTCAGCAGTGCTATATACGTGTCCTAAACCATTATCTGGCAGGGAACAGCCGGCTGGATCTCTCTGCATTCCAGCATGTCCGGACGCTACCGCATTGGTGTCTGGCCCCATTCACTATCATGGCAATTATGTTATAGAGATGGAACACCGCACACCATTGTTGCTGGTGCCAGCAAAGACTTGTAAGTTGTAGCAAAGTAGTAGATAATTGCGGCACACAGTCTCTTATATCTGTGTTTAAAAAAAGCTGAAACCAGGATGCTATTATCTACTACTTTATCAGGGCAATTAGTCGAGATCCATCTGCAACCATGCAAATATGTAGAGAATCGGGCAGATAAAAACTGCTGTGCGTAGCGCTTTTCATCCTGCTGATTCTTGCCATATTTGCCGGGTTGAGGCTGCATTTCCACCGGTCGCCATTATAGTGAATGGGGCCGGAGAGTGTCGGTAGCATCTGGTAGTGCCAGATCCAGACAACCCCAGAATGCTGCTCCCTGCCAGAGATATCTATGCTGGTGTGAAAATAGCCTTACTTACTTCTATAGCACTGACATCATTAATTAATATCATTAATTGCTGTCCCCAATAGAGCTCACAATCTAAGCGCCCTATCAGTATGCCGTATTGGAGTGTGAGAGGGAACCAGAGTACCCGGAGGAAACCCACGCAAACATTGGGAGAACATACAAACTCCATGCAGATGTCCTTGATAATTTTATAAAAAATAGTAACAAATTACAGAAAACATTGATATTAAATTCAAGGTCTTCCTTATTCTCAGTCACTTTATGCCTTAGAAAAAGTTGTCTAAAGTTCTTTATACTGTACAGTATAAGCAACTAAAGTAAATGGGTTGGGACAAGGGAAGTGACCAGAAATGAGATAAAGGAGATCGCTATGCCCACCTCTACTCTCAAACTATCGACAAATGTTCATCGAAATTGGGCAATGGACAAAAGATCTTTCTAGGAACATTCTTTCAAAGGAAGATCTTTAGTTCATGAGCAATCTTTCTTTGCACTAAAGATATTTCATCCAACTCTTAGATGAAAATATTAACCACGGCCGACTTCTTCTAAGACAATAATAATCTGTCATTGGTTGGCTAAAACGATTGTTTGTTGTTAAATTTTAACTGACGAAAGTTTGTTTTGATTGAAATCGCCAATTTTGATGGCAGCCTTTAATCCTCCTCACTGACCAATTTCAAACAGCATTCTAGGGTTACAGAGGGAATAAATCAAAGATTGGATCTCATATGTTGTTATTGATGTTTTTTTATTTGTAACTTTGTATATACTATGAGACTGTTCACCAGTTGTTTCGAAACAGTGTAGACTGTGCTGTTGGTCAGTCTCAGAATTGCATTTTAATGGATCTCAATAGATGGACATTTTTGAATACCTTTTGTTGGACATTCCTTTCTCCATTTCAAGTTTAATCCCTACAAGATTTTGCACCAGGGGGGGTGAGAGCATGCCTTTTCTTATTGTTAGAGTAGAGTATAGCATGCTTCCCTGCCTTCTACTGTTAATCTTTCTTTATTAGACTTTGATTTATTATGAGCAATTCCAGGAACAGTGAAGACACCACTGTGGCCTCTGGTCTAGCCATTAGCTTTATGGACTTTAACGACTGCCTTGTAAGATTTAACAAAGCGGCTAGTATATTCATGTCTGATCCCCAACCTGGCTCCAGACCGCCGCCTCAGGATTTATTACCCGCCCCCTGGAAAAAGTCTATGGTGTACCAATATGCCTTAGACTATTCCTGCCATTCATCAGAGCAGGGCGCGGTATGAACAGCACAGGCAGCGCACTGAATGTAGGCAGGCTATTATAGCTAAATGATAAAGTACATGGAAGACATACTATATTGAACTATAGTATTCAGGGTAAATTGCCATGTTGGCAATTTAGCAATTCAAAGTAAGTTTCTAATATATAATCAATTTATCTATTTATTAACTTCCGTATTTCTTGACTTTTTATTACGTTATATTGTTGGTTTTATTACTGTCTCCAAGCAATATGTCTCCCTATTTTGTAGCCATCGATATATTGTATATTGTAGTAATCTATGAAGTCCTTTCTTCACCCCCATTATTAGGTCCCCAAACAGATACAATAGCATGATGTTCTTATTAAATATTCTTGTGATGAAATTTAATTCAAACTAACAAATTAGATAAATGTAGCTGCTATACATTCAATATATGTAATTATCTTTCCCATAAGTCTTCAGCTTGTAAGTGGTCAGGTACATATGGTGCTTTTTTTTTTTTAGATGTTTCTATTATGTAATCTTGCTCTGCAAAATTTACCTAAAGAGCATTTCCAGGATAAAATATTGATGGCCCAGAGAAAGGATTTGCAGCTCTCCAGTGAGCACCATGACCTCGTTAGTTTTTATCCAGCCACAGCGGTGCGCCTGTATGTGATGCGGTGTCTGGTGAGGAGCTCAGTGCTAGTCAGGTGAACGCTAAAAGGAGTGCTGACTGGAGTGCTCCAGCCCCTCCTTCAAATGATCACATCGATCACATATTGATGGTCTAGCTTAAATTACATTTACCCTTTGCAAATAGGATACAATGATGAAAGTATAATTTTGGTTTCAATTAGAAGAAGACACGCACATGCCCTGTAGAGATTTATAGACAAACCTTTAGAAGAGTATCCCCTGGTAGACTAGACTGATACTGATTGTAATAGCTATGATCAGTCATGGTTAAAGGGGAGTCTAAGAAGAAAATATCAATAATCTTTCCTCAGGATAGCTAATCAATATTTGATCGGTGGGGTCCTGACACTTAGCACTCCAAAGTATCAGTGGTTTGATGAGGCGGTGGAGCTCCAGTGAGCGCTGCTGCCTCCTCACATCATACCAAGCAATGGGTTGTCCATTGTATGCTGGCTGAGTTTAGTATTGCAGACCAGGCCAATCCACTTGAATGGGACTGAGCTGCACCTGCACTGGGCCACAAGGGAGAGCAGAAAGGATAGGAGTGGTGATAGCTAGGATGGGAATAGCAGTCATTTACCGTTTGCTGGGGCCATGTGGTGATTGGGTCACTCCCTTGGTTTGGTGCTCCTGTCTGGTGTTAGTTGGGGTGCCCTTGGTGTAGGTGAAATTTGAGGTGCAAGGTAGGGGTCCCATGGATGGGACGGCAATGCAGCTTTATGGTAATGCAGACGGCCAGGTCTTTTGCAACAAGTCTACTGTGCTTTACTGAGTCAGTTCAATAGATGGTTCTCACAGGCACTGATCACATAGTTACATAGTTGATACGGTTGAAAAAAGACATAAGTCCATCAAGTTCAACCAAGGGATAGGTCGGGATGCGAAACCCAGAAGGAACTGAGACTCAGAGACTAATGTTGTTTACTTTTATGAATTCTTCTAAACCCTTTTTAAAACTGTCCACTGCTCCTGCTGTGACCACGTCCTGAGGAAGTCTATTTCACAGATTAAGGGTCCATTTACACGTCCGTAATTTGGGTCCGCATCCATTCCGCAATTTCAGGACCCATTCACTTTCAATGGGGCTGAAACGGATGCAGATCCGTATTTTCGGGATCCTCATCCATTTTTTTTTTTCGGGATCCGTTTTTTTTTTCGGGATCCGTATAGGTTAATTATGTCCCCCCTTAGACGTCTCTTCTCAAGGCTAAATAAATTCAATTCTTTTAATCTTTCTTCATAACTAAGACCCTTCATGCCCCTTATCAGTTTAGTCGCTCTCCTCTGTACTTTTTCCAGCTGTAGTGCGCCCTTTCTATAGACTGGTGCCCAGAACTGAACTACATATTCCAGATGAGGCCGCACCAACGCTTTATAAAGTGGTAATATTACATTCCTGCCCCGTGAGTCAATACCTTGTTTAATGCGTGACAATATCCTGGAAGCAGTTGATTGACATTGTATGCTGTTATTCAATCTATGATCTACAAGGACACCCAATTCCTTCTCTATAAGTGACTCCCCCAGTGTTACATCCCCTAGGACATATGAAGCACGGAGATTATTACTACCAAGATGCATAGCGGTACATTTATCCAAATTGAACCTCATTTGCCAAGTCAGAGTGTTCAAGTCAGCTTGTAGTTCATGGACATCTTCCATAGACTGTACAGTACTACACAGTTTAGTGTCATCTGCAAAAATAGAAATGGTTCTATTAATCCCGTCCTCGATATCATTATAAAAAAATAAAAAAATAGAGGACTCAGCACTGAACCTTGGGGTCACTACTTATAACCCAGGACCATTCTGAATAGGAATCATTGACCACAACTCTCTAGACACGGTCCTTCAGCCAGTTTTCAATCCAATTACAAACTATACTTTCAAAGCCTATAGACCTTACTTTACTTATTAAACGTCTATGAGGGACAGTATCAAAAGCCTTTGCAAAATCCAGAAACACTACATCCACAGCCGCCCCTCTGTCCAGACTACTACTCGCCTCCTCATAAAAACAGATATATAGGCTATCAATATTAAACGCCTGGAAAACTCCTTTAAAAGTTTCAGCAATAAACATAGGATAAGGCAAGGGTCAGCAATTTTCGGCACTCCAGCTCTAATGAAAATACAATTCTCAGCACACACCATTCATTTCTATCGGAGTTCAAAGAAGAGCAGAGTAAATATGCATGCTGGGAGTTGTAGTTTCACAACAGCTGGAGTGCCAGAGGTTGCCTGCCCCTGGAATAAGGTAATAACATAGATATTGAATATTATTTGGTTAATGGTAGAAAGATTTTACAAGGTTAACATTTATCAGTGCACATACGGTATATATGCTCTGTTATCTCACCGCCATTGAACTTGTACACAACTTTTATTTCTGCAATTGTATCTTAGGATTTACAGTATTGCTGCCTATTTCTCCTAGTTTTGTTGCACCATCTAGTGCCTATACTAGAGTACAGCAGAATCCACAAAGTCATTATTCACACATCTGTGTCCATTTTCTGCTTGTGGAAAAATGGTCGGTGTTTTATCCGTGACCATGAAGGATCAGGCTTTTGCCACGTGTGTTTTTTTTGCCCTCCGTGTGTCATTGTTTTCCACGTCAGTAGAAAAAATCCGGCAGCAGGCTCAGGCTAAAATCCAATGTCTTTATTATTTCATTATAAAATCCATGGGCTGACCAGACAGGCAAGGTCTAAGCATTTCGACTATACGTCTTAATCATGACCACGTGCAGTTGAAAACGCGTAGACCTTGCCTGTCTGGTCAGCCTATGGATTTTATAATGAAGTAACAAAGAAATTAGATTTTATCCTGAGCCTGCTGCTGGATTATTTCTACTGTTTTGATTGATTCCTGGTTCAGGACCCGTGCACGGCGAAGGAGGACGGTGGGTGAGCAGAAATGCCTTTTTTACTTATATATTATTTTCCACGTGTATTGCTAAGCTAAATAGGGGTTTCCACAACCGTGCCATGCCTGTTCTGCCCATGGTTTTCATGGGCCTATAAACTTTGATGTGTGTGCAGCTGAGTCCACAAGATGGGCCACAGAAGTGCATAATTTAGCTTTTTTCCACTGACAGCTTCAAATTCAGAATTCATTCAGATAGGTTTTCTTTTTTTTACAATTTGTGTTAATTAATATGATAAAGTACTGTATACAAAATACCAGGGTGAAGACTCGAGTTTCTGGGCTCCGTAGAGGTTTAGGTTACCCTGTGATGCTGAGACAAGTAGTTGTAAAAAAGTAACTTTTATAGTAGTGCTGTTTTCCGGGGGTTTTAGGAATTTTTTAACCCTTTCAAGCATGGAGGTTTTTGTTTTTTTGTGTTTTTGTTTTGCGCTCCCTGCCTTCCCAGAGCCATAACTTTTTTATTTGTCTGTTCACTAGCCAGATGAGGGCTTGTTTTTTGTGGGACAAGTTGTACTTTCCAACGCCACCATTAAATATTTCATATGATGTAGTGGGAAGCGGGAACAAAATTTCAAATGGGGTGAAATTGCAAAAAAAAGAAAAGCAATTCCACCACAGTTTTACCGTTTTTTTAATTACAACGTTTGATGTACGATAAAACTGACCAGTTACTTTTATTCTCCAGGTCAGTACGAATCCAGCGATACCTTATATGTATAGTTTTTCTTGCGTTTTGATAGTGATAAAAAAATTAAAAAGTGGGAAAAAATCGGTTATATTTTTTTGTTGCCATATTTTGTCCCCTATAACTTCTTTGTAATTATGTTTACATAATGGGAGGCTGTATGGGGGCTCATTTTTTGCGGGGCAATTTGAACTTTTTATTGATACTATTCTGTGGTGTGTATGACTTTTTGATCACTTTTTATTTAATTGTTTGTATAAAATGAAGCGACCAAAAATGGTGAATCGGCCATTTGGGTGCTTTTTTTCGTTTTGCTGTTTGTCGTATGAGAAATATTTTTATACTATGGGGGTTTTCGCACATTGCGACACCCATGATGTGTATTTTTTTAATTTTTTTATTTCTTTTATTTTTAATTTAGGAAAAGGGGGGTAATTTGAATTTTTATGTTTTTTTTATTTATTTATTTATGTAAACTTTTTAAATTTTTTTACACTTTTTTTATAGTTACCATAGGGAACTATAACATGCAGTCATCTGATTGCTATTATCATAGACTCCAATGCACTTGCATTGAAGTCTTTGATGATTTCACAACTTTCCTATGGAGCCCTATTACAGGCAAGGGCTCCATAGGAAATACTATGCAGCAGCAGTTCATGAGTAAGGACCGTAATGTTTTTTAAGGTCTGAAACGAGTTGTTCGTTGAGTCCATTTCCTGTACTGAAGATTTTACCTGATGGAATAAAATTGCAACTTTTAAGAAGCTGGATTTTTCTGTTTTTTTCATATGCAGCAGCCTCGTATCATTCATAAAGACATGGGCTGCTGCATACACGCTCCGACTCCTCCGATTGCCACACGGGGGAGCCGGAGCACAACCGAAAGCTTTCGGTTTTTAGGGCACTCAGATGCCGTGGTCAGGATTGACCACCGCATCTTAGGGGTTAAATGTCTGCAATCGGCATTACTGCCGGTTGCGGACATGAGCCGCGGGTGTCTGCTAAGAGAAGCAGACCACCACCCACGGCTATGGCTCCTGCAGTGGGAAGGAGCAGGTGCCATCTTTGAACAAACGCCCAGTGCTGTACATGTACGGCGCTGGGTGTGAAGAAGTTAAAGGTGTTCTTTGTAGCCTCTCATTTGTGTTAGGCCTCATGCACACTACTGTATGTTCAGTCAACATTCGATATGCATTTTTTGCTGATTAGATGTGAACCTATTCGTTTCAATGGGACTGTAAAAGATGCGGACAAGCACACCTGTGTGCTGTCCGCATCCTTATATCCATTCTGTAGCCCCACAAAAAAGATATAACATGTCCTATTCTTGTTCATTTTGTGGGCAAGGATAGGACATTTCTACAAGAGTAAAAAAAACTAATTTTCATCATGCACATGGCTGGGATTTGTGTTATGAGGACCACAAACTGGATACAGTCGTGTGTATAAGCCCTTAGGGTGAGAGTTGCTGAGGTGGTGGATATGGATTCTGAGGAGCATTTGGAGGGAGGCTGGATTTTCCTCGGAGTCCATATGCAGCAAGCTGCTCTCAGGAGTAGTCCTGCTGTGTAGGATGCAAAGTGGTATACTAAGCCCTAATAGTTGTGTCACAGTGCTCCTACCTTCAGGCTGTCACTTCCTGGGGTCAGT
Organism: Bufotes viridis; assembly: GCA_033119425.1. NCBI lineage: Eukaryota > Metazoa > Chordata > Amphibia > Anura > Bufonidae > Bufotes > Bufotes viridis. The sequence continues at coordinate 57,209,129 of CM065594.1, forward strand.
CTCTGATGCAGAGATTGAGATGAAAAATAAAGTGAAGTCCAGACTGGGGAATGTTTTAATCATGTTTACTTGAATAACTTGAACTGGACAATGCAATCGGTTTCAAAGGGTTTAGTGCAATTTTCCTTTACATCGTTCCAGCAGGATGCAATATGGTGGCAGGACTTAGTACTCTGCTCTTTCTGTTGTGCTAATTAGTGATGAGTGGGAGGTGCCATATTCGATTTCACGATATTTCGCGAATATTAGATTCAATATTCGTCATATATTCGTCAAAATCGAATATTTGTCATTATTCTATATATTGCGAATGTTACGCAAATTTATATTCGCATTGCGAATTAAACTTAGAGCTGAGTTTCTAATGGTTGTAACTTGTATTGCTAGAATTGACGAAGATAACGAATATCACGAATATAGCACTATTTTCTCAATCTTCGTTATATTCTAGCAACAACCATTAGGAACTCAGCTCTAAGTTGATTTCGCAATGCGAACATATACTCGCATTGCAAATTCAACTTAGAGCTGGGCTTCTAATGGTTGGCTTACTAAAATATAACGAAGATTGAGAATATAGTGCTATATTCGTGAATTCGAGATATTCGTTAAATTCTAGCAATACAATCATTAGGAACCCAGCTCTAAGTTGAATTCGCAATGCAAGTAATTCAGGTTATATTGATCGCATTGCGGTTACAACTTAGTCAAATTTGTGGGATCGTGATTGTCACATCCGACAGTACATTTTAGCATGGAGGCGTTCCCATGCACACGGGAAGTTGGCAGAAGCGGCAACGGGCATTGATTGGAGCGGGCAGGAAGCCAGGAATTCTCCGGACAGCTTTTGGGAAGTGAGAAGACAACCAGAGAGCAACAAGGATTAACCCCTTAAGGACGAAGGGCGTACATGTACGCCCTTCGTCCGCACTTTAAAGATGGCGCCCGCTCCCGCATGGAGCGGGCGCATGAGCTGCGGGTAAACGCTTGATTCATCAAGCTGACACCCGCAGCTCATGTCCGCGACAGCAGTTCATGTCCGCGACAGCAGTTATAGGGGTCAAAACATGGCGACAAAAAAATAAAATAAAAAAATTCCCACTTTTAATTTTTTTTTCACTATCAAAACGCAAGAAAAACTATACATATTAGGTATTGCCAGATTCGTACTGACCTGAAGAATAAAATTAACCAGTCAGTTTTATCGCAAATCGAACGTTGTAATTTAAAAACCCGTAAAACTGTAGTGAAATTGCTTTTTTTTTGCAATTTCACTCCATTTGGAATTTTTTTCCCGTTTCCCACTACATCACATGCAAAAATAAATGGTAGCGTTAAAAAGTACAACTTGTCCCACAAAAAATAAGCCGTCATATGGCTATGTGAGCGGAAATATAAAAATGTTATGGCTTTTGGAAGGCAGGGAGCGCAAAACAAAAACGCAAAAATCCCAAAACCCCTGGTCCTTAAGGGGTTAACAACTTAAACAAAAAAAAACAAACAATATTCGAAATAGCGAATATATAGCGCTATATTCACAATGTTTGCAAATTTGCAAAGTTTGCAAAGTTCCGAAATTCGCTAAAAAAATTGCTATTTGAATATTCGCGCTCAACACTAGTACTAATCTCAGGCTTCAGGCTGGTTACTGGACCTCCTAGAGGTTCTGGTACTGCTGAGAGGGGTGCTTTTGGCGGCTGACCCCCTTGTTATACTTAGTCTATTAAATCCAAGTGTCGTGGTGCTCTACAAGCTGCTTCCTGGGGCTCCTGCAGCTTCCTGAAAGCCCCTCCCTTGGTGGGAAGCATCACTGTCCCACTCCTGCCCAAAAGGGTTAAAAGAATGGACGTTAGTTCCAGTCTTATCTAAGGCTCTGCCAGAGCAAATGCTACCTGTTGTTAAACCAGGCACATTACATGTCAAAACAGTTGCATAACCACATCACCAAGGCACAGTATGAGAGGACCTGGAAAAAAATACAACGCTGATATTTTCTGCTAGACATTAGAGACAGTAGCTAGGTGTTAAAATGGTAGGGCCCTGCTCCTGAGTACTACACATACATTCTAGTCTCAACAAAAAAACAGAGGTGTAGTGTAGCCACATCTTGCCAAGGCACTATTCCTGTACTTCTTAACAGCCAGGGTGTGAAAAGAGATTCCCTATAGCCCTTATATAGTTTGCAGCAAAACAGCTGCATTTTTGTCACAATTGTATGCAAATTCTAGCAATAATACAACTACATGGGGTGCATGCTCTTTGGTGACATAATAGTCACATGATCCTCTAGAGGAGGGAGGTTTAGACTCCTTAGCATGCCAAGGAGCTGTAGTTGGAGGAATAAGTCGAGTCCAGACTTGGTAAAGTTTAAATGTTTTTACTTAAATAAACTTGCATCCAAACAATACTTGATCTTTCTATTGGCTCCAGCAGGTTAAGGGTAAACTGTGAACTTGAATACCTTGCTTTCTTTTTCTCTGCTGTGCTAATCTCTGGCTTCAATCTGGTTATTGTACTTTATAGCAGTTCTGGTACCTTTTGAGTGGAGTGTCTTTGGGCATTGACCCACTTGTAATACTCAGTCTTTGAACTGCCTGGAGCAGTGGTGCTCTACGAGCTGCTTACCCTGGAAGACTCCTGCTGTAAGAGGGAGCAACACTCCCCTCCCTGCGCCATGTTGTCTCATCTCCTTCCAACTCTCAACTCATCTACTAGCCTCCTGCAATCCCCATCCCTTGGTAGGAAGCACAACTAGCCCACTTCTGCCCAAAGAGTGTGTGTGTGTGTGTGTGGGGGGGGGGGGGATAATGGTAAGTTCCATTCTATCTAAAGATCTCTCTCTGCCAGATACACTGCCACCTGCTGGACAACCAGGCACATTACATGTGATAACAATACATAAGTTACATAGCAATATTATTAGGGCACAGTATCAGAGAACCTGGAATTAAATACATAGATGACATTAGAGACAGTAGCTAGGTGTAGGAATGGTAGTGCCCCCTCTAGGGTACTACACGTCATGTGTCCAGACAGGATGGGGAGGCTTTTACCCCTTATGTAGCTCTATGAAGAGAAATAAGAAGAGAGGATGAGTAGGCTCCCACAAGTTACTGCAAAGGTAACTTGTGGAGACACCCACTAAGAGGAGAGGACACCCACTGTAACTAAGGAGACAAGGCAGTCCCAGAGGCGTATGTTCTCCGAGCCTGGGCCTAGATGGCAGGAGCTTTCACACACACATCTTCTCCCTTGCTCTGTTCAGATTAGACTCTCCTCTAACTAACCAGGGGATGGACCAAGTCCATCACCCTAGCAACCTAAACATTAAGCCAATTTGTTTAGTTCCCTGTACATTGTTATTAAGTCCATCTAGGGTACTCCATGTCCTATAAGAGAATTGATTAAAACGGTTGATTCAATTTTATCTTGCTAATGTGTAGTTTTACATTTGACTTGGCTTACACCTTTCATGACTTAAAACTGGTCAATACAACAGGCCTTAGGTGTCTGTAAAATACACATTACTATTCAATTCTTTTGATGAGTTCAGTATTACATGGGCATACATCTTGCAGGGGCATCTGAATATGTTTCACAGTAAACAAGCTCAACAGAAGTGGTAGTGTGATTTTCACATCATGGCTAACATTTAAGTAATATGATGCCAGGCAGTTGTGATTAAAGAAGAACTCGTGCAAAAATTTTATTTTCTGGCCTGCTAGAAAGGTACATGATGTAATCTGTAGTTAATGTAATGTCTGTATTTGTGATTTATCCCCTCCCTTCTGCTTCTGCTTCTCAGCTGTATCATGCGACCAGCAATCAGACTTTACAAACAACACAGCATCTTAGGTGTGGACAGGAAGTCATTTTCTCTATGCATTCCTATGGGAGCCTCAATGTCAGTCTCACAGGAATGAATAGAGAAGTAACAACTGACTTCCCGTCCTGTGTCAGTTGGAGATCAGAGAGTTGGTCACATGACACAGCTGAGGATCAGAAGGGAGGTTATAACTCACAAATACAGTCACTGATGCGAAGATTACATTTACTACAGAATACATCATGTACCTTTCTTACAGGTCAGAGAATAATATTTTTTGCAGGAGTTCTTTAAGATTAGAATACAGACATAAATTTAGACACTGAAGTCACCTGCAAATCCACATGTTATTTATGTAATTGAGTGTTTTTGCGAGATGCAATATGTTGGACGTACTACTTAGAAGCTCCATAATAGGGTCAACCAAAACTGCGACAATGGAAAAACAAACTATGACAAACAAAGGGTAGCCAGACATCGTGCCTTAACATATGGTAGTGGCTAAAGATGAGCAAATTTTCATTAATTCGATTCGCCGATTCACCGAATTTTTTGGAAAAAATTTGGTTCGTTCCGAAGGTATTCGCGGAGAATTACGTTAAAAAACTGCTATTTCCTGGCTGCAGAGAGCCTTTATAGTGATGTAGAACACTGTGCCTTGCAGTAACATGCATAGGGAGTCTGCTTTGGTAGTGAAATAATACTGTGAGACCATATAACATGCAGATGACAGTCGTAGCTCTTAGAATCACTGCACACTTCACTTATTTGGGCAGTCACGGGGCAAAAACTGACCAAATAACTCAAGTATGCACTCAGCCTTACAGGTCAATGTTAGCGCCAAGAAGAAGCGCACTCCTTTTACACCATTGTTAGCTGATTCCATATAGATGTCTACAGAACCTGTTCTATTAAACGCTTATACAAGTAGAGCCCCCCCTGACAGAGTGGAGAGGGTGTCAGTAGTAAGTTTGTGTGGACGTCACTGATTAATTTGCCCTTCCTCTGATCCGTCAAAACAATGACCCACAAAAAACAGATCCTGTCTGTGGAGCATACGTCTTCACTTGGTCTGCATTTGCTCCACAATCCCTCAGTATTGCTAATGTAAAAAAAAAAGGAGTGGTTCTAAAACAGAGATGACACGTGAATGGAATATTTGCATGTCTTCTGTGTTTTGTACCCACTCCTGCCTTTGGCTACCAAATCATAAGCCAATTCTGATGGGACCATACAGGCCTTACAGCTGCTACAGAGACAGGAACTGTTGTGCGTCTCATTTTTCCTTCCTTCTGACAGATCAGAAGAAAGGTCAAATAAATGATGATGTCAGCCAGGCTAAAAGCCAAAATAGTGGACCAGTCATGAAGTGGGGAGGGTGGAAACAGCAGGAGAAGTCCACAGAGTGGATCTATGACATAGTGGTGTTGTGGAAGCAGTATGAGGAGGCCACCAATTGGCACAATGACAGAGTCTGGAGGTGGCAGCAGTATGAGGAGGCCATCAATTGGCACAATGACAGAGTCTGGAGTTGGCAGCAGTATGAGGAGGCCACCGAATGGCACAATGACAGAGTCTGGAGGTGGCAGCTGTATGAGGGGACCACCAAGTGGCACAATGACAAAGTCTGGTGGTGACGACAGTATGAGGCCACCGAGTGGCACAATGACAGAGTCTGAAGTGGCAGCAGCAGCTTAAGGAGAAGGCCACCAAGTGGCAAAATAACAGAGTCTGGAGGTGGCGGCAGAAGCATCAGTAGCAGCATCAGGAGAAGGCCACCAAGTGCAACAATGACGGAGTCTGGTGGGGGCAGCAGTATGAGGAGGCCACTGAGTGGCACAATGACAGAGACTTGAGGTGGCAGCAGTATGAGGAGGCAACCGAGTGGCACAATGACAAAGTCTGGAGGTGACGGCAGTATGAGGAGGCCTCCAAGTGGCACAATGATAGAGTGTGAAGCTGGGGGCAGCAGCAGTAGCAGCATCAGGAGAAGGCCACCGAGTGGCACAATGACAGAGTCTGGAGGTGACGGCAGCAGCAGTAGCAGCATCAGGAGAAGGCCACCGAGTGGCACAATGACAGAGCCTGGAGGTGGCAGTAGCAGCAGCATCAGGAGGAGACCACAGAATGGCAAGATGACATAGTGTGGAGATGGCAGAAGCAGCATCAGGAGACCACAAAGTGACCCGGTGACAGAGTGGGGAGGTGGATGGCAATACCTGTACCTACTGACGAAGGTGGTTGAAAGAAGGAGCACTTGGCATCAGATGTCTGGCATCAGATGGGGTAACTATGGCCCCCGCCACACTAAACATCCGCTCTGATGCCACACTACTGGCAAAGCTGTCCTAGCTTTTCCAGGGCAAACTCGGCCAGTTGCGGTCACAAATCCAGTTTGGCTGCCCAGTAGTCCAGCGGATATTCAATGACGGCTGACAGGATGGTGTCCAAGTATGCCACCACCTGCTGGTTCAGGTCCTGCTCCTCTACCTGCTGCTGCTGGTGAGTAGTTTCTTCACTATGCGGGTGAAGAAAGCTGCTCATCAGCGACTGTAGACTCAGGCTGCTGTTGATGAAGCTGGTACTGCTCCTGCCACCCCACCCCTCCCCAGCAGCTATGGCAGTGGAACATGTGCACAGAGGGTCCCCCCGGTAAGACCTGCGAGAGGATGGACGATGACGCAGATAGGTAGAGGCCAACTGACTATATAGGATGTCTCTGTAGTAGTTCAGTTTGTCCTCCCTTTCAGTGGGTGTCCTCTCTCTCAGTGGGACTCCCTGCCTCCATCTCCACTTCATACTGCCACGGTGTGTCTGGGTCCTCTGTCTCGTCTTCCTCATCACCCTGTAGCTCCTCTGGATGCTCCTGCTCCTCCTCTCCTGTCAGCTGTAGTAATTAAGTTTGTCCTCCCTCTCAGTGGGTGTGAAAAAGGCCCCCATTTTGGACCGGTAGCAAGGGTCCAACAAGGTGGAGAGCCTGAAGACATCCCTCTGCCGAATGGTGACAATTCGCTGTCACTACGCAAGCAAGTGAGCATGCATCGGACCATTTGTGCAAGTGACTCGAAGGGACTCCCTGCATCCATCTCCACTGCATACTGCCACAGTATGTCTGGGTCCTCTGTCTCGTCTTCCTCATTGCCCTGCAGCTCCTCTGGCTGCTCCTCCTCTCCTGTCAGCTGAGTAGAAAAACCACCCATTTTGCTACACATTGCCTATGCGCAAATGTCTTCCTCTCACTCCTCTTCCAGTTCAGCCCCCACAGGGCTCATGTGGCTGTGAGATCTAGGTGCCATGTCTCCTGTCTCGTGACCAGCCATTGTTACCACCATCTGTTCCAGGACACGAAACAGTGGAATGACGTCGTTCATCCTGGCGACTCACAAATAACGTGGCATCCTCAAAGGTCCTGAGCCAACGGCAGGTGTCATGCATGAGCTGCCACTGGCTGACATCGAAGTTACACAGGGGAGTACTCCTATCCGCTTGGATCATCAAGAAATTGTTGATGGCCTTTCTCTGTTCATATAGTCAGTCCACCATATGGAGGGTGAAATTTCAATGGGTGGAAACGTCGCATATCAGCCTATGTTGGGGGATGCCGTTCTGCCGCTGCAGCTCAAGGAGGGTGTGCTTTGTGGTGTATGAGTGGCTGAAGCGCATGCAAAATTTCCTGGCCATTTTTAGGATGTCTTGCAGATGGGTGGAAGACTTCAGGAACCGTTTGGCAACCAGATTAAACATGTGTGCCATGCAGGGCACATGGCTCAGCCTTCCTTGACGCAGCGCCGACACCATGTTTTTCCCGTTGTCGGTCACCATGGTTCCGATTTTCAGTTGTCGCGGAGAAATCCAGGATTCGATTTCTTGATGAATCACACGGAGCAATTCCTCCCATGTGTGACTCCAAGGCAAACCATGTGCAGAACAGCGTGACACCGCTGTGCCCTGCAGATGTGGTATGCTGGAGGGGCACTGTAACTTGTCCCTGCAGTGAAGGCTGAGGACATGGTGGAGGATGAGGAGGCAGAGGCGGACATTGTCGGGGAACCAACGGCGTGACAACGTAGAGACGGAAGCGGCATGACCTGGCCAAGTTGCTGTTGTGGCTGTGCAGGAACCACATTCACCCAGTGGGCCGTAAAGGACATGTAATGTCCCTGATTGTAGTTACAGCTGCACACGTTAGCGAAGCCGTGCACGTTGGCAGACACAGACAGGCTCAAGGACTGGCCCAGCTTCTGTTCTACATATTTGCGCAGGGCTGGTACTGCCTTTTTTGCAAAGAAATGACGGCTTGGGACTCACCACCTCGACTCGGCACAAGCCATCAGTTCTCTGAAAGGTGCAGAGTCCACCACTTAGAAAGGGAGGGACTACAGCACCAGCAACTTGGCCAGGAGCACATTCAGGTTCTGTGCCGTTGGATGAGAGTATGCATACTGCTGTCTCTTGGCAATCGCTTCGGTCATCGATTGATGACGAAATGACTGATGAGGAGTAGGAGGAGGAGGAGCAGGAGCATCGGGGCGAGCAGATGATGGGAATGACAGACAGCTCCTTTCGGCTGAGGTGGTGGAGCCTTGACTGCTTGAAACCGGGTGCGTGCCACTGGGTGATGCAGCGGTTGCTGCGGCAGGCTGGACCATCACATCGGAGCCACGGTTCTCTCAGGCCACTGTATGGCGATACTGCATATGTTGACGCAGGGCGTAGTGTCAACATTGGCACCCTGGCCACGCATCACCTTCTGCCCACAGATTCTACATATGGCCACGTTCACCTCCTCCGGCGGCTTAACAAAAAACTGCCGAACCGCTGAGTAGAGGATTTTCCCCCCAATACTCCGCACTGACTGACTGCTAGCGCCGCTGCCTCCATGTACACTAGCACCACTACTTCTGCGCAGGTAGGCTGCTGCGAAGAAGGTGGTCTACCCTGGGCACGTTTGGCTCCTGACCTCCCACTGCTGCCACCCTGCTGACTCCCAGCCATGCTACCACCTTGCTTGCTCTGCCGCTGCCTCACGGGCAAGCAGGCACCCTCTTCTCCTGATGGTGATGAAGCCCCTTCTGCACCCAGCTCCCAAGTGCGATCGGCTTCCTTATCATCGAGTAGTGTCTGGACATCACTGATGTCCTCCTCAATGGTCTCTGGGTCAGGAGCCTGACCGCTCGCAACACCACTACCCACGCCACTCTCCTCATCACTACTTGCCCGCCTAGTGGAGGAAGTGGCAGAAGTCTCCTCCAGATCTTGGCTGGGCAGTAGCTGCTGACTGTCCTCTAGTAGCTCGTCCTCGCTGTATAGTGGAGCTGAGCCCACATCATACAATATTTCTGTGGCTGAGGGAACAGCAAAGGACAGCGGCAGGTTGAGGACAGGTGAGGGCACAGGGCCTGCTCCCAGGCCATGCCAACTAAGGGTTGTGTCTGACGAACCCACCGACTGTTGGCTGGGGGTGTCTGATGTCACTTGGGATAAAGTGGATAACCGATCAAGAACCACTGGGTTGCTGGTTAAGACACGACTGCTAGATGATACCGGGAGCTTACGCCTCTCGCTGCTACTCCTGCTGCCACGCCCCCTTACTCTGCTGCGACCTCTGCCTGCGCCAGAAACATTTAGGCCCCAGCCACTCCTCTGTGCATGGCCTGGCACTTCTCTGTCGGACATACTTTTAGCTGAACTATATGAATTAAAAGCAAATTAAACCCCCCCCCCCTAAAAGCAATGAAAGTATTTTTCTTTTTGTACTGAAATAGGCCGCTAAACGCTTTTACCACTAATAACTGCAACAGTGAAGTGTGTATATTTTTTTTCTTTTTGTACGGAAATAGGCCACTAAACGCTTTTGCCACAAATAACTGCAGAAGTGAAATGCGTATATTTTTTTCTTTCTGTACTGAAATAGGCCAATAAACAGTTTTCACACATATAACTGCACAAGTGAAATGCGTATCTATTTTTCATTCTGTACTTAAATAGGCTAATAAACTCTTTCACCACAAATAACTGCAACAGTGAAGTATATATATTTTTCTTTCTGTACTGAAATAGGCCAATAAACGCTTTCACCACATATAACTGCAGAAGCGAAATGCGTATATATTTTTCATTCTGTACTTAAATAGGCTACTAAACGCTTACATCACAAACAACTGCAACAGTGAAGTGCGTATATATTTTTATTTCTGTACTGAAATAGGCCACTAAATGTTATCACCACATATAACTACAACAGTGAAGTGCGTATATATTTTTCTTTCTGTACTGAAATAGGCCACTAAACTCTTTCAACACATATAACTGCAGAAGTAAACTGCGAATATATTTTTCTTTCTGTACGAAAATCGGCCACTAAACTCTTTCACCACATATAACTGCAACAGATAAGTGCGTATATATTTTGATTTTTGCACTGAAATAGGCCACTAAACGCTTTCACCACAAATAACTGCAACAGTGAAGTGTGTATATATTTTTCTTTTTGTACTAAAATAGGCCTCTAAAGGCTTTTCAACATAGCTCTTGCACCCTAATAACAAGAACAAATTGCTGGAATGACAGAGATGTATAATGGCTATTTGGATCCCCAAATAAAAGGCCACTAAACGCTTGTAAATCGCTTTTCTAGCACTGTCCCTATCGCTTTTCTAGCACTCTCCCTAGCGCCTTCTGACGTTTCTCCCTGCACTAAGATGCTGTGAAATGATTTCTCCCTATCCTTTCCCTGCACTTGTAAATCGCTTTTCTAGCACTGTCCCTAGCGCCTTTTGATGTCTCTCCCTGCAATAAGATGCTGGGAAATGATTCCTCCCTATCCTTTCACTGCACTTATAAATAGTTTTTTCAGTTTTTCTTTTCACAATTAGGTTTTTCCTATTGCTGTCCCTAGCGCCTTCTCACATCTGTCCCTGCACTCAGAACGCTGGAAAATGTCTGAATCTAAGATGGCTGCCGTATTTATAGGGTTGTGACATGGGCTGGTTGGCTGCTGATTGGCTGCATGCATGTCAGTCTGGGTGATCCCGCCTTCCCAGACTTTCTTTCTCCATGTCCTCACACATGCAGCAGCCATTTTAGGAAAAATATGTTTTGTTACCACAAAGCGCGAGGAAATTCGCATTTGTTGCGGATCGAATTTTTCCTAAGATTCGGAACAAATAACACTTTGTCAGCTTCGATTCGCTCATCTCTAGTAGTGACCTTAAATATTTCAGAATTATCCTTATGGCTCACATGTCTCCTGAAACCTACCAAACGTTTGAAGTTATCCAATGAAGAAAAGTGTATTGAATCTATAAGCTGGAGTCCATTCATCCCTATGGTTTAAATCAGGTGGTTGAGACTGTCTTGTAAATAGTTGAAGAAAATATTAATATTACTTTTAAAAATATTTGACTTTTATATATTGGATATTTCTTTTTGGACTTATCAATAGTAATTATGTTAATACTGAAGGACCAGCACACAATTGTCTCCTTTAATAGCAATATTTTCATTTTTTCCCTACAGCATAAGCCTGACCCCTAGTGGCCAGTATTAGTAATGCAGGAATCTATTATAGCAAGTACAGTATATAATCTTTATTTATATAGCACCAACATCTTTCGCAGCCCTTTAGGGCTCATGCATATGAACGTATTTTCTTTTCGTGTCCGTTCCATTTTTTTGCGGAATGTGGAACCATTGACTTCAATGGGTTCGCAAAAAAACAGAAGTTACTCCATGTGCATTCCGTTTCCATATTTCCGTTCCGGAAAAAAATAGAACATGCCCTATTATTGTCCGCATTACGGACAAGATTAGGACTGTTCTATGAAGGGCCAGCTGTTCCATTCTGCAAAATACGGAATGCACACGGATGTCATCCGTATTTTTTGCGGATCGCAAAATACATACGTTCGTGCATGAACCCTTACAATCAGAGGGTTCTTGTACCAGGAAGCTGTCTTACATTCAGAAGCAGTGCTGGATGCACCGAAATTATGTAGAACCTGCCACCTCTTCAAAACTTTGGCGATCCACCACCAGAGCAGGGGCGTCTAAAACGCAGGTCTTAATAAATGACCCCCTAGGTGTCACAGGTGTACAACTAACTATACATTGCTAAACTTGAAGTAAAGTAAATTCTAAGTTATTCCGCCAAAGTGCATCAATCACACAGGAAAAATAATAAATCCTTGAAACAGACATCAGAATGTTAAACGTAGAGCGTTCTTTTCTTGGTTATTAACTATTTATAAAGTTTTAAAGTGTGATAGCAAAGGTTTTTGCCTGCTTAATTTCCTTCTGCCTAGGCAACTGGTTTGTGGAAACACTTGGGGGGAGATTTATCAAGACCTGTGTTTTAGAACCTGGTCTTCACTCCTCCACTGTTTGCATCAGATGCATCTCTGTGCACCAAAATGTAGATATACCCCAGCAAAGGAACTGGTGTAAGGTATAATTTACAACTATAGCAATAATAATTCAAAATAATAATAAAAACCAGGATGAAAGATAAAAGGATAAAACTTAAAATTCTAAATAAAAATAAAAACATGAATCAGCAATAAAAACTATTATGCTAAATAATGCAGTATAAAATCTAAAATTATTATGGCTGCCAGGTAGATTTACATGTAGGTATGCAGCATGCCTACGATTGAATGTAGAACTGGTATCTTGCACTATATTGTAGATGTACAGCAGTAATATTGGTCTGTGTATACATTGCAGTGTTTCCACATTAATACTTCTATATTCAAAGGCAATTCAAATAAATATTATAAATCAAGATGTTTCGGTCCGTATAATTCACACCTTCCTCAGATTCAGATTGCAGCTTCATCTGATTACGTACAGCTATAGCATGTAAACTCATATGGATAGTGTCGCCGTTCATTGCGCAGGGAGGGGGAGGAACCTACTGTAAATGATTAACCCCTGTGTTATCTATACAGGTTATACAGTAGGTGATATCTTTCATTGAAATCCTTGTCTGAGAGCTTCAGTCATGCAAAACTGCACACCTCCATGAGGTCATTGACCTCGTACTGATTATAATTACTGAAGCATGGGTCACCAGTATTTAATGATGGAGATATATTGTACACATAATTAGGGGTGAGTGAATCGCTGTTCAGATCCAAGATCAAAAGTAGATTTGTTGCCCAACTGCTTTTTAATGCTGTACGGAGACCCGTCTTCATACAGCATTAAAATGTATGGGCTTCGCGAAGGCAAAATTGGTTAAGTCCGAAGTCTTGCAAATCTGGTTTCGAGTCTACAACTTTAAAAACATTTTAAAACAGGAATCTGAAGTCGGCTTCAATACCGAGGTACCAGCCGGTACCAAGTCCAACTTCGGATTCCTATTTCAAAATGTTTTTAAAGTTGTAGAATCGAAGGCCAAAGTTCTTGACCAGAGCTTTGCACGACTTCGGACTTCATGAAGTTTTGCCTACACGAAGCCCATACATTTTAATGCTGTATGGAGAGCGGTCTCCAAAAAGCATGAAAACGAAGTTGGGGATCGAAATGAATTCGGATCTTGAGAAAGCCAAGAATTGAAGTTGTATGGTACATTAGTCCCTACTTGCTGTACTTGTATAACACGTATATTCCACATATTAAGTAGAGATATCCAGTACTTTAACCATTTGAAGATGTCTTTTATTTAATTTACATCATACATCATATAATGCTAGCACTGTAAACATGCACTTTCATATGACACACATGGCACTTTATGTATATAAGATGCTGTGGACCCAGTCACATGGTTCAGCTCAGCCTATCACCCCAGTGGGACACTATATTTACATACTTTACACAGCGACACCGCTCCATGGGCCAACCCAGTCCATATGCCCTGTTAGGGCATCAGCGGGGTATATTTCCCCGGCAGCAGGGGCTTGCTATACACTAAGGAATCTAGCTGACTCCTAAGCTCGGATAAAAACGCTTAGGTGCTTCATTAACAGAGGGCAAGGTCTTTTTGCAGGTTTACTATAGAGGTGTGAAAGTAAATTTGGAAATAATAATTACATTGTTGGAATCTGGGTTTCTTCAGCTGCTCACACAATATAGTAGTTAAAGGCCATTTTCTTATGGCCACAGATTCCCTTAAATGACATATACAATGAGCTGTAATCTAACATGTACAAATCAGTTTTTTATATTGTAAGATGTGGACTTTTATGTACCGTCCCTGAGTATGGTTAATAAATATCTGCTATATACTGTATTTTCTGAATTATTGGAAGCTTGTTGTGTTTCTCCCATTGGCTGCAGGAGACTGATGTAGTCTGAAATCAACTCCCTGTCTTATCAGCGGCTCAGGCTGTTGCTTTATGCCTCCCCCTACTGTAGCTCTGCTCATCCAGATTAGCTCCTGTGTATTAGCTCAAACTTGTCATTTTCCAGAGTGCTGGATTGTCCAAAGGCAGGACACATAGGGGGAATGTATCACTCCCTGTACTCCGAAATTCCTGCTACAAAAAGTTGCAAATTATGGATTTACAACTGTTGTTGGGTTACTTGCTCAAAAAGACGCAGTGAAAGCAAGTGTTTTTAGTTATAGTAACAAGTTTCACTCCAGATTTATCACCGCGGAAGTCGGAAAAAAGTTGGAATCGCACTCCAGTGGGGGGTAACATGGAAAAACTAGAGTACCATTTCTAGATGAAAGAGTTAGGTTTTGAAAAATTTGGCATGAAATGGGCCAACACAGACTTGAACGAAACTGACTTCATTACCATCATGATAAATTTGCCACATAGTGATCAGCAGATCGCACGGACAGTTATCTTTAGAACCATTTCAGCTTTACTATTTTCTAATATGTGAAGTGTTTTCTTCTCCGGGCCATACCCAGTTCATAGGAGGCCACCTATGTCCAAGGCAAATACAGTAGGGATAACAAAAGCAGAAATCACATCACTCGAGCCCCATATCTATACACCTATGGCAGTAACTTATCTTCCAAGTCAACAAAGGATTGGGTGTTCAATTTCAATTTACACTTTACACCTTTTCTACCCCGACATCATATTTTGGGAGAGAGTCAAGAGCCCCTCCATACAAATTAGAATTGTCAGCCGATCCCACTTGGCCAAAAATTCTCTAATGTGGATGGAGGGACCTTTAGACTAACAGACCCATGAGAAATGTAAAGAGGTTCTACACTAACCTTAGTGAGTTTCATTAACAAAATGTTCCCTGAGGATGATAAACAGAGATACACAATTAACCCTGAATTTGCTGCCTGTGGCTACTAGCGATTTGTATTAATTTGTCGGCAATCAATCTTTTGTGAATCTTCTCAAGTGTTCGGATAAGCATCTGAAATGCTCCATTGATCCCATGTCCTCCATACCATGCCTTCAGGAGCTGATATTTTTGTTCATTAATCTGATTTTGGTATTCTAATTGAATGGCTTCAATCCTTGGATCTGGTAATCCCATTTCGCGTACGAGCCACACAACAGTTAAATATTCCATGGTGTCCGAGAAGGCCATGAGAAGCTCAGTCAAGTCAATATCTTCAACTGAAAAAAGAAATTTTAAATGAGCAGGCAAGTTCTAAGAATGATGTACCATCTAAAATGTGCCCTTTTAAAGGGATTGCCTAACAAATATCTCTCTGTAAGATCATGTAAATCATATTGGTTTGTCAATAGAAATCATTTCTAAAATGCTCTTCTATACATTGCTGTTACATACTTGTTATGGTGCTCCCTGAAGCATTTGGAAACCTGGTCTAACTTTATACAGCCTTTTGGTTGGCTTAGTTTAAGACAGAATTGTGGTGCAATTTTCATACAGAATGTTGCCTATTTGGCCGTGCCCCTTTTCCCATATAACCACGCCCCTTTCTCATTGGGTTGCACCCTCTCTTTGGGCTAAGCGCAGATAATTTCTTGAACCTCAAATGTGCCAAACTGCACCAGGAAATCAAGGCGCACTCACATTAGTAAATTTGGGCCACTGTATGATAAATGCAGGGGCGTAACTACTATAGTGTCATACCATGCAACTGTTATGGGGCCCAGGGCAAGAGGGAGCCCAGTTTTAGTTCGGATATCTCTTCTTCTGCTGGGGGTGAAAACTTGGTCAGGACTCTACCCTCTAAAGAAACAACTTTTAGCAAATGAGGCAGCGGAAAAAATGGCCCAAGGGACATTGAAAAGGGTTTAGGCAGAAATGTATATATAACTATGGAGAGAGCTAAAATGACTTACCAGGGTGGTAGGTTGTTCTTGCCTTGTGCGCTATTTTCTATAAAGCCAGATGTGTCTGGGGGCATTACCCTACACAGTCACGTTCAGTTACCGTCACTCTCTCAGATCCATATATTATAATATTATGCTAGAGCATCTTCGCTCGCTTATACTTCATAAAACCACATTTCTATACTAAAGCAAGATAATCCACTGCAGACCTTTATAAGGTATCCCTGAAATGGTAAAAACAACATCTATGAATTCTTGCTAATGGAGAATTACCTTCAAGTTCACCTGGAAGTGTAGGAGGTTCAGGAGGCTGCATGGGAATAATATGACATCAATAAAATGTACATTACTAAAGCATGAGACAGTTGTAGGTCACTTCTATAAACCAAGCCATAGGTGTGTGTCTGTGGGGTGGCGGGGGCAGGTTACTGTTACTGGCAACCCTCTGCTTAAAAGGATCCTCTCACAGTGAACATCATGTCTGATCTGCAGGCAGCATGTGGTGGAGCAGAAGGAGCTGAGCAAACTGATATCTACTGCCTCAATCACACTTTAGTGTTTGATCAGTGATTTCCATCAGTGATTTTGAGCCAGGTGCGGCTCTAAACACAGAACAAGTGCAGATCTTTCCCTTATAACTTATGTCTGTGGAGACTCCAATCCTGGTTTTGGCTCACAATCACTGACAGCTTAATTCTGAGGGAAAACATTTACTAAAACTTGTATTTCATTCATTTTAATCCCTGCTCTTTCTATGCTTAGATGTCCAACCCACTGGACTCCTGAGCGCAGAAATAAGCCAAAATGAATGAATGAAACCACATATATCCAGGGAGAGAAAGAACGGACTCTACACGTGGGCAGCAGGGTGGCTCAGTGGTTAGCAGTGGACAGCGCTGGGGTCCAAGGTTTGAATCCAACAAGGGACAACATCTGCATGGAGTTTGTATGTTCTTCCCGTGTTTGTGTGGGTTTCCTCCGGATACTCTAGAAACTTAGATTGTGAGGTCCATTGGGGACAGAGAGTGATGACAATGCCTGTAAATGGCTGCAGATTACATCAGTGCTATATATGTGAGGACAATAACAAAATTATAATAAAATAGCTGTAGACAACTGTCCATGCCCGTCCTGTGAACTACAAACTACTGGGAAGCATGTCTAGTAGAAATGAGTTATTTTGGGAATAATCAATTTGTCAAAATATTTTATAACATTATTTGTGCTCAGATCGGCTCAAGGTATGTACCTAACCTACTTGTCCCTACCTAATAGCAGTAGAGTTATGCCGAAACTGCTGCAGAAGGGCAGCCTAAAGGGGCCAAAAATAACAGACCATAGATATAGCAAAATATCTTATGACCATACCAATGATGTTGTACACCCACGAGGTACAGTTTAAATGGTGCTATGAGCCAAGTTTAGTTGAGAGTGGCAAAAGGCAGCAAAAGCGAGTAGGTAAGTTATAGGCCCCTCTCCCGCAGGTGAGTATGTGTCTTTAAACTTGATAAACAATTCCCAGGCCATCTTATATGTCCTTAGGTTATTACTGGATAATGATTTAAGCCATAAGGCTTTTCGCTGCAGTGAGAAGTAGGACTAATCGATCAGCAACTGGCAATTACAAGGGGTTGGCAACGGCAAATATCTGCCCGCCGGGGCACCTAAAAAAAGAGCTGGAGATTAAGCCAAGACAGCCTATCTGCTGCAACATTGTGCTGCCAACTAGTATATGGAGGACGTATTGACCACCGCCACCTGCACATGTGAGTAGACTTGTACATACCTACAGTCGTGAACCACTATTCACGCCGCGCCTGTAGCTGTGACAGGACTTAGAAGTTATCTACAGTCGTGGTAGATTTTACTGCGCCTGTAGTAGTGACAGGACTTGAAATTGAGTCTGCAGTCATGACAGACATAGCACTACTGCACCTGTAGTCTTGACAGGACTTCACATCGAGTCTGCAGTCGTGACAGACATAGCAAGACTGCGCCTGTAGTCGTGACAGGACTTGAAATCGAGTCTTTAGTCATGACAGACATAATAAAACTGCGCCCGTAGTCGTGACAAGCCTTAAAATCGAATCTGTAGTCGTGGCAGACATGGCAACACTGCGCCTATAGTCGTGACAGGACTTGACTCCAAGTCAAGTTGCGTAGGCATTATTATGGTGTACAAAACTGAACCGGAAAAAAACCATAGCCAGTTACTGGTGCTGCTGGCTATGCTGAAGACCACCATACCACTGATGGTCACTCCCCACAGCAGCTGCCAGCGTGCGCTGCGCAAGAAGCAGGACCTGACCGGCTGTGGCAGTACTTCCGCTGCTGCCTGAGGCCAGTAACTAAACCCCAGTGTACCACCATCCTCCCCTAACACCGCAGAACAGTCCCAATCCTACCCAGAGCAGGAGACGCCCTGCTCGATACACTCCGCTTTGCAAGTCGTAGTCAGCCAGCACACTCTGTCCGACCACCACGCACCTGCGATGCCCTAAACGACCCGGAAGTGACGAGACAACCGTCGAGCCAACACCTGGCCATGGCGCTGCCAGGTATTAAATATGCAGCTAGCCCCGCCTCCCCTCGCACAAACGATTGCAAGTAATACAGATAAGCCGCACTCACCATCCGTTTGAAGACAACATCACATCTTTATTTCAGAGTTGAACGTACATCGGGGGCAGACTCACATGGATAGCATGAAGACAGCGACGGTCGTTTCGCGGTGTGCCCGCTTCTTCCGGCTGCTCAATACATTTTAAAAGACGCGCGCGTGCAACTTAAAAGCGTGGTTATCGAGAGGTTAAGCGAGAGATTAATACAGCGTGGTTATCCTCTTGAACAATTAAATGTGGCCATGGAGAAGGCCAGCATCCATACACAACGGTCCTTGATGACACGAAGTAGACATAAGGAGGCCAAAAATGTAGAGTATAAGGACAGATTCGCGTTTGTGTTTAGGAAATAGTCCAATGGCAAGTAGCATAAAGAAGTCCATCCCGAACAATTGGGAGATCTTTAGAGCAGAAGAAGGTTTGGGCATGTTTGTAGATCAAAAACCAATTTTGGCCTTCAAGAGGTGTCGGACATTTAGGGATATATTGGTTTGCAGCCTCTATAGTGAACAGAGACCACGTGATTGGCTATCATTGGGCAAGCCGCTCTGTAACCACCGTTGTGGCGATTGTTCACTATGCGGTTTTATGATCCAAGGTCGGCACCTTTTCTTTGGAGGCATCGAGCACTGTGTGCATCAGCTTATCACTTGTAGAGTGACATTTGTAGTATATGTAATACTCTGTGTATGTGGGTCTTTCTATATAGGGAAAACCAAGAGGTCCCTAATGGAACGTATACGAGAGCATCGCAATTCTATAAAGACAGGCAAGGGACGTACTCGCTTCATTGAACATGTGCAATGTCAGCGCGAAGGGAATGCGAATGTCCTGAGGTTTGCGGGCCTGGAGCATGTTCCCCCATTATCACAGGGAGGGGATAGGCATCGTCTCCTGCTTCAAAAGGAAGCTTGTTTCATCATTAAAACCAATGCAACTGGTCCTCTAGCTTTAAATGAGTGGAACGACCTGTCAGCATTCATTTGAAATTCTGTAATTCAAAATGTGGAATCTATATGGAATTAGTTGCAGTACTTTCCTTTTGTATTTGGCAGGTTGTTCTCCGTTTTTAATATGTATCTGAATAGTATCCTTTGGTTTTATGTATTATACGCGCATCGCCCTTCTTAGCGTCAGGGGTTGCTAAGTGATGAGTTTTGTATACCCTCTACCCTGTGACACTTTTAAGTTGGGTGCGTGTCTTTCAAAATGTATTGAGCAGCCGGAAGAAGCGGGCACACCGCGAAACGGCCGTCGCTGTCTTCATGGTATCCATGTGAGTCTGCCCCCGATGTACGTTCAACTCTGAAATAAAGATGTGATGTTGTCTTCAAACGGATGGTGAGTGCGGCCTATATGTATTACTTGCAATCGTTTAGATTTCTGTCGAAGCCTTTTGCACCCCGTGATCCGAGGGGTCGGTGGAGGCCAGGAGTGGGTTCACGAAAAAGGATTCAGGTGCTAGTGAAGGTGCCTTCAGTAATTTTCGCATTCTCCCCTCACACAAATAGAGCAAATAATTAGATAGATAGATAATGATACCTACCTGTGGACGTGGACCATTATGCTTCTGCTGTAGAAATGAACAGATACCATACTTAGACCTTCTAGTATGTTCACAGGATTTGTACAGTTATTATATTGAGTGTAATAATAATAGTAACTAGTGATGAGCAAAGTTTTAAAAAATTTGATTTGGCTGCTTCACCGAACTTCGATAAGAAATTTGATTCTTTGTAACAAATCACAAGCACCCTATCCCCCCCCCCGTCATTTAACCCCTCAGATGTCACGTTCAATGCTGACTTGACATTTGAGAATCACATTGAGCCTAACAGGGTTAAAGAGGACCTTTCATCAGGGTAAAAAATGTGTACTAAGTATGCTGACATGTAGAGCGACGCCCAGGGATCTCCCTGCACTTACTATTATCTCTGGGCACCGCTCCTTTCGCCCGGTATAGGCTCCGGTATCTTCTGGGACTTGGTTATACTAGGAGGAGCCTAGTACACTTGGTTATACTAGGCGTATTCCAGGCTGTAGCACTGGCCAATCGCAGCACAGAGCTCACAGCCGGGGAGAAGAAGACGCCCAGGAGAACAAGGGCAGGCTCCGCCAAGTACAACCAAGTCCCAGAAGATACCAGAGCCTATACCGGGCGAACGGGGCGGCGCCCAGGGATAATAGTAAGTGCAGGAAGATCCCTGGGCGCCGCTCTACATGTCAGCACACTTAGTTCACGTTTTTTATCCTGATGAAAGGTCCTCTTTAATTAGGGGTTTACACAAAAAATACATACTCACCTCAAAGGCAATGGCCATCTTGATTGAAGAAAACGCGTCACATGTCAGCACATGCAAGGATAATTGCCGCGTTTTCTTCAATCAAGATGGCTGCGACGGCCTCTCCGCAATCAAATGGAGGAGGCGAGTATGTATTTTTTTTAACCGCCATTTCAGGAAAAATTGATTTGTTAACACGAAGCATCAAGAAATTCAGGTTCATGGCGAATCGAATTTTTCCTGAAATTCGGATTGGATTCCACTTCATTAATTTTGATTTGCTCAACACTAATGGTAATAATGAAAAAATGACAAATTATGAAGACCACCCAAGGCATCCTTATGCCCACCAGCCAGGTACATAAAGATTTGATGATCTCAGCATTAATTAATGTAGGAGCCTCAGGCACTTATGCACCTGACCAGCGGCGGCAGGTGTCCTCCTGGATTCAGCTCTATCGCCGTCCTCAGGGCAATGATACAGTTTCATACTATGGCTCAGGTAGCAGTATTTAGTGCTGCACTGTGGCATTTGGTTACATTGGGGGGGTATTTTATCCTGCACTAGAGTATTGCTAGCCCCGTATACTTCTGTTAGCACACCTTCGGTCAATTTGGACCACCTACAACCGGGGGACACTTTTAGTTTTTTTTTTCCAGGGCCACTTCAAGTTCCCAGTCCTCTCCTCCAGAGTCATCATTTTGTTGATTTATTGTGCTGCATGAGAGATAATTTCCCCAATGAACATGCATTTAGGCACATGCGGCATCTGTATGCCCCCCTTGAGACTAAGGCCTCATGCACACGGCAATTTGCGGTCCCCTATGCACAGACAATGTCGGTGCGGCGGCCGGGACAGATCAAGACCCATTCAACTTGAATGGGTCCGTGATCTGTCCGCTCCGCAAAAAAATAGAACATGTTCTATTTCTTTGCGGTGCGGAGGCAAGGACAGAAACACCACGGAAGCAAGTGAATGGGTCCACATCCGTGATGCGGGGTGCACACGGCCGGTGCGCCATGTATTACAGACCCATATGCGGGCCGCAATATGGCCACGGTCGCACAACGGCCATGTGCATGAGGCCTAAGAAGTAATGAGGGCAGGGTGCGGGTGTAGTGTGAGCGAGGACTTTTACTATCGTTGATGCCCATTTTCTGGCATAAATGACAACTGAAATCTACTCCAGCCGGAAGCTGAAATTAAATTAGATATATCTCAATCCATGTTATATACAAGACAATAGTACTGTATGTAAATACATACTCACCCGACACCCATAGCGCACATAACCTAAAAACACAAAGGAGATATGCTTAGATCCCACAGAATGTAACAAGACCAAACGTTAAACGTTTTTCACCTATATCCAGAGACACAAGGATAATTATGAACTTTATACACAAAATGTTTTCCCGAATGCATTCCAGCCCAGGCCAAGGAATACCAGCTGCATAATACAGTCCTTACAATACCCCAGACAACTTCTGAACCGTGTCTCCATACAGTATTACAGTATCTACATATTACCATATTGTGCCCACTTAACAAAATTATTGCTTTATATTTCCCGCACAATTCTGCCATTCAGTATCATATGTTGGCTAGAGCAATTAGTGCTCATTGATTGTTTGTTCTCACTATTGGAAGTTGGAACTGATAATGGGCCGAGATGTTTTTCTGCCACACTCTCATGTTGCTTTTTAGGATTTAGTCTAGAAATGGAGACCCCGGGCAACTAGCTAATTTGGCTACCCTATAGTGGTCCTGCACTGCGTGGATGATGGATGTTTGCCGATGTACCAGTGAAACATGTCGGGAGGCAGCGTGTGTGTGTGAATTTTAGCTCAGTATAGGGGCCCAGAATAAATGTATAGATTAAATGAGGGCATATCGCTAGGATATGCCCCTATTGTCTTATAGCGGTGGGACCTGCACCTATATCACGAACGAAGCACCGCAAAGTGGTGACTGAAGGACTCTGGTCCGGCCACCACCAGCGCTCTTCCCATAGAGGCAATTCGGGGCGCACCGTGCATGACCGGCCACCGCTCCCATTTACTTCTATGGGCCCGATGGAAACAGTCAAGCCAGTGCGCCCTCCAACACTTTCTGGCTCCGTTCTTGATTACCAGCAGTAGGACCCACACAGGGGCGTAGTTAACGGCTCATGGGCCCTGGTGCAAGAGTTCAACTTGGGCCCCTCTTCCCTCAGTGCTTTGTGTGTCTTCTTATGTGGCACAAGGGTCTTTGGACCCCCTCAGGCTCCTCGGCCCGGTAGCGACTGCAACCTCTGCACCCCCTATAGTTACGCCCATTGACCCACACCTATAAGACAATAGGAGCATATACTAGCGATATTTCCCCATTGTATGTGATGAGACAACCCCTTTAATGAAGAGGAGTGAGATTACCAAGTGACACTGTAGGAAAAGCAAGGCCAGTGGTAGCGCGCACCCAGCTGGCACAGCACTCAGTGTTATCACTAATGCATACCACTGCAGTGGCATAGCAGTGGAAAGCATACTGTAAATGCATAAAAATTGGACTGTGTCAACAACTGACATTTTTATACTAGCTCTTCGGAATATTTTTAATGACTTTAATAAAAGTTAAACTTCAAGTGAACTGTCGGCACATGTAAAAGTTAGGCGTTTAGTAGTCAGATGACTAATTGTAAATACACATTTTGTGAATATTACGTCAATACATGTGCCAAGGGGCTTTTTCTGTACAAAGATGGTGAAGACTTACTCATAAAGTACTAGAAGTATGATATTAGTCTGAGACCCATTCATATGTTAAATAATAATGTCAGACCACATCATCACCCTTCTAAAAGGCAATTTGTTTTTATCTCTAATGACATTGTACTTACATAAGAATAGTATCAAAACCCCAACAAATGGAGCTATCAACACATAGTGGTTTCTTTTGCATCCTAAAAAAAACAATGTGAATACCTTAGTTAACAGATGTGCATTATATAATTAAGCGTTGATTGTAGCAACTATGTCCAGCAGGAGAAGGCTTGTAAAACTCAGTTTTTGTAGGCAACTTTTTTTTTTACAAGATGAACATACATATATTTCAAGATATATATTTATATTTCCATAAATCAATAGGGTACTATTAATACATCTCATAAAGAAAAAAATGCCTCTTTCTCCTTCTATCAGATGCCTCTTTCTCACTATAATTATCCACTGCTTTGTCTGCAGCTGTACTGAGTGTATGGAAATCATTGGAACTTCTCATTTAGGGATCAGATTACACAACAAAGGACTGTAGAGAGATCTTGTGAGGAGGAGAGGAACTGAGCAAGGCTGTCTGTACACCACCATGCCACTTCTAGTTAGTATTAGTTCCAGTCTTATATAGTTCCACTTACTGCCATATTATATTTCATGTTTAGGTCTACATATTAATGCTCTATAACAGAGGTTGCAATAACGCCTGTACAAGCGTCATATATAGGTGAGCGCATTACACGGTTTGTAGTTTTTGGGAGCAACGTTCCTGTATGTGGCCAGCAGAGAGAGCAGTGCAGCAGGAAATGGCATGTTTTTCCAGACAGCACATGTGCAGTGACTTCCTGTAAGCTGTGCCGCGGCCTACCCGCGCCTCTTGTATGTTATCTGCATGTAATCTCACCTGCATGTTCTCAGCTGATCCATGTTAAAAGTGAAAAGATGGCTGCCAGATAAAAGTGAGTGAGCGCTCACACATCCTTATTATGACCACATGCAATGTTATATAAGGAGTTTGCTGGCCATTTTGGGTGCACATTGAATGTGTATTACTAGAGCTTGGTTATAGTATTTTGTTAAGGGTCCATTCATACAGTACATCCGTAGAAAGGATCCGGATCCGTTTCGCAATTATGCGTAAAGGGTGCGGACCCTTCAGTTTCAATGGGGACGGAAAAAATGCGCTGTCCGCATCCGCATTTTCGGTCCGCGGCTCCGCAAAAAAATAGAGCATGTCCTAATTCTTGTCCGCAGCTGCAGACAAGAATAGGAATCCTTTATGAAATGCCGGCGATGTGCGGCGTCAATGTTTTGCAGTCTGCAATCTGCGGACCGCAAAACACTACGGACGTCTGAATGGACCCTTACAGTCGAACAGTTATAGAGTAGACAAGTAATGGTTTCTCTGCATTAATAGCATACTGTTAACGTTATGGAGCCATACGTATTATATGTATATATATATAATAACTGCAACTAAAAATACTCAAAAATGCTAAGAGGAGTATTTTTAGTCTTCTGGAAAAAATGCAGTGCGACCTCTGCTCTATAATATATATTCTTTAGTTGGATGAACAGCTAAAAGCTTAAACTCACTGCACGTTGCATCTTTGGTGTCTGTAGATATTTCAGCATAACCATATTTACACCTAAAATAAAAGACATAAATTAGCATACACGTAGCTTAAACATACATTTAATAATGTATAAATAACATTATTTGGCCGGCTTTGTTAAGAGGGCACTGTGCCGCACTCCTTTCTACGGGTCCTATAGCTGTCTCTGTTCCTCATGACTCTCCTGTAGATTTCCCATCAAGTAATTGACTGTAATAATTCATAAATTAACAGGTGCAATATAAAGGTGGACCTATTGGCTGTGTATGAGTTCCGGAGATACCTGGAGGGTATGGGTTCCATGAAACTTCCTTGCTCTTCCTAGTTACAGGAGAAAAATGTGTGTGCTTCTGGCTTTCTCTGATTGCAGGAGCAGTGACTTCAAACCCATGGCATACGTTTACATATCCCCTTTAAATCAGAAATAGACTATTGGGGTCATTTATCAAACTGATGTAAAGTAGAACTGGCTTAGTTGCCCATAGCGACCAATTAGATTCCTCCTTTCATTTCTCACAGCTCAGTTGGAAAACGAAAGGTTTAATCTGATTGGTTGCTATGAGTAACTAAGCCAGTTCTACTTTACACCAGATTGATAAATGACCCCTTATATGTCCCACTGTATGAAACTTCAAAATTAATACAGAACCCTAAAAAAATACACATATCACACCCTCAAGAACAAACACAAATACACATCCCAGAATTAATACAGGCCCCAGACTTCCTAAACAAATAGAGACTGCAGTCTAATCACACCACTAACATCCTGATGTTACTGCAGTGGATGTGGAACCACTGTGTCAACCAACAGATTTGGCTTTTGGCTACTCCTAAGGCCTCATGCACACGAACGTATTTTCTTTCCGTGTCCGTTCTGTTTTTTTTTGCAGACAATATGCGGAACCATTCATTTCAATAGGTCCGCAAAAAAAAATAGAAGGTACTCCGTGTGCATTCCATTTCCGTATGTCCGTTTTTCTGCTCTGCAAAAAAAGAGCATGTCCTATTTTTTTCTAGTTTGCGGACAAGGATTGGCATTATTACAATGGATCTGCAAAAATAACGGATCCAAAAAAACAGATGCCATACAGAACATCATCTGTTTTTTATTTGCGGATCCGCAATTTGCGGACCAGAAAACACATACAGTCGTGTGCATGAGGCCTAAAGGGCGTTATTCTGGCAGTCCCCTTGTAATCACACTTTAAGGCCTAATTCACACGTCCGTAGTGTGTTGCGGATCCGCAACACACCTTGCCACCAGCGCTATAGAAATGTCTATACTTGTCCGCAATTGCGGGCAAGAATAGGACATGCTCTATATTATTGCGGAGCCGGCGGCCGGAAGATGGGCGGCGCGCTAAGCAAATGCGGATGCGGAGAGCACAGTGTCTGCTCTCGGCATCCATCACGTCCCCATTCAAAATGAATGGGTCCGCACCCGTTCCGCAGATTTGCGGAACGGGTGCGGAAGAACATCGCGGACGTGTGAATAGGGCCTAACCCTTGTAGAAGAATCTGGACTTCGCTGCTGGGGAACCACCAGGCTGCTACCTTCTGGAGTAGTCTCTGTATGATTGACAGCAGACCCACGGGGGTCAGAGACAACTGTGGAGAGCACCAAGGGGTCAGGCAAAATGTTAGGGACAGGCTATGGTCACAGCAGGCAGAGTACATGCAGCACAATAAACGGTCAGCGCTGGCAACGAAGGATCAATATGGAGGCGCAGGTCAGGTCAGGCATCGGAGGGTCACAATCCAGGAAAAAGGACATAGAGTGGGTACATGGGCAGAAAACAGAACAGACATCTAGCAGGATACTAGCATGCTAGAAAGCCTATTTCTCACACCCCTTCCCATAGGAAAAGGTATCTAAAGTATCCCAGTCTGGTCAGCCATTAGCTGGTGTAAATTAGAGTGCACGCACATTGGGCCTTTAAGAGCCAGATGGAGCATGCTTGTTTCCTACAGGCAGAGGAGAAGAGACCCCAGTAGCAAGTAGGCAGCAGCCTGAATAGAGGGACAGAGCAGACACGGCGGCTGGACCCGCCAGGAAGAGGGGAGCGGGACACAGGGCTGTGCCACCAGGAGACGCCGCTATAATACCTGACCCTGGAGCCTGGCATAAAGCTATAAGGCCTGGCAATAGTAAAACAGGAATGAGCAAAGGTGAGCATATTTGAAAGAGGGCACAGGGCACAAAAGAGATATGACAACTCTTCATAAAGTCTGGAGGTCTCCCCTTTTTGTAAGACTCTCCAAGTTTGGTATGCATCTACGATGGTGCAGGAATGCATGGCACGCATTTATAAGAATCACATTTTCTGCAACAATGGCCCATCTCATACTATATGAATTAAAACAGTTTAAAACATTTTTTTAAGACCTTTAAGAATGAAGTATTGTAGGCAATAGTATTCTGACTCACAGGGGGCAGTGCTGACACATTGTGCAGCTGGCAGATTTATCCGTTTTATTTTCAGCACAGAAGAAGTGTTCACTGCATTTACACACAGTATTGTGGAGCACAGTACAAGGTTTTTCCTCTCTCTGACCTAGAAATTAGAAAGATAATAAGTGAAAATATTTAGATCCAACATGTGATTCACATATTAGGAACATAGAGCATGAATAAGGCACTGGCAACATCAGTCTGACATTGAGAACCTGGTCATTACTCTGCTGACAACTGAAAAAAGACTCCTGGCACTTCCTAAAATGTGGCCGTAACTCTAGATAAAGGGGTTGTCTCTTAAGACCTCCCCTGGATCAGCTGATCATTGAATTCCAGCTTCTGATCATGGATGACCATGTAAAACCTGATCTACCCGAGTCTCCAGGGCAAGAGCTGCCCCTCGTCAACTGCTCTCTATTCAGGCTAATTGAAGGGATTCCAGAGAGGGGACCCCTACTATGACTTCCACCTGCCTTAAGCCTCAATAACTAGTCCGTGTCCATGGTCAAATCTGTGAGAAGGTGATCAGTGTTGTTTCCATGAAGCTGTCCGTGAAGAATCCATGTATGGCCCGTGTGGGCATCTTTTGTTGTCCGTGTGCCATCCGTGTTTCACTGACCCTGCACAGCTGAAAAAAAAAATTTTTTTTTCAAAGGATCTCTTCCTAATGATCCGTGAAACTGAACTGAACCTGAACTGAACCTGAAACCGAAGACAACCCCTTTAAGGTTAATTTACATTAATCAGCTATTATGATCATTTTGCTTCCTTTTGATTGTAACGATAATTGTGAAGTGTAAACCCACAAGTCAATCAGTAAATGAGGCCATAAACATAAATTGTCCAAGACCAGGCTGAAAGCTGTGAAGATAAGCCAAACTGACAGGAATATTAGCTATGGTCAGGTATTGAGGAGGAGGAGGAGAGGAGAGGTTTTACTCTTTCCAGTGAGTGTGAAGATATTATCACAAGGACACAAAGTGACTTCTGGAAGGTGGGGGTCCTTGGAGTTGATGGGACATTTATCATAGATATGGTCCCTACAAATTATGAAAACATCTTTCGTTGTTGACACTAATTTTGGGGCTCTTTCAGGGTCATCTCCATTAGAGTCAGTGGAGGGAAACCAGCAATTTGCACATTTACATTACATTGGGGGCAGACAAAGGTACAGTAGAGACCTCCTGAACCTCTACGGCAGCTTTATTACAGCTACATCTACTGAGGTGGCAATTATATGACTATTATATGCTTTTCTGCCAAAGATAGTGAGTGAATGTCTGGAGGGGAGAGTGTCATGAGGCCTGAGATAGACAATACCAGAGGATGGCAGAGGGGCAGAAGAGGGAGAGTATGGAAGACTGAAAGAAGAGAAGAACAAGACAGATGCATCAGTTGGGGGGTAGGGGGTGGGGGGGGGGAATTTGAGACTACGGCAGCTAATAGAAAGGCTATAAAGTGCCTGGTTATGAAAATATAAAATAGTTAAATATTGTCTTTCTAGAACAAAACATAATATACATACAGTAATATAACCTACCTAGATGAGGATCACATGACAAGCACTTACGGCAGCTAGGTAAGCCGTTCTTTTTATCCATGTAATCCTTCCCTTCTGTGCAATCCTGGCATTTTGGATTACCATGTTCCTCAGTGCAGTCCAACTGTGCATATGTTCCTTTAAAAAAAGCAGACATTGTCAGGAAGTCCACTTTACGTAACCCAATAAATGTATTACAGGAAATGTTTCTAAGTTTCAATATTTTAGATTGAATTTTGTTTGTCTTTTTAATACCTTTTGGATGGGGCGGTTTGACTACTGACTCTCATTGAAGAGTGTAGGCAGAGTTACCTCTGAAGAAAACCTAAAATAAAGGGTTTTTATAAAAAGTAAAAAAAAAAGTCGATAGCCTGATCTCTTTATAGCAGAGAGAGGAGCATCAATGCTCTTCTTCTACTATTCACTTTCCATGTTGGCATAGTCTTAGGCTTCTTTCACAATAGCGGCATGTTCACCGTGCTGCGGCCGCATCTCCCGCCCGTCCCCATTATAGTGAATAGGGCCGGGCTGGACTACCGGCAGCACACGTGTGCGAGCGTTAGTACGGATCCGGCAGGCATGGTAGAGCAGATGTTCAGTCCTGGACTGATTAATATATATTTACATGTTGAGCCCTGCCCACTAATACTAATTAATATATATTTAAATATTGGCCACCTTGAAAATGAAAAGTAAATCAGCAGTAGTTCATTTTAATTTTGGCACTAAAATCGCCTTCATGCCTCTCATTTATCCATTATCCAGTATGGATAGTAAAAATAAAAATTAAATGGCAAAAGGCCTTATTAATTTTAATATTATTTTTGTCACATATTACCCATGCTTGAGTGAAAAATTAAATTGCAAATTAAATGATTCGATTTTATTTTTAATCTTCGCATGACGTTTTCACGCATGAGTGGCAAAAGAAATGGCAATAAGGTTATTGCCTTTTCACTTTATTTTTCCATTTTCATTTTATTTTTGGCCATAAATAACTCCTATAATCAGGAGAGTTGACGGG
Organism: Bufotes viridis; assembly: GCA_033119425.1. Taxonomy (NCBI): domain Eukaryota; kingdom Metazoa; phylum Chordata; class Amphibia; order Anura; family Bufonidae; genus Bufotes; species Bufotes viridis. Next base: position 57,239,469 of record CM065594.1, read on the forward strand.
TCCATTTTCCTGAATGGCAACTTACCTGCATTGCAGTATTTACAGCAGTGAGCTCCTGTGTGGTATTCATCTTCCCGACAAGGATTTTCTCTCTTCCGGACCTTGTGTAAAGTGGAATTGGAAGCTTTTTGATTTTCATGTCTGTCTGTAGTATTGTGGTAATAATTATCAGCTAACACAACAACACTTAATAAAATAGCCTATAAAGACAAGAACACAGAAGAGCAGTGAATATTCTTCTGTCAGCACAAAGGCTCACAACTATTTATGTAACCACCTTAGCAAAAGAAAAAGCCACACTGATATGGCCTAGATCCGAATTCTCAATTCATCAACCAGTTGGGTCGCAGCAGGGCCTGGACAGGGACACATATTTCATAGGGCCATCCACGCCCCCAATTTCCAAGCACATGTGTGTCAAATACAGTACTCCCAGGCTATAAGGAACACAAAGCACAATGCCCCAGATTTCTGACCAATTTCTACTTTTTTATTAAGCAGAAGAGATTTTAATTTTATTTAAAAAAAATTGTAATAAAAAAGTCGCTGCACCAAAAATACGGCGTTCATCCTGAACAGCAAATTTATTTACAGTACATCAGACAACCAGCATAAATACAGTGATAAATTATCTAGCTTCGCTTCACATATTACAAAGCTCTCTTCCTGCGGCTACTAGCGGAAGCTCAGCGCATGGGAAGCTGTAATAATGTCTTTGCATTGGGCTCCCCCTAGTGGTGGCTGCATGAAAAAGCAGTATTTTCACCTAAGAAAGGATGAAGAATGCCAAAACCTGCCACTGTTGGATCCCATTAATATCCATTGGATAGGCCATTAATATCAGATCGTCAAGGGTCTGACACCCTGCACCCCCGCCTTTCAGCTGTATGAAGAAATGGCGCGCCAGACCCCACTAGAGGACAGGAAGAGAGAAAGGAGATGGCACATGCACACTGCGAGTGCCATATCCTCATACAGCTGATCGGCTGGGCAACCTGCACTATGCAATTATCATGCAAGTTATCTCCTATGGTTAACGCCGTAAAAAAAACAGCAAAAAACTGAATTGCAGAATTCACCACAAAAAGACAGAATAAACAGCGATCCAAAAAGTGTTATGTTCCTCAAAGTGATACCAATGAAAACTACAAGTTGCCCCACAAAAATCAAGCCCTCACATAGCTCAGTAGAAAGAAAAAGAAAAATGTACGGGTCTTGGGATGTGGTGACACAATTTTTTATTTTACTTTTTTGAAAAAAGGGTTTTTATTCCGCAAAAGTAGTAATACATTAAAAAAAAATTAAGTATTTGTTATTACTGTAATCATACTCACTCAGTGTATGAAGATAGCATGTTATTTATGCTGAAAAAGTAACTCGGCAAAATTTATAACATAAAAATTCTGAGTCGGTATTGCTGTGTTTTCCCATATCCCTCCCAGAAAAAGTTAATAAAAGTTAATCAGTAAGTTATGTGTACCCCAATATAATGCCATTAAAAACTACAACTCATACAAGCCATGATACTGCTACATAGACGGAAAAATAAAAATGTATAACTAGGCTACAATGAAAAGAATTTTAAAAATCCCTTGGTCCCTTGGTTGGAAGACAATACCAATAAATACAACAAGAAAGCTGCTAATCTATGCTGGACTGCAGCAATGCAGGAACCAGCTGAAGCTTGGATACATGAACAACACCTAAAGACAAGTCAATACATGAATCAATGGGGGGAGGGGAGGGCTGAATTTTTTTAATCAGCTTGGCTTAAGTTTGCATTTTACCAAACGTTGCACGTTGTTTGTGTAACGCCCCAGAAATGCATTACCACCTTTTACACCTCTCCACTATCTCTTATGGTTGATCCTGTGTCATCATGTGTATTTATTCCTGATCCTGCATAATATGTACTTATATTTCCCTGTAATGTTGTGTTGAAGTGCAATGTGCCTGGTTTACCAGCAGATGGCGGCAATCTTGGCAGAGCTTGTTTCCCTAGAGTCGAACCTTCTATCCATTCTAGCCCTCTCTAGAGAGGGAGCTGTTAGTTAGAGTCAGTCTAGCTTACCCCCTGTAAGGGGAAGGCTGTGTGCCGGCCAGCAGAGCCTGTCTGCTTTGTAGGACCCGGAAGCCTAAGCTGAATGCCTCCAGAGTCAGGAAGAAAGATTCCCTGAATAAAGATAAAGACAAAGATCGAGTCAGACTACAGAAAGATAAGTTGCAGCCTACAGCAGAAAGGAAAAAGTTCCTATTTGATCCAGCCAACATAGCAGAGCTGAAAGAGTACAGATGCAGCAGAGCCGAATGTGTTTGCCTGCCAGAACTTATGCCAAAACCTGCTGATAACCAAGATAAAGTTGGAAGATGGTTTTCTGATGCAAGTTTATGCAAGTAAAGCTGTTAACTACTTCAATACAAGTCTGGACTCAATTTATTCTGCAAATCCCTTAACTATCCACCCTATTTTCACTGCTGTCGACAACCACACTTGGAGTTCCAGGACATCCACGTAGGAGCACCATGACAAGTGCAAACCCGCACCTAAAGGGACACTATAGGCAGCCCTTACACCACTCTGGCATTCCTACACTTGGGATCCACCATCACCTTCTACATAGGGAGACTTAGTCCCTCGTTGCTGAAATGCAACTGGCGTCACAACAAAAACTTTCCAAAAGGGATCCTGACGCGTGGCCTTAGTCTGCCGCATTTGCCAAGTCTGACACATCTTAAGGCTATTAGGGCTTATGCACCCAACCGTATGTATTTTGGATGTCGTTCGTGTGCAACCCGTATTTTGAGGAACGGAACAGCTGGCCCCTAAAAGAACAGTCTCATCCTTGTCCGTTTCACGAACAATAATAGGACATGTTCTATTTTTTTGCGAAATGGACATGCGGACATACGGAAATGGATGCACACGGAGTAACATCCGTTCAAATTAATGATTGTGCATAAGGTCCGCAAAAAAAACCCCGAACGGACACTAAAAGAAAATACGTTTGTATGCATGAGCCCTATTGGAGTGAGATTGTGCCATTTTTGTGACTTTTTGAAAAATCTGCACTGAATAAATCTGGCTTACATCTACTTGCCTAGCTAATCACATCTACTATAAAATCAAAAGTCACAAAAACAATGTAAAAGTAACACATTTTACATAAAAATGACATAGACCACAATTAGCTCCTTTACTTAAGTCAGAAAACCAGCGTGCAGGGCTTCATAAATTCCCACTAGCAACGACTATGTGCATTTTCGCCCAGAAGCAGGGTGGTACTGGCCCACCAGAGCACCAGAAGAACCTGTGGGCCCAAGCTCTGACAATCATGGAAAACAGAAAATATGCCATTTACAGAGTAGGTGGAGGAGGAAGGAGGCATGACAGTGCAGTTCTAGAGCTTCTGAATACACAACGACTTGTCACTAGAACTACCAAGATCAGCTGCTCAGCACCGAAAAGCCTCCTCAGAGAAGGGACGGCTCCTGTGGACACAGATCTGTGCTGTAACTTGTTATTTCCTAGCCGCCTCTTCTAAATAACAAGCTTTTTCTAGAAGTTCAGATACCGGTTCTGCCATTAGATCAGTAGAAACATTCCGTATTATTTGATAGAAAACTTACGAGCAGCAGAACTTCACAGCCAAACTTCATGATGATATGATGAAAGAGAAAGTAAGAGCAGTAACAGTCAGGGCGGGCCGAAGGGGGAGTCAGAAAGAAGTTTGACTTATAGTAAGGGCTTGGTTTTATAGGTAGCTTTCCTGTAAATGTGTGAGTGCTAGAAGACTCTGATATAAACACCTTCCTCTTCCTTGTCATGCATTGTCAGACATTTCTTTTTACCCTCTCTGCATAAGGACAATTTTAGCAATGACCTGTTTTCCATTTTTCCTCCTCACTCTCTAAGGCCTCGTTTCACATATCCGAGTCAGCGTCATGTCCATGAAAAAGAGCGCACGTGTTTCATCCGTGAAGATGTCCTTGGAGGATCCATGGTTGGTCCGTGTGTTCATTTTTACTATCCGTGTGTGATCTGTAATTCACGGAAGTTGCTCAGCTGAAAATTAATTTCTAAAGAATCTCCTATACGTCTTCAGTGAAAAACGGACACAACATGGATGTCATCCGTGTTGTGTCAGTGATTTTCACTGACCCATAGACTTCAATAGGCGTGCTTGGTCTGCATCACGGACAAGTAGTGCATGTCCCCGTGTTTTTTTTTACTGACCCACGATCAATAAAAAATACTGAAATGTGAACAGACATATTTAAATCAATGGGTACGTGCAGGGCCGGCGTCCAGGGCCGGCGCGTCCTATACGCGGACTAGGCAGCCGCGTAGAGCGCCCCTTGGGAAGGGCACTGCTAGGAGCAGATCATCAGCATCTGATCGGCAGGGGTCCGACACCCGGGACCCTCGCTGATCAGCTGTTTGAGGAGGCAGCGGCGCTGCAGTAGCACCTCGGTCTTTTCGCTGTTTACCGCAGGCGCAGTGATGTCACGACTAGTATCACTGGCCTGGGCGGGGTTAAGCTCTGTTCACTTGAATGAAGCTTAGTCCCGCCCAGGCGAGTGATACTAATCGTGATGTCACTGCGAGAAGGCTGAGGCGCTACTGCCAGCGCCGCTGCCTTCTCAAACAGCTGATTGGCGGGGGTCCCGGGTGTCGGACCCCTGCCGATCAGTTTAAATAAACTGCAGAACCCCTTTAATATGGCAGATCATATGGGTGGGGCATTGTGATGTCACATTGGGGGGGGGGGGGGCGGCAAACCTTTCTTTTGCCTAGGGCAGCAAAAATCCTTGCACCGCCCCTGCCGGCCTCAGCACCCAGCACATCCGGGAAAGTTCTGGGGCCCACTGCTCCTGGGGGGGTGAGGGGGAACTGTGCCCGCTCACTCCTGCAGCTGTGTCCTGCCTGTTCTGAATTCTAGGGCAGCTTACCCTAGCAATGCAGACAATTTTCGCCATGTGCACTGCTGGGGTGGGCGGCCCCAGGACTCAGAACAGGGTAGATGGAGTTTTGGTAGGTACTATGCTAGAATGGATTTGTTAGAAGGAGGTCTGTGATGTCACTGGTCACATGCTCCTTCATGTTCACATGAAATGTGGGACGTGCTGACAAACCCGGACTGCAGCAGCTTGTGGAAGGAGGAGGGGCAGTGTGTGCATGTGTTATATGAAAATCTGCTGCCCTTGTCATTTCCAGTCCTAACGCATCGCCTGTGAGGGAGGAGTTTCGCGCAGCAGGCCACCTGATAGGCTAAAAAGAAGGTGTGTTTGCGACTGCGCACCATCGCTCCGGGTAGCAAAATTTTACAGCCGATGGATGTAAACGCGCCAGGGCAGCTTACATTTACGGGGAAGCTTACATTTATGGGCCAATGCGCATACGCCGAGGGTAGGGAAAAATTACAGCGCAGTGTCCAGTAACTTTTTCCTATCCTCGGCACAGCGCATGCGCAGTGGCCCGTAATCTTTACCTACCCTAGTGGCCCATAACCTTTACCTAGCCTCGGGCGTGTTCACACACAGCAACTCTAAGTGTGAAATTTGCCTACCCGTATGCCCTCAGGAGGAGATAGTGGTCTGGTAGAGCGCCCCCCATATACCAAGGATGAGAGCAGTACTGCAGGCTCCACCTGACCACTATCTAAAGCTTCCCTTGTCCCACTGATGTCATCGGTAGTATATGGGGGGCGCTCTACCTGACCACTATCTCCTCCTAAAGGCATAAGGGTAGGCAAATTTCACACTTAGAGTTGCCACTAGGGTAGGTAAAGAGTACAGCCACTGCACATGCGCTGCGCCGAGGGTAGGAAAAAGTTACGGGACACTGCGCCGTAATTTTTCCCTACCCTTGGCAAATGCGCAGTGGCCCATAAATGTAAGATGCCCCGTAAATGTATGCTGCCCTGGCGTGTTCACAGAGCACGCATGCACACTAGCCTGTTAATTTTAGCTGCCCTGACGCGTTCACATCCATCGGCTGTAAAATTCTGCTACCCGGAATGATGGTGCGCAGTCGCAAACACACCTCCTTTTTAGCCTATCAGGTGGCCCGCAGCTCAAAACTCCTCCCTCACAGGCGATGTGTCAGGACCGGCAATGACGAGGGCAGCAGATTTTCACAGAACACCTGCAAGCAGTCTAGTAAGGGAGGGTGTGCTGCTGGAGTACACAGAGCTTCATGAGGAGCTGGTGAGGGGCGGCATATGGAGCTCATATATGAGGGGGCAGGTGGAGCGTTCAGGGGCAAGCAGCCTAGTAGCGCGATCCCGTCTCCGGCGCTACAGCAGCCCATTACTGCGCATGCGGGGTGAGAGCGTGGTCCCGGCGTGAAAATGTGGCGTGTCAATCAAGGCGCAGGGGGGCGGGGACAGCTGGATTACAGACGCGCAGGCCGCTGCCCCCTTGACTTCAAGCATGACTTGAAGCACGGGGCAGCACAAGATTAAAATAGTGATTTCTACATGAATTTAAATCCAGGAAAAGGAAGAAAAACTACATTAGGACACGACTATGGCGCACTATAAGGTACTATAAACAGTTTAATAGCCGATTTCTAGGTCACAGGTTCACTTTAGGTGGAATTCACTGGACAGTGTCTGTCTGGCCCTGAAATATTGCACATGCTGCAGTGGCAGTAGCATCAGCGCATGTGCAGTGAAGTTCTCAGAGCAGGGACAACAACTGTGAGCAGGCTCGGACTGGCTCACAAGGATACAGATGAATCCCCGGTGGGCCCCTGCCCCTAGTCTCCCACCCCCTGCACCCAGTGGCGTAGGGATCACCATAGCAGCCATAGCCAGGTTGTCGGCTGAGGAACGCAGTCTTGCTGGGGGTGCTAGCGCCCCTCCTCCCGCCCAGCACCGCCTCCTCCCTGCCCAGCGCCGCCTCCTTCCGCCCAGCGCCGCCTCCTAGGTAATTTATTCACTGCACTCACTTGCCTCTAATTGAAGAGAAGCGCCGTAATATCCACACAGGCGCACTGGCAGAGGCATCGAAGCAGGCGGCGGGTAGGAGATCTGTGGATGACACTGAGGGGGGGATCTGTTGATGACTCTGAGGGGGGATCTGTGGATGACACATAGGGGGGGGATCTGTGGATGACACTGAGGGGGGGATCTGTGGATGACACTGAGGGGGGGATCTGTGGATGACACTGAAGGGGGGATCTGTGGATGACAACTATGGGGAATCTGTGGATGGCACTTAAGGGGGGATTTGTGGATGGCACTTAAGGGGGGATCTGTGGATGGCACTTAAGGGGGAGATCTGTGGATGGCACTTAAGGGGGATCTGTGGATGACACTTAAGGGGGATCTGTGGATGACACTTAAGGGGTGATCTGTAGATGACACTTAAGGGGGGATCTGTGGATGACATTTAAGGGGAGATCTGTGGAAAGGGGTGGATGACATTTAAGGGGAGATCTGTAGAAAGGGGGGATCTGTGGATGACACTTAAGGGGGGATCTGTGGAAAGGGGGGATCTGTGGATGACACTCAAGGGGGGATCTGTGGATGACACTTAGGGGGGATCTAGGGAGGGGTGTGGGGATGTTGGGGTGGGAGGTCCTGGAGGGGTGTTTGGGTGGGAGCTCTGGAAGGGGTGGGAGGTCTGATAGGTATGTGGCGGTGGAAGATCCGGGAGGGGGGGGCATAATTTTTTTTTTGCTATGGGGCCCAGTCATTTCTAGCTACGCCCCTGCCTGCACCAGTGGCACATAACACAGTAAACTTACTTTCACTACATACATATATTCAATGTACAGCACCTCAGCCTGTGTACCTATAGAAAACTAGATAGATTATTAAAGAAACTCCCCATTTATTATTATAGACACGATCAGAGACGAGATGTCTTCATATAGGGGTATAGGGGAGCGGCATTAGGAAAAGACAAAGGTGAAGTGGTGCCCCAAGGGGCTAGGTTAGCCCCTCGGTGCTCTGAGCACCTCCTTTGTATATAGCTGAAAATAAGAATTTCTCTGCATCAGTAATACTGGTTGCAGAGAAAAGGGGCTCATCTTAGTCACCATGATCATTCCTACCAGGTAGTGTGCCTGGTTTAACTGGGCTGGTCATGGTGACAGATGCCCTTTAAGGAGGACTTTTAGAGGACCTGTCAACTCTTAAACTTTTTCATTCATTTTATTCCTCAAGAATGTTAGTTTTTACACACTCCTCAGTGTCAGGACTTAGGAATATAAAAAGAATAAACAACTGACACATAGTAAATAGTCAATTTCATCATACATTTTCAGGAGGAATAACAGAAGTATGGCACAACTCAAAGTTCTAAAAAGATGCTCCAGAATGTTTTTAAGGCTCCATTCACACGTCCGCAAGTGTTTTGCAGATCCACGAATCCGCGGATCCGCAAAACATGGACATCGGGGATGTGCGTTCCGCAATTTGCGGACCGCACTTCGCCAGGACTATATAGAAAATGCCTTTTCTTGTCCGCAATTGCGGACAACAATAGGACATTTTCTATTTTTTTTTCAGGAACGCGATTGCGGACCCGAAAGTGCGGATCCGCAATTGCGGACACGGGCTGGACATCATCTGTCCCCATTGAAATTAATGGGTCCGCAATTCCGTTCCGCAAAATGCGGAACAGAATTGCGGACGTGTGAATGGAGCTTAAAGACTCTTCTACCTTAGGGTACTTTCACACTAGCGTTTTGTATTCCGTTTGTGAGATCCGTTTCAGGGCTCTCACAAACGGTCCAAAACGGATCAGTTAAGCCCCAATGCATTCTGAATGGATAAGGATCCGTTCAGAATGCATCAGTTAGGCTCCATTTTGGAGGCGGACACCAAAACGTAGCATGCAGCATTTTGGCGTCCGTCTGAAGAGGCGGAGCCTAATGGATCCGTTTTGAATTACAATGTAAGGCAATGGGGACGGATCCGTTTTCAATGACACAATATGGTGCATTTGAAAACTGATCCGTTCCCTATTGACTTTCAATGTAATTCAAAACGGATCCGTTTTGGACTTTGTCATTTTTCCTTAAAACTAATGCAAACGGATCCGTTCTGAATGGATACAAACGTTTGCATTATAGGTGCGGATCCATCTGTGCAAATAAACAGACGGATCCGCACCAACGCAAGTGTGAAAGTACCCTTAAAGGGATTTTTCAATTGACCTATCCTCAGAATAGGTCATTAATATCAGATCAGCGGGGGTCCAACACAAAGGACCCCCGCCGATCTGATATTGATTAACTATCCTAAGGATAGGTCATCAATAGTAAAAGCCTGGACAACCCCTTTAAGCTGTCTGTAACGCTAATCGCAGCAAGCAAATAAAATAATTGTCCATATCCTTCCTTTAGGCCACAAAACCCCACTGAGCTGTCACATCTGCAAAAAGGAAACAAAGCAAAAATAAAAATAAAAAGCTGTGGAGGCCAATAGATGTTGATTGTGGTGAGGTTGATCATGTTGGATTTCTGCCAGCAGCTTAGCTTTCTAATTTCATCCCACAAATAATTGTTTTAATTTTTTCCCCTGTTTTTTCCTGTTTACAAAAGTTTATTGTACTTTGTACACTTGCAAAGCTCTCCTGACTGCCTCCACTGTGTGCCCCCATGGGCTACCTATACTATCCAGAGACAATAATCCGTAATCCCGCAGTCTGTGCGCATAAACAGAAATCTACTGTAGCTCAGAGCTGTCGTACATTTTTGGCTTCATTTCCACCAGAAAACTGGTAGAAATGAGGGTAAATTGGTCACGGACACTGGTCATGCCCTCTTCCTGCCTTTGTCACGCCCCTTTGTAAAAAATTGATGAGGGCAGCGTAAAAAGTGAGAAATGCCCCATTTAAAAAAATAATGTTTGCAGGTAAAAATTGCAAACACACACTTTAGAACTTTTTAATCCCACCTCTCAGGCACAAGGCCCATATGTGTATGGGGATATTTGGAGTGTCAGAGTAGAGTATGTCTGTGATGAAACAACCCCTAAAAGTTTTGCCCTTTCAATTTGATATATTTTGGGTATATACAATATTTTAGTTTTTTTTTAATTATTGTTCAGGTTTGCTTATATTTATACACCAACACTTGAGGAAAATCTGAAATATTTATATCTGATCCAGGGCGCTTCAGACCTCTGATTGAGCCAAAGGTTCACCTTCCAACAAGACAATGACCCTAAGCAGACAGCTGAGACAACACAGGAGCGGCTTAGGGACAACTCTGTGAATGTCCTTGAGTGGCCCAACCAGAGCCCTGACTTGAACCCAATCGAAATTCTATGGAGAGACCTAAAAATGGCTGTCCACAACAGTCCCCATCCAACCTGACAGAGTTTGAGAGGAACTGCAGAGAGGAATGGCAGAAAATCCCAGAGTCCAGGTGTGCAAACCTTGTGGCATCACATCCAAGAAGACTGGAGGCTGTGGTCATTAAATCCTCACCTAGAATAGATAAAAAAGATTAAAGAAAAAAGTATAAAAAGTGAAAGAAAGAGAAACAATAAAAAAGTACTATAAATAGTAATAACAAATAAAACGCAACAAAACTGAAACTAAATTGATGTACTATGAGTAATATAGGTCCTTTAAATGAGATATGGCTATGGAGATGTAAAAAATTTATATGGAGACCTGTTTACAAAAAACGCATGCAAATCGCATCAAAAATGCATATGCGTTTTTTGTACTAGGATCTTATTTTGGTTGTTAGTTTATCTTTATATTGTGTTTTTTCCTTTACATTGTGATATCTTTATTTTATGATGTTTTTGTGATACTTTTAAAAAAGGTTTAAAAAGATAGATCGTTCTAATTTGGAAGTACATCATCCAGTTGTATATAGATTTGACCTGAAGACCTGAATTTAGGCAAACACCGCCTCTACTAATGAATAATATAAAATAATAATATAAAAACTCAATTAAACAGACAGATATTCATGACCACTGGAGAAGGAGCACGTCAGCTCTGAAACGCATTTGGTATTGATGAATAGCAGTGCACTGATTTGCAGCTTTTTATAATTAACACTCCTATCTTTGGACATCTACACCTACATTTTATGCTTGGATAATATGCTGAAATCTCTCCTGTAAAAGAATGGACCGCTTGTGTAATAGGGGATAGCGGATGACTAAAGGCACTGCCCCCAACCACGTGGGACACCACGTTGGACGCCACGTGGGACACCAGCAGAGTGGTGGTAACGTACTGTACTATCACAACAATTATCTATGTCAACTGCTGTATATCAATTATAATGTAGCCGCAATATTTCAAATAGTGTCGACTACAAACGATATTGACACATATACTATATCGACGCACTGTGGATTTTTGTAACTTCCAATAGAGGTATAAACTACAAAGAGGACGCATGTCCATTCAATAGCAGACCTATATAACTTTGTACAAGTGTATATAAGCCACTATGATTGAACTTGTTACGCTGCTATAACCATTTAATATGAAATTTGGTATGCTACCATAATCATCTATAAGGAGGAAGTTTTTTTTCTTAACCCATTAGACTATAAATTCATCTATATGTCATTGAGTACGCTGCTATAACTATCTATAAGAAGGACGTTTTCGCCCTTAGCAACCTACCATCTTGCAACATAATTTACTGAATTGGATATACTAGTATAATTATTCATAAGGAGGACTTTATTTTTTTATATTATTTTTTACATATTTTTAACATTTTCATTTTTATATGATATGCCTCTACAGCATAATTGTTAACGCTATTTTTAACATTTATATGGTGTTTGGTTTTATGCTAACAAACAATTTGATTTGTAAAGACACAGCATTGATGTAATGAGTAGGATCTGATCATGGTTATGTATTTATATAGCTATTAATCTATGTACAATCATGTTTGGACAATGCAGAATGATTAGGAGATTTAGGTAAAAAGATATATTATTTTAGTGTAATATTAGTTATTTATTTTTATATTTTATTGATAATAAATGTAACATTGATTATACCATATTGTCCTTTTCATGCCACACCAGAGTCCCTTCCTTACTATTCATTTATACTAGTTGAATCGATATTGGGGCGGTGGGTGCACCCAGGATAGCGCACCTCAATCCAGAAGCCTGGGAAAGGAGAACTACTGTGACATTATCTTTATACATAGGCTGTGATCATTGCCAAAGGTGTTTCAACCAAAGGGCCTGAATACTTATGTCAATGTACGATTTTAGTTCTTCCTTTTTCAATAAATTATCAAAGATTTGGAACATTTTGTTATCATTATGGGAACTGAATGCAGAATAATGGGGGAAAACATATTTTTTTATTTTATTTTAGCACAAGGCCACAACATAACAAAATGTTGAAAAAGTAAAAAGGCCTTAAGACTTTCCGAATGCATTGTATTTTGTTTTTATCCACATGGAGATCCCCTGTCACTAGTCCTATTCTCTGGTACGACCACTAGGTGTCATGCTCACAGCTTTCGTTTGGTCAGTTGTACAAATAGCCAGGCTGTGGTACACTGCTGCTTCTGTATATTTGCTCTTTAAATAGTGTGCATAGGATCTAAGGCCTGCATAGGTAGCTTCACAATCTCAGGTCCTGAGAAGAAACGAGTACCAGATTTTACATAGCACATTATAAGGGTGGACATTCTTGCAGATTGGGGCCCAGGCTCTACTTCTGCTATAACACCTACTGCTCTAACTACACTTTTCAGTTTTCTCAGAGCAGGGTCAAACTTACCTATGAAAAGACCCTAGGTGGGCCACAACTTTTAAGCAGTGTTGGATTTGTCGCGACTCACTCTACAATCCCATTCGTTTCTATGGGATCTCTGCTACTCTGCAATCCTAGCCGCAACAGATGTTGGACGACCAGTGTGACAGTGTAGCCCTAGCCTAGGCAGTTGGCCTCCAGGAGATGAGCGCCTCTCCGACCAAGAAAATTTTTCAACACCTAGGCACAACCCATTTCCTAGGCCTGCCTGGTTCCAGGAAGGACCGACTGTGTTTTCTTATGCATCTTTTCATGATATGAGGATCTAGGGAAGGAGGAGAACAAAAACAATCTATAGGACTTTAAAATAAAGGGTGCCTCCCAAAAGACAAGGGGCTACTCACCAGATCCAGTATCCCTGTCTATATGTTATCTGGGACTCCTCCTGAATATATTAGGACATCATTTAAGGATATTTAAGACCTATATCATCAGACCCAACACAGAGGAAACTCTGGGGGATACAATATATTGAATTTACAGACATTCTGGACTGTGAACATTTTGGATAGCACCTATGGATTTTTTTAATTAATTTTTTATGGTAATATGATGAATTCTAGACTATTGATGAACTTTTAAGAGACATTGTTTTTATCTAATTAGAATTTTACTCACCAGATGCGGTCAGGTCAGTAGGCATGGAATATAAAGCGGGATACCTGATGTTGGGCGCTGCATCTCCGGTTATGATACCGGCCAGTGCTTGTCAATTGATACCTCGATGCAAGGGAGAGACAAGAAGGCTCTATGGGGCACTGCAAGGATGAAGATTCCTTGGATGGTTTGAAGATTACTTTATTAGGGTCACTGGACTACAGGGGAAGCAGGGGAAGCGGCTGCTTTGGGGCCCAGCGCCTGGCAGCATAACACCAAGGAGTTAATAATTAATAAAGTTTCTTAGGCCAGCCCGGGCCCCTTGCAGTGCCGGCCTGTCCATCATCTGAGCCTTACTTAGCCCCCCCCCGCCCCGGGCCCCCCCCCCCCCGAGTCAGTCCAACTGCTGACCTGAGCAGCAGGCGGGAGAAACAGGCAAGAGATGAGCAGCAGAGCAGCACCCGCACATCAGTCACATCAGTCACTGTGCCAGGCTTCAGGTATGTGCAGAATGTGATGATGTGTCTGTGCTCTCTGCGCTGCCTGTGTGCCCCCTGTCAGCTCGTGCTGCCACTGCTCCGTTCACCTGTCCTGACTCTCACACAGTCAGTTGAGAGTTCAGAGTTGATATGATTTTCTAACAAAGCTTGCCTGACCAGAAACGCCCCCCCCCATGGACCCACCCATCAGCTAGCTTTCCCCATGGCCTCTGTCTGCACCCCCCCCCCCCTGGCCCCTGTCTGTGCCTCCCTGGCCCCTGTCTGCACTCCCCTGGTCCTTTTCGGTGCCTCCCCAGCCTTTGTCTGTGCCCCTGGCCCCTCTGTCCCCTATCTGTGCCACCCCCCCCTGGCCTTTGTCTGTGCCTCCCTGGCTCCTGTCTGCACTCCCCTGGTCCTTTTCTGTGCCCCCCCAGCCTTTTTCTGTGCCCCTGGCCCCTGTCTGTGCCCCTCTGGCCTCCGTCTGCGACTCCCTTTCCCCTGTCTGCACGTCTGGGCCCTGGCCCTTATCTGGGCTCACCCTAGCGCCTGTTTGTGCCTCCCTGGCCCTTGTCTCTGCCCCCTTGGCCCCTGTGTGCACCACCTTGGCCCTTTCTGTGCCCCCCGGCCCCTGTCTGAACCTCCCTGGCCCCTGTCTGCACCCTGGGCCCTGGCCCTTATCTGTGCCCCCACTGGCTGTGAAGCGGCCTTACTGTTGGGGACTTCACTGATCACTAGAACGTACAGTTTTCTTCAGCCCCATAGGCATTGAATGGGCTTGACATCTCCTCACTAGGATTATGTAGTGATGAGGAATGGGGAGTTCAGGACCCCCATTCTAGTGATTGGTAGGGGTTCCAGTGGTGAGGTCCTCCGGTATTCAGACATTCATCATCTATCACACTGGTCAGCAACCTTCAGCACTCCAGATGTGGTGAAACTGCAACTTCCAGCATGCTCCATTCACTACTATAGGAGTTCTGAATACAGCTAAGCAAGTGTGCATGCTGGGAGTCGTAGTTTCACCACAGCTGGAGTGCCGGAGGTTGCTGATCACTGATCTATCATGTGGATAGGTGATAAATGTCAATTGTTGAAAAGTGGGTGCGTCACTAAACATATTCTACATTTTTCAAACCAGCATCTGGATCTGAATATTTTTGTAATTGCATGTAATAAAAAATGTAGTATCGTCAGTGAGCTATTCAATAAAATGTATCTGTATAGCGCCACCTGCTGTTTGTTCTTTTCCTTATTTCTTGTCCTTCTTACTGAGCTGGTGGAACGGGCTCCGTTTAACTCTTCAACTGCCAGCAGCCATATGTTCTGTCGGAGGCTGTGTCAGTTATAGAGTTACAGCTACTGCAGAAAGGACACACCCACTGAGCTGCAAGGCTGAAGATAATCTAGTAGAGCAATTGGAGCAGTGAATGCGGAGATCTGTGGACCTTTGGCAGGGTCTAGTATGTTATAAAGGTATCGCCATTTACTGTATGATGTCTGATTTTCATTTTTTACATCAATCATGGCATAACCCCTTTACGTACTATACATAAGAAAAGAACTTGCCCATCCACATTTATTTTAAATTATCTGTATAAAAGACTGCATATGATGGAGAGCTCTCTTTTTTTTATTAAGTAAACGGTGGTCTATGAAGTAGGTCTGTGCTTATCATCTACATTATAAAATGCTGGTCCAGTAATCTATAATAATATGAAAAATATAATAATGGTATAAAAAATCTCCGTCTTTAAAAACATGGTTTTGATGAAGCTTTCTATTTTTCTTCTGTAATATATTTGCTTTTTTGGCATGACAAAATTAAATAAAGAAGAAATTAAATAAATCTTCTCGGTGAGTGAACTTTGTTGCTTTATGTTCCTTATAAAATGATATAGTCAAACTCCTAAGTCTGTGCTCATCCATCGACATTATTCAGTGCTGCTCCTGTATTGTTATGGTAATCCTATGTATCTAATACTCGTGATTCATTGTATAAGTGAACTTTGTGTTACTTTATGCTACTTATAAGGTGATATAAGTAAACACCTAATTATCTGAGGTCGATGTGACTTTAGTACATTCCATAGATGCTGAAGAAACATGGTGTTGTAGATTCTCTGCAGGGTTTGGTTACAAATACTTGAAATCAGAACTTTTTTTTTTTTTGTAGGAGAGCATTTCTCTGAATTGGACAAGAAATCTGGCCACAAGCCATGCGTCCTCCCAGCCAATCACCGCAATGTTACCATAAATGTAGATCTCGGACTGTATGTGCTACAGGGCTCATTATTTTAGTGAGTGAACCGAAGAGCTGAAGCCAGAGCCCGTCTCCACAGCTTGTAGGGAGTGGTATCTATACCTCAGGGAACTGTCCTAACAAGCTATAGAAGCAGTGGATACGGCATAGCTGCTTACACAACCCGTCTACACAGCCTGCATCTCCTACTAGCATTTACTAACCCTGCAGAGGACATGAAACCCCAGAGCTATCCTCAAAGGGAAAACTGACAGACACTGATGTATTATCCCAGGTTATATTCTGGAAACACAAGTAGAAAGGTGGTTGCTGCTGCCCCATCTCTTCCTCTTATTGTCTTCATGAAATTAAAGGGGTCATGCCATGATTGATAAAAAAAATCAAAATCAGACATCATATAGTACATGACAATCTCTTCCTAACAAAGCTAGAACCAGCCCTGTACCTCACGTGGATCCAATTGCCTAGCAATATTATCTTCAGCATGGCAGCTCAGGGGACGTGTCCTTTCTGCTGCAGCCCTCTCCTTGTAACTGCCACAGCTTCTAAGAGAACATGTGGCTGGTGGCAGTTGAAGATTTAAACTGAGCACGTTCGACCAGCTCAGTGAATTGAATGGGTCTCGATCCGTCCCGGCCGCCGGTCCCCAGTGCACGGAGCGGATGCACAACGTTCGTGTGCAAGAGGCCTAACTCTATAACTGACACGGCCTCTGACAGAACATATGGCTGCCGGCAGTTAAACTGAGCCCGTTCCACTAGCTCAGTAAAAAGGACATAAAAATAAGGAAAAGAACAAACAGCAGGTGGCGCTGTACAGATGCATTTTATTGAAAAGCTCACTGGCAAGACTAAATTCTTAATGACATGCAATAAGACAAGTATTCAGATCCAGGCGTAGGTAAAAGCAGATTTAGCACAGCAACTATTGAAACAGACCCATAGGGTCCTTACAGAATTAGATTGCTGAACTTCTACAAAAAAGGCACTCCACGCAAACAATTCAAATCGGTAACAACTTTATTAAATAATAATACAATTAAAAACAAGCAAAATAGGATAGGGGAAACGACTATGCACCAAGGGGTGACATATTACTAGGATCATTATATAACGAAGTGGGAATGCTAATACAGTACTTAGGCCTCTTTCACACTTGCATTGTTAGGATCCGGCGTGCACTTCCGTCGCTAGAAGTGCCCACCGGATCCGTAACAACGCAAGTGAACTGAAAGCATTTGAAGACTGATCAGTCTTCAAAATGCTTTCAGTATTACTATGGCAGCCAGGACGCTATTAAAGTCCTGGTTGCCATATTAGTAGTGGGGAGCGGGGGAGCAGTATACTTACCGCCCGTGCGGCTCCTGGGGTGCTCCAGAATGACGTCAGTGCGCCCCATGCGCATGGATCACGTGATCCATGCGCGTGGGGCGCCCTGACGTAACTCTGGAGCGCCCCGGGAGCCGCACGGGCTGTAAGTATACTGCTCCCCCGCTCCCCACTACACTTTACCATGGCAACCAGGACTTTAGCGTCCTGGCTGCCATGGTAACCATTCAGAAAAAGCTAAACGTCGGATCCGGCGATGAGCCAAAACGACGTTTAGCTTAAGACCGGATCCAGATTAATGCCTTTCAATGGGCATTAATTCCGGATCCGGCCTTGCGGCAAGTGTTCAGGATTTTTGGCCGGAGCAAAAAGCGCAGCATGCTGCGGTATTTTCGCCGGCCAAAAAATTTTCCGGTCCTGAACTGAAGACATCCTGATGCATCCTGAATGGATTTCTCTCCATTCAGAATGCATGGGGATAATCCTGATCAGGATTTTTCCGGCATAGAGCCCTGACGACGGAACTCTATGCCGGAAAAGAAATACGCAAGTGTGAAAGAGCCCTTAAATATTAAAGGGGTTCTGTCATCATATACTGTACATGGCAATAAAACTGCCTCACCTGATGGTCCCATCTTCCTAGGTTCCCACATTCTTTTATAATATGCAAATGAGCCCTTAGGAGCAACGAGGGTGGTGACGTTGCACCTCGTTGTTCTCAGAGGCCTCGCTCACTGCCCTTTACGCTTCGCCCCCACCACTGACTAACAGGGCCAGGCAGTGAAGACATACTTTCACCTGGCCCTGAAGTCTCGCAGGGGCTCGTTCGGCACATAAGCTGTACAGGGACAGTGGGGGTGAAGCATAAAGGGCAGTGAACGGAGCCTCTGGGAGCAGAGATGCAATGGCTCCGCCCTTGTGGCTCCTAGGGGCTCATTTGCATATTTTAAAATGCCCATTTTCTTAAAGAGAGTCTGTTAATTACTTTGGACATATTAAACTGTTATCCCTGTCCTGTAGGTGACAAACAGTTAACAGACCGTGCCTGTCTTTCTTATTTCTGTATATTTGATGTAGAATAAACAGAGTTTGATGATATATGCAAATGAGCTGCAAGTGCCCTGGGGCGTTCCTCTCCGAACGCAAGTGCCCATGCTCTCTGAGAATGCTTGATTTCAATGTAAGCCAGCCCAGTGCCCTGACATCATGGGGTCTGCACTATGAAATCCTGCGGGGCCGGGCATGCGCTGTACACTGCTCACTGTGGGCAGCTTCATCAGTAAACTGACTGCGCATGCCCGGGCCTAGCATGAAGTATCCTCATAGTATCTGATCGGTGGGGGTCCGACACACGGCATCCCCTTCGATCAGCTGTGTGAGAAGGCAGCTCACCAAGCACAGCCCATACATTATATAGCGGCTGTGCTTGGTATCGCTCTCAGCTCCATTCACTTCAATGAGGCTGAGCTTCTCCTAGGTCAGTGATGGGCAAAGTGCGGCTCTCCAGCTGTTGCAAAACTACAACCCCCACCATGCCCTGCTGTAGGCTGATAGCTATAGGCAGTCCTTTCATGCTGGGAGTTGTAGTTCTGCAACAGCTGGAGGGCCCCACTTTGCCCATCACTGCCCTAGGCCATGTGACCAATGAAATTGACATCAGTTGCCCTAGGAAGAGCTGAGAAAAGGCCAGTGGCATAACTAGAAATGACTGGGCCCCACAGCAAATTTTTGAATGGGGCCCCCTCCCTCAGTAAGTTTTTCACAACCCCTTCCTTTCATGCCGCCTCCTTTCCTGTGGCTACTAAAGATCGCTCTCTCAGACCAGGCCCGGCAGCTGTTCCATCCGTTTTCTACACTGTCTATACTGCCACCGTATATAATTTCATTGTGTAATACTGTTGAGGGGCCCTGACAAAATCTTTTAGTACTTCTCTTCCTCCTCTTGGATGGGCCCCTTCTTGGTCAGGGCCCCAAAGCAGCTGCTTTCCCTGCTTCCCCTATAGTTACGCCCCTGGAGAAGGCTGCTGAGCTACTGCAAGCGCTGCTTCCTTCTCAAACAGGTGATAGGGGCCGTCCTGGGTGTTGGATCCCCACTGATCAGATACTGATAACTCATCAGTATTAAAGTCTTAGAAAACTCCTTTGGGGTACTTTCACACTTGCGGCAGAGGAACTGCCTGCCGGATCCGGCAATCTGTATTGCTACGAACAGCATTTGTAGACGGATCCGGATGCGGATCCGTCTCACAAATGCATTACAGTAATGGATCCGTCTCTCCGTTGTCATCTGGAAAAGTGGATCCGTTATCTATTTTTTTCACATTTTTAAAGGTCTAGGCATGCGTATCCGTTTTTACATTCCTATGGAAATTAATGCCTTGCAAGTGTTCTAGAATTTTGGACAGAAATAAAACCGCAGCATGCTGGGGTATTATTTCCATCCAAAACACCGTAGAGTGACTGAACTGAAGACACCCTGATTAGTATAAAACTGAAGTGTTTTTTTCCAGTATTGAGCCCCGGCGACGGAACTCAATGCCGGAAAAGAAAAACGCTAGTGTGACAGTACCCTTAACTATGCTTAGATATTAAAAGCAGATATAAAAAATGATCAGTAATAAAAGATCAGTTAAAAAGCTTGGAATCCTCTAATTCCGATTATTATTATTTTGCAAGATACATACAGTATGTGTTGTCATATTGCGCTGTTTTTAAAAAAAAATCTGAACATGTTACCTTCAAACAGGAAATAAAATTAGGTTTGGGGTCTTTTGATGATGTTCAGCATTTCTGTTCTTTTATTAAATAACCCATATGAAATAACAGAAATAGTAAAATGTCCCTTCTTCACAAGGAAAAGTCACCCCAGGGTCTGGCATGAGCTGACTATATAATATACAGTTTAGTAACCCCCGGGCCCCGGGCTTCTCTCAGTACACACAGTGGTTGAACTGTTGAGTCATGATTTTTACACAATCCCAAAATGGAAATGGAATTATAGCTACTATTACCATTAACACTGGAGCAGCGGAGGTTTATGAGATTACTCAGAGTGAGATGGCTCTGCTATTAGTGTGATAATAATACGGCGGTTAATATGGGAAGTATCATCTCACATCAAACCAAGCCTGCTGTCTGCTGCATTTCGGATTTATGTGCAGAAATGGGATCTTGTTTGTCCTATTGGCTGTCAACTGTGCAGGTCATTTTTGATCCACACTATGTTGGCATAGATACACTACTCACAAGAAGTTAGGGATATTTGGCTTGTGGGTGAAATTTCTGGAAGAACTTAAAATGCACTCTAAGGCCCCTTTGACACGGGCGTCATGTTTGACGCCCGGATAGGATGCGGGTGCGTTGCGGGAATATGCGCGATGTGCAAATGTTTGTAATGCGTTTTGCACGCGCGTGTGAAAAATCGCCATGTTTGGTACCCAGACCCGACGCCGGACTTTATCAGCAGGTGATTGGACCATGTGACCCAGTGACGTCACGGAAGGTCCTTCACCCCCTTCCCGGCTGAATACAAAGCAGGAGACCGGTAACCGGCTGCTACGCGATCAAATGGAGGGGGTATGTTTATGTTTTTATTATTTTTAACCCTCTAGTGCCCTTTTTACTTTGCATTCTCTATTGAGAATGCTATTATTTTCCTTTATAACTATGTCGCACCGCATCCGCACTTGCTTGCGGATGCTTGCTATTTTCCCGCAGCCCCATTCACTTCTATGGGGCCTGCGTTGCGTTAAAAACGCAGAAACTGGAGCATGCTGCGATTTTCACGCAACGCAGAAGTGATGCGTGAAAATCACCGCTCATGTGCATAGCCCCATAGAAATGAATGGGTCCGGATTCAGTGCGGGTGCAATGCGTCCACCTCACGCATTGCACCCGTGCGGAAAACTCGCCCGTGTGAAAGAGGCCTAAGGCTACTTTCCCACTAGAGTTTTTGCTGGATCCGGCAGGGTTCAGCAAAACAGCTTCCGTTACTGATAATGCAACCATCTGCATCCATTATGAACGGATCTGGTTGTATTATCTTTAACATAGCCAAGACAGATCCATCATGAACTTCACTGAAAGTCAATGGGGAACCGATCCATTTTCTATTGTGATTGTGATTGTGTCAGAGAAAACGGATCCGTCCCCATTGACTTGCATTGTGGGTCATGATCCGTCTTGCTCCGCAGTCCCATGACGGAAAGAAAACCGCAGCATGCTGCGGTTTGCTCTCCGGTATGGGAACGCAACCAAACGGAACAGAATGCATTCTGGAGCACTCTGTTGTGTTCAGTTCAGTTTTGTCCCCTTTGACAATGAATGGGGACAAAACTGAAGCATTTTTTTTCTCGGTATTGAGACCCTATGAAGGATCTCAATACCGGAAAAAGAAACGCTAGTGTCTTAGGTCTTCTCCACAGTGCATGCTGAGAAGTTGACCTGAAAGAAGGACAGATTGGCCTTGAAGGAGAAGCCTGGACAGGGACACCTTGTATGAGAGGTGCAGAGGATGAGTAGAGCATGCTTGTTATTGGGAGGTGTGGAGGGTATGGAGAACCTGTCTGAAAGCTCATGGTTGTCTCCAGAGCCAAGGTTAATATCTTCTTATCTGAGCTGACATTGTTATGTTCAAGTATTGTGCTTTTTGCAAAGAGACTGGTAACTGCAAAGCACTGAGCCTCTCTACAGTACCAGTTATAACCGTTTTGCTTAGGGTGCCTTCACATGCTGCAGATTTTGTTGCAGAATTTTCCGTAACTGAAAATAAGTTCCATTGACCCGAATGGGGATTGCAGAAATCCATGTGCTTGCTGCCCCATTCTAACGAATGGAACTGATTTTCAGTCACAGAAAATTCTGCAACAAAATCTGCAGCATGTGAAGGCACCCTAAGCAGAACAACCGTTCTAACTGGTACTGTAGAGAGGCTCAGTGCTTTGCGGTTACCAGTCTCTTTTCAAAAAGCACAATACTTGAACGTAACAATGTTAGCTCAAATGAAGAAAAGAACTCCAGTTTAAATGCGGTGTCGAAAAGATTTTTTCTTTTTATTGAAGTTGCGGCAAAATCACATATAGGTGACGTTTCGGCCTTTAGTCGGCCTTCATCAGACTGTGGCCGCAGTTGAGGAGGAGAGAGGTGTAGAGAAAGATCGGGCTGCATCGGGCTGCGTCATTGGAGCGTGCAGGGCTATGCCTGCTGTCGATGCTATGGCTAGGCGCATGGATTTCAAAGAAGTCAGTGGGGAAGCAAAAAACCTCAATCAAAAACTCTTCTAAAATTCTTGTAACAAAATTGCACCAAATTACAAATCTGCCACCAAAAACAACCTGTTTTCAGTGACTGATCAGCTATTGATATTTCTGCTGTTGATTTTGCTGTGTGAACATACCCTCAGGCGTTTGTGCAGCGCTAGTATATTGATGACCTATCAAGTGAACGGGACAAGCAGTTGTAATTACAATGCACTGCTTCTATAACTAGACTTTGTGCTGTTAAACAATAAAGTGGCTGCAGCGCTTGCATGAGTCCTGCCGTGGCCTCTTCAAACAGCTGATCGGTGAGGGTGCCAGGAGTTGGACCCCCACTGATCTGATATTGATGATACTGATACTGATATGCCCCCCCATATGCTCACACACAATGTACTTACTTAGCTCCCTTGCACCCGCATCGCTCCTGGTCCCCGCACGGCTGCCCTAGCGTCGCCCATACGTTTGCCCCAACAGTACTGAATATTGTAGTCAGGGATGGACTGGGAACTTAAAGTGGTCCTGTAAAAAAAAGACTAAAAGTGCCCCATATTGTAGGTTCCCCAAATTGACAGTAGGTGGGGCAACACAAGTAGGCAGGGGCAGGAATACTATAGTGCAAAATACTGTCCAAGTAGAACCAGAAATCACAGAGCAACACATTGCCCCAAAATTTGTACCTCTGTGGTGGCCATCAATAGCTTCCATTTTCTGTCCTCCTCCTGCAGTTGCCTCTGATTACGATATGAAGCAGGGGGCTTTGGAGGTGAAATCTGGTCCCCAGTAGTTTAATTCAGGAGGGCATGTGCGGTCACTGACCAGATCCATTAGTACCTGGCCAACGCCAGGGAGGAGGGCTTGGATGGCCCCTGGGCATTGGACCAACTATATAACTCTATACAAAGAAAACACATACCGTATTGGGTGTCATGCAGTTGCAAAGACCTTGGGTATACACTAAGGCAACCTGGGAAGGGGTTAGGTTAAGAAATTGACATTGGGGGTTGTTTCAGTTTTCGCCTCAGGCAGCAGAAAGGCTAGGTGCACCACTGTGTGAACCTATCCTTAGGTTCTAGTGTATCGAGATATTTAAGTATCTAGGAGCTAGGAAACATGTTCAGATAAAAAGTAATGAATCTATCCATAGCGTTCAGGCACACTATAGCAGTAGTATAGGCACCATGATCTGTTTTTTTTTTAAAGGAAGAACTGGTTTATTTCTTTCTTGTTTCCATGTTCCATGTAAGAAAATGTGAAGCAATGAAAACACTAGTGTCACCAAACCTATTCTTACTACATGAGCATGCTTGCTCCAAGTCTCACGAGAAGCAAGCAGCAGCCCTCATTCAGTCCACTTATGGTGCTCGCTGCGTTTACTTGCTGGGATTGGATGAGACTGTTTATAAAACAGTCGAGGGTCTCTCTCGGGGGAATTGAATAAAGTGACAGCTTTGGGTGCTGCTCCAGAAGAGACACACAGAAACCTGTGCTGCAAAACTCTAATAACATACAAAACTTGTAGAAAATATGCAATAAAAATCAGAGACCTTGCAATCATCTGCCTCTCCAGTGCAGGTAATTTACAATGAATGCCCACCACAAACTATAAGGATACGACCACAAGGTCAGGTTTCTGCATGCAGTTTAGGGTGCCAAAATTAGAAGTGAATTGAAAAAGTATTTCTCCTTTATTCTTTCTTTTCTTTTATGATTCACTTCTGATTTTGGTTTCCAAAACTGCATCAGGAAACCTAACTGTGTGGTCATACCCTAAGGTTTGCAATATGATCTAGATATAGCAGAGCTGAGCTTCCCATTTCCCATAATTCATTGTAAAACCATCTATACATGGCAGCATGGTGGCTTAGTGGTTAGCACAGTTTAAATCTGACCAAGGACAACATCTGCATGGAGTTTGGATGTTCACACACCATGTTTGTTTGAGGTTACTCTAGTTTTTTTCCCCACATCAAAAGTATACTAAGAGTTAAATGATTCTAGTCTGTGTATAAAATCATTAAATTAGATTGTTAGCCTCATTGGGACTGCTGATAATAGTGGCAATCTCTGTACAGCACTGTGGTGTATGTTAGGGCTATAACATAGCAGAAATAATAATACATTAGCTTAAATGTTACTGAATATAAACTTGTGCATATCAGAAATGGATGTTCCAATAAATCAAAAGTAGTTGGGGTCAAATGGGCTTAAAAAACATGAAAAAAAACACCTGCCACGCCAGCCCCAGTGGCTGCTGCCTTGTACCTCATTGGTCTCTCCTCCCAACTGGACACACACTAAATGCCTTGAAATGCCCTCTCTCAGCTAAAGTTGGATCTCTTGAGACGGTGCTATTTCATTATGCAGTGGCCCTCAAATCTGAAGGTACTAATCAGAAGGGTTCTCAGCCCTTGTAATCATTTCTTGCTCCTGGGCACCACATACCATACTCAGTTTACCAATGTCATAAACTGCACAAACATTAGAGCAGTTTGGCGCATCTAGCTCTTCAAAAATCATCTAAACCTAGCTCCACCAGGGGTGTGACCTACCAGAAACGGGCATGACCTTCCTGGAAAGGGGCATGGCCTAATATACAACATTTAGCGACACAATTTTCAACAATTCTGTAGTAAAATTCTCTAAAATCTCTAAGTAATAGTGGGTATAGAGTCAGAGAAAAGTGTCTCTCCCTGCTTCAGATTTATCATCCAGCCTGAGCCCGTGTGATAAATCCAGGGAAGGTCTAAGGTTTCGCCATCTACCGGGTCAGTGAATCTGCCCCATGGCTTATTTCTTAACCATGACAATGTATGAATTAAAAATACTCGCTGCCCCTTGTTATTGCAGACTGTTGGTATATGGGTGGTATGCCTGTAGATGTTACTGCATCTGAAATAAAGCGTGCTCTCTATTAACAGTACAGTATGTATAGACGGTATACTGTGTGTGTGAAAAATACAGTGTCCCAGGGTCATTGATGTCACTAAAAATTACCACAGGAAGCAATGTGGGGATTTAAGCTATGTGCCAACTAATACAGGAAGGAAATGTGTTTGCATACCCTTTATCCTAAAATAGGACATTGTACAGTGTTTGTCTGCACAGCCCTGGTAAGTAAGAATCTGACAACCGACAGAAATATCTAACAGCAGACAATACTGCAATCGTGTCTTCTGTACACATCACTATGTAGCTATGTGAATTATGGGGGTCATTTACTAATCTGAAATATGCCTAAATTACTCATATTTCAGATGTAGATGGCAACGCAACAGCTAGTTGCGCCGATATCTACAACTTTTGCCCGCTCACGCCAGGTCTAAAATTGTGGGCATGGCGTGTCTCATTTACCATTTTCTACAACTGTTTTAGGCCTCTTGCGCACGGCCGTTCCGTGTATTGGGGTTCGCAATTTTCGGCGGTGGCACGAAGCGCATGGTGTCATAGCAACCAATGACGCCGTGCGCTCGTGCACTCAGCAGGACGGGTTTTCACGGACTGTGGTCTGTGAAAATCCACTTATGTGTGAATGAGGCCTTAATATTTCCTGGAGACTTCCATTCAACATCTGGAGCAGGAGTTTTTTCATAAAAAATCTAGCAAAAAAAAAACAGCCACCAAAAACAGAAAAACCTTTCAAAAACACCAGTAAAACCTATGGGTAACACCAACCATAAAGTTTATGCTGCTATATAATTACCACGAAATTCCACATGCATTGTTCTGCCCTTTCCAGTATATGGTAACTGCACCAGTTCAAAGAGCGCAGTTTAAAGTTATAATAATGACCATGAAGTCAAAATCATAAATATTCTGGAGAGATGGAGTAGATGGAGTAATTTGGACCAAAAATATGGGATAACCCTTGGCGCTATATAAATAAAGATTATTATTATTACCAGTGACTGGCTCATGCAGCCTTATATCTACTCACCTATTCAGTTAAGATGGACAGACCATTATACAAAACATGCACGTGTTACCTTCTGTGTTACTTCTCTTAGACTGTAAGCTCTTGCGAGCAGGGCCCTCTGCACTTTTCACGCTCCGATGCTCCCCCTTGTCCTGGGCTGCATTGTGTAGGGCAAGGGCTGTTGGTTAACGTTTGGAATACTGCTAGGGGAAGGCTTTTGCCTAGCAGTGATCCTGGTGACATCACCGGCTCTCATCGGCAGTCTTGAGCGCTGCCCTAGCCTACGGGCTAGGGCAGCACTAAAGACCGCCCATTAGTGCAGGGGATGTCACCGGGCTCACTGCTATGCCTCTGCCTAGCTTACCCATGGAGAGCCCAGTATATCACCGGATCTTAAGAAAATTCGTTAAAAGCTCCAATGCTCCACTCGTTCACAGTAAATGAGTGTAGATCGGGGATCAGGTTGGTCCGGGTTCAGGTCTGAACCCGGACAACCCCTTTAAGAAAACAAGCTCTGCTCTATCTGTAACATATCTAAATTCTATATTGGCCTTGTTTTCGTTGAGACAGAACTATTCTAAATCTTTAAAAAACATTGAAATAAATAAAAAAAAACTCTAAACTTCTACATTTTTTTAAACCCTGTAACAGACAATAGTAGTAGGGCGTCATAAAAAGTGCTTGATGTAGGCTCGTCAGACTGGCTGCAGAACCCTCCACAGCTTTATGAAAGAAATTCCTAATCCAAAATGAAGCAGACACATACTTTGCCACAGCCCTGTCCTGTGCAGACCAATCCTAGTGAAGGAGGAAGAACTACAACGAAGAAGCTGCTTTCCCTTATAAAGTCAAGACACATAACTGGTATTCTGTCTGTTATGAGTTTAGGGGATTACACACATTATTTCATGTTTTCCACAATACTCCCTGAAATGTCTTTTTCAACCAAATTATTTCCTAATAGCCGAGAGTGCCCTTTTTGTAACTTCAGCCCGTCAAGCTACTGGGAGCCTCTAAGACGTGTGTTCAGTAACTGGACGAAAAATTTGTTTTATTCTTAGCCTAGAATAGTCAGCAAGGTGCGAGATTCGGACCAGAGCGCTTTATCCATATATAGGATTTACCATGTAGCCAATCCATCATCAGTGAGATATCCAGAGGTGTGTTAACACTATAATTGTGTCACACGGAGATCTGCACTGTGTAAGAAGAAAACCTCCATCACCAGCTCTTCTAGCACATACTGGAATCTCACTATAAACACACCTCCTTCATTAATGGGATTAGGGATGAGCAAACCTGAACTGCAAAGTTCAGGTTCCTAACGAATTTTGCGAGTTTGGCTACCCGTCATGGGTGTAGGAACCCCCAAAAATCTGGGGGGACAGCAGTTTTGCTTGCCGGGTATATTCTTATTCAGTAAACTGTGAGTTGTTTATATCGTTAAATTTTAAGTGTGTGTGTGAAAAATCTCATATATAATTTACGTACAGTTCTGAGGACTCAGGGGTGCTGGCTGGCTTGGCCTCAGGGGTGCTGGCTGGCTTGGCCTCAGGGGTGCTGGCTGGCTTGGCCAAGCAGAAGGAGTGTGGGAGTCTCTGAGGCCTTTTTCTCCAAGCTGCTCCGGATCAGTGCTCTGGGCAGCTGGGCTCCGGGCTGGAAGTGGGCACAATAAGAAAAAAAATATTTTTCATTACATCTCAGGTCAGACCACCAATCAGACCCCCAATGTTAATCAGACCTCAGCTAACAGCCCCAATAAGATCCCCAATGTTAATAAATGTTAATCATGTGCCACTAATAACAGCCCCCCCCCAATCATGTGCCACTAATAACAAGGCCCCCCCCCCAGTCATGTGCCAGTAATAACAGCCCCCCCCATTATGTTCCAGTAATAACAGCCCCCCCACCCCCCCACCCCCATTATGTGGCAGTAATAACAGGGCCCGGCCCCCCCCAATCATGTTCCAGTAAAACTAAGTATTGTATTAAAAAAAAAATAAACCCTTATACTTACCTCTGCCAAGCGATGCGATGCAGGCCTCTTCCGGCCTGTGTCCCTCGCTGTACGGCACAGGCGGCGTGATGACGTCATCGCGCCACCTACACCGGCCTAGACAGTGCCGGCAGCCTATCAGAGGAACAGGAAAGGGACACACCTCTCCCCTGCTCCTCTGCACAGCCTTCTGATTGTATCGCTGTCCTGAGGACAGCGATACAAACAGATCAAGATGAGCCGAGCGCTTCCACAAGCGCTCATCTCAGTGCCCCGCCACCGCCGCACACATTGCCCCGCTGTCGCTGGGGGGGATTTCACCAGACCTGTCCCCCCGCATTATTTCCTGGGGGATCCGTTCCCCCCATCCCCCCACTTCCTACGCCCATGGTACCCGTACCCAAATCCGGACTTTTTCACTGAAGTCCAGGTTCGGTATTTGGGTGTTTTTTGAATAACTTTATTATTTTCCGTTATAACATGGTTATATCAGAAAATAATGCCATTCTTAAGACGGAATGCAAACGGGACATCGTTAGAGGTATTCCATTTAGCTTTCTGTCATAATAGAAGTCTATAGGCATCCGTTATGCTCCCATAGACCTCTATTGTGACAGAATTAAAAAAAGGAATGCCTCTAAAGTTGTCCCTTTTGCATCTCGTCTTAAGAATGCCATCATTTTCCGATATAACCATGTTATAACAGAAAATAATAAAGTGAAGTTCGGGTCCCCTTTGACATCAATGCGGTTCAGATTCGGGGTCAAGTTCGGGCCCCGAACTCGAACTTTGACCTTAAGTTCGTCCAAACCCGGCAAACTTCCACGGGTTTACTCATCCCTAATTAGGATGCATTCACACGACTGTAAGTGTCCACAAACCTTGGATCCACAAAACACGGGTACCGGCCGCAGCACGCCACATCACAGTGTGGACCTATTGACTCCAGTGGGTCTGTGGTCCACATGTTCCTAACTTTTGCACCATAGCCACATGGATGGGACAGCACAGGGTATAACTATGTTGTAACAGAAAATAATAAGTGAAGGTCGGATCCCCATTGACTTCAGTGGGGTTCAGGTTCGGGGTCAAGTCCGGGCCCCAAACCCGAACTTTGACCTGAAGTTCATCTGAACCCGGCAAACTTCTACAGGTTCTCTCATCCCTAATTAGGATGCATTCACGCGACTGTAAGTGTCCACAAACCTAAGATCCACAAAACACAGGTAACGGCCGCAACACGCCACATCACATGTGGACCTATTGACTCCAGTGGGTCTGAGGTCCTCATGTTTCTATCTTTTGCAGCACAGCCACATGGATGGGACAGTACAGGGTAGGCTTTCATGTGGAACCAAATATTTGTGTCTTTTTTTATGCCACAATAGTGGTGTAAAGCTTTAAGAGATGTCCCCCCACACTGTTTAACACAACTATTAAAGGTCATCACTTGGTGGGGCACAAA
Organism: Bufotes viridis; assembly: GCA_033119425.1. NCBI lineage: Eukaryota > Metazoa > Chordata > Amphibia > Anura > Bufonidae > Bufotes > Bufotes viridis. The sequence continues at coordinate 57,269,539 of CM065594.1, forward strand.
CATAGGCTGCCTAGACCTGCACAGTGAGACTTTCATATAAATTTTGACAGCACACCAGATTATTTTGTTTGCAAATACGTGTGAATTTATTTTAGCCGGATTGCCAATTCATACAAAAGCAACGTTTCGGGCCATTCCTGTGCCCTTCATCAGGCTTTCGGGTTCAATTGCTGTGTTTGTGCAATCCTAGACCTGCACAGTGGTTCATGCTGGATATGGTGCAGGGATACTCTATACCAGGGGTGCACAACCCGCGGCCCGCATGTGGCCCCCAGAGCCAAGGTTTGTGGCCCCCATCCTCCTGAACAGAAACACAGCTGATTGTGTGATCAGCTGTGTTTCTGCCCGAAGCAGCGCTCGATTAAGCATTAAAGCTCCTGCTCCCGCACTGTTGCAGGAGCAGGACGGGTCCGGGATGTTAGTGAGAGCAGGGGAGCCGAGGAGAAGCAGTGCATCAGCGCTTCTGCCTTCTCCTCAGATAGGTGAGTGCTATGCAGGGTGGACCCGTCTTGGAGGCAGAGGAGTGCAGAGCTGCAGGGTCAGGGGACCCTGATCAGCTCTGCCATGTACAAAGCTCACACAGCAGGCTGGTTTCCTTTGGATGCTCCAGTTACAGTGGAAATAGTGCAAAAAAAAGTCTGTGTCCCTAAAGGGTATAAAAATAAATTATAAGGTCCTATGTGTCAAGTGAAAAATTGTTGCAAAAATAATTTTGGTAGTCCGAACAACCGTTACAACCGTTTGAACCACCACGTCCGTTAAATCACAAAAAATGTGTGTTCAGGCCTGGTTATTAAAGTGTTAACCAATAAGCGCTTTCCCCACTAGCAACGGAAAATGCTTACTGGTTATTACATGGCGCCTGTAACTGGCAGGAGGTGGTAATAACCAGGGAGCGCCATCCTCTGCAGTGAAGGAAATCGCTGATTTATGAATAGGAGACAGGAAGGAAATGTCGCCACTTTTCCTGTAAAAATGACTTTTAACAAGTTCACTGCAGCATGGCCCCTGAAACAGAAGATTCATACTTACCTGCTTCATGCCGCCCTGGCCGCCTCTACCTCCATCTTCTGGTTCCTGCACTTTTACACCTGTCAGTTCATGGCCATGGTCACATACACTGCTCCAGTCAATGACTGGCTGCAGCAGTGACACCCTTGTGGCCACATCCCCGTGAAGCAAGTGATTGGCAGGAGAGGTGCATGTGACCATAGCCATGCAGTGCCAAGTAAAAACAGCACGGGGAGCAGGTAAGTATAACTCTTCAGTTTCAGCGGTCATGCTGTAAGAACTTGTTATAAATTCATTTTTACGTTTTTCTTGCGAGTGTACGGACCGTTTTTTTGCATTCTGTATAGGGTCCGAATACGGAACCATTCATTTCAATGGTTCCACCAAAAAAAAACTGAAGTGTTTACGTGTGCATTCCATTTCTGTATTTCTGTTTTTCCGTTCCGTGCAAAAATAGAACATTTCCTATTATTGCCTATTATTGCCCGTGGCTCCATTCAAGAGAATGGGTCCGCAAAAAAACGGAACGTATACGGAAATGCATCTGTATGTCTTCTGTATCCGTTCCGTTTTTTGCGGAACCATCTATTGAAAATTTTAAGCCCAGACCAATTTTTTCTATGTAATTACTGTATACTGTATATGCCATATGGAAAAACGGAACCGAAACGGAAACACAACGGAAACAAAAAATGGAAAAACGGATCTGATAAAAACGGCCCGCAAAACACTGAAAAAGCCATACGGTCATGTGAAAGATATTCAGGTCAATTACTGGGAACAAGTCTTCATAAGAGCGCACATTCACGATAACTGGTCTGTATAATCGTGCCGCACATCTCTCTGTGTAATCAGGGATGTGCTACTGATAATCAATATAACTAAATGAAGGGGGAACGACTGTGATAGCGATCATTCCTCCCCAGTCACTTTACATTGGCCTGTGTAATAGGCTGATGCAAATGAGCGTCAGTCAACATTTTTTATTTTTATTTGCAGCTCCTTGAAATAGAGTGATGTGACAATGCAGCCCTCAGACCAAAAAAGGTTGTGTACCCCTGCTCTATACCAACTATTGGTTGGCTTAGGCCCCTTTCAAACAAACGATACGATAGTGCCCCACACAGTAGTTATGTCCCGCAACTGCCCTATACAGTAGTTATGACCCCTTAGTGTGCCCTTCACATTTGCTGAAGTGAGAAAACTCCTTTAAAGGACACACTAAGGGGTCATAACTACTGTATAGGGGAGTTAGGGGACATAACTACTGTGTGGCGGCACTAAGGAAATACATATAACTACTATATGGGGCACAAGGGGGTGTAACTACTGTGTGGGCGGAGGTAAAGGGACATAGCTAATGTGTGGGCGCAGTAAGGGGACATAACTACTGTGTGAGGGCATAAGGGATTGGTCAGCATTAGAGGCATGGCTTAACATAAAAACAATCTGCTGTTGTTGACCCTCATTGGGCTTTTCAAAAGTTTGGAGATAAGCATATAATACAGAGAGGTTTTAATATATAACATACATTAAAGATTAAAACAAGCAAGTACAATAAACATGAGCTTACTGAGTGACATATTAGTACATAAGGAGAGAGGGCCCTCCTTTGAGGATCTACGATCTACAAGGCCAGGGGGTAGAGAGAGTGGAAGATGGTAGAGGCTGCTTATATATTTGTGTAGGTGAGATGTATTATTGCAGGTTGCACACTTTTTTAAAGAGGGCTGCAAGACTGTTAGAAGGTAGGCCAGAAGGAGGGTGAAAAGGGTGTTGCAGTAGAATAGGTGGGATATGATGGGAGCACATAGATATATTTTGTCAAGTCAGGGCCGAGAAAAGTTTGGGTGCTGGGAATGTCAGGAGATGACTGGACTTGGATGTGTGGTATGATAGACAGGACACAATCAAAGGTTGAGTTCAATATAAAGAGTTGGGATTTTATTTAAAATAAAATCTAAATCTGAGACTTAAAAAAAATTACAACGCAGGCAAAAATAATTACATCATGGACATTAGCTGTGAGAAGCATTAAAGTAGTTGTCCAGGATGTTGGCATTGATGGCCTACTCTCAGGCTAGCCCATCAGTATAAGATTGACTGAGGTCCGACGGCCCTAACCCTCACCGATCAGTAGTAGGAGCTCCGGTGATGGAAGTAGGTGCCATAACTATACAGCTCTGTCTGTTGTCTAATGGATGGAGCCAGTAACTGTAGTGCTACTCCCTATGTGAATGGGAGCTGCCCTGTAGTTACCAGCTATGTCCACCACCAACAGATGGAGCTATTTAGTTCTCTCTCCAACATCCGGCACAGAAGTGAAAACAAAAAAGGTGATCAGAGGGAGTGTGGGGTTTCGGACACTCTCCGATCTGGTACCGATGGCCTATCCTAAGAATAGACCATTAATATAATCCTGGATAATCCCTTATTACAGCCAGTTGATGTACAATACACTTCTAATCTGCAGTCATAAATACATCTGACTTGTACAGAAAGTGTAGAGAAATATTTACTTAACGGACTACTACGGTCAGAGATGAAAAATCAGCCATCACATGGTATTTATATTTGTTCCCTACTTTTACATTGTTCAGGCTTTCGGCGCCCTTAGGGGCGTAGCTACAGGCTCATGGGCCCTGGTGCAAGAGTTAAAGGGGTTCTCCGGGAATTAAGAAAATGAAAATACGTAAATATTACTTTATTATAAATATATTGCCAAATACCTCTCATTAGTTTTAATGTCTGGGGAGCACTCATTAGGAGAAATAAAATGGCCGCTGTCCTATTAGTTCACACAAAACCTGTCCTAATCCCACAGGAGGAAAACAAGTTACTCCTCTCTGCTCTACTTGTCAGGGATTATGATCCTGAATACAGTTTAACATGATATTTAGCTGAATCTTTGTGGGAATGGAGTGACCCTTTACAAATAAACATCCTAATTAAAGAATACAGAAGACTTGGATAATAACATGGTACAAATTAATTCCAGGTTCTTTGATCTGTACACTGGCGGTTCCCAGACATTGTTGTAAAAGCGTTCATTGCCCATATAAGAGAGCCTATGTTTATTCCCCATACCCACAAATGTTACCAATAATCTGTTCCCTTTAATCTGCACTCTATATCGTCTTCCCCCCCAAGGGTTCTTTCACACAAGCGGATGCCGTGCGGGTAATCCGCTGAATGAAAGAGAGCCAGGCCCCGTTCCAGACAGCAGATATACGGAGCATTAACATAATTGATAATGCTCTGTGCCTCTCTGTGATCTTTTTACTACAAAATCACAGTGACAACTTTATCTCACTGTGATTTTGAAGTAAAAAGATCACAGAGAGGCACGGAGCATTATCAGTCATGTTAATGCTCCGTGTCCCTGCTGTCCGGAACGGGGCTTGGCTCTCTTTCTTGCAACGGATTACACGCCCAGGATCCGCTTGAAGAGCCCTAACCCTGGGTACACACCTGAGTGTTTCTGAGACGCGCGTTTTCCACGCGTTTTTGTGCGTTTTTGTGCGCGTATTTGGCAATAGTAAACGCGCGTTTTACGTGCGTTTGTGTGATTGACTGCAGTGTTGTCCAATGACCAAATATCCCTGTCTATATGAAGTATGAAGGCCAATCAGAGGGCATTATGCAAAAACTGTGCCTAGCACCTGGGGTTTGGCCTTTCCATCATGTTGCAAATTCATAAACACGCATTCGAACGCGCATTTTCAGTGTCAAAAACACGTAAAATACAAGCGTTGCGCATTCCCATTGAAGTCTATGGGCCAAAACGCGCGACAAACGCCCCAAAAAAAGCTCAAGTATTTGTTTATGCGTCGGGCGTTTTTCAGCGCGTTCGAACGCGCTGTAAAACGCGAAAATGTAAACCGGTCCCATAGGGAAGCATTGGTTTGCATCGGTTATGCGTTTTACAGCGCGTTCGAACGCGCTGTAAAACGAGCAAGTGTGAACTGAGGGTAAGTATTTCTTGTTAAGAAGGACTGGCTGAAGATTCGTTTGCTGTGACCGTTAGCTTGGATTTTACGAGATAGCCAGTGAAAACGTGGGTGTCTAGGATGCCGATGTGGAGAGCCAAGAAAGTTTTGATCAGAGAAGAGACTTATCTTACCTTTTTACCCACTGTATCCAGGTAGTGGGGGGTCACATTAAGAAAACTTTTCACAAAATCCAAAAGTGGTAGCTTTAAGACATTTGTAGCTCTAATTTCATATGTAATATTTTCAAATAGAGATAGTAATCCGATATGTAAAACATCTATAAACTCATTGATTTAAAAAAAGCACTCAGATGTCAAGTTGCTGCAAAACGTGCCATGAAGTTATGTCTCAGGCAAAAAAAAAGTGCTTTCCCTGCTGCCCTATAAAAAAAAAAGACTCCCAGATGCTACTTTTGAGTAGTGTACCTCTTGGTGAGAGATCACTGACTGCTAGACATGCCTCTACGACGCACTCAAAGGCATTTTGCCCAGGAGCCAGACTTTAGGAGGGGGTGCATCATTGGACCGAGACTAGTGGTTTCGACAACTTGCCTGTCATCTAGGCTGTTCTGACCTAGCTGTTAGGTGGTGTTGGGAGCAATGAGTATGTGAGGGCATGCAGACAGACCACAAGTATAGAGGATTGTTTGATGCCAACAAGCACAAGCAGCTGCCACAGTTTCATTTTTTAGCAGGAAAACACAGCAAGGGTTTCTCAGGAATTTCTCCGCTAGATTGCTACACTTCTTTTGTCTGTCCAGTTGCCATATTTATTGCCAATAGCACATTTATAAGACCAGCAAGGATGCCAGCTTTAGTGACCTACGAGTGTGCAGGATACTATACAGAACCTGTATGCCTCCATGTCCAACCATATCTCATCTTGTTTCCAGGCTAGAGGTGGCCCAACAGGATCATAGAGCCTCCTTTCAATTGTGTTCCCCTATAAACCTATCCCTTCACTCTAATATTGTAATCATTTACATATTATCATTACATTTACACAGAGAACATTTCATTCGATTCCAACAACTCCTTCTTGGTGCCTAATTTTTTTAATATTAATAATATTTAGGCCTCTTTCACAAAGGCGTCACGTTTGACGCCTGGATAAGAGGCGGGAGCGCTGCGGGAAGATGCGCGATTTTTCCGCACATGTTCAAACTGTTGTAATGCGTTTTGCACGTGCGTGAGAAAAATGGGCATGTTTGGTACCCAGACCCTGAGCCAGACTTCAGTATATTTTATTATTTTCCCTTATTACATAGTTATAAAGGAAAATAATAGCATTCTAAAGACAGAATGCAAAGTAAAAAGGGTGATTGAGGGTTAAAATAAATAAATAAATCAACTCACCGCCTCCAATTGATCGCGTAGCTGCCGGTCTCCAGCTCTGTCTTTAACTGGGGTTAAGGACCTTCCGTGACGTCACTGGGTCACATGGTCCAATCACATGCTTCCATCACCATTTTGATGGAAACATGTGATTGGACCATGTGACCCAGTGACGTCACGGAAGGTCCTTTACCCACCCAGCTGAAGACAGAACTGCGTGAAAAACGTAGCATATAGAACATGCTGCGATTTTCACGCAACGCAAAAGTGATGCAGGAAAATCACAGCTCATCTTCACAGCCTCATTGAAATGAATGGGTCCGGATTCAGTGCGGGTGCAATGCCCGTGTGAAAGGGGCCTTAGAGGTAGAGACTGGAGGAAGGGTGAGCCCAATGTTTCTGCAGTCTGTGACCACTGTGATTGTCTTCTCACAATGATCACAGTTTTAGGGCAAATCAAGTTGGTCCTGAATATAATCTTCAAACCCCTGTAATCTGACAGCTCAGGCTTGAAGTCAGATTTTGCAGTGTAATCCTTTTTAAAAGTGCTGCCATAAAAAGAATAAAGCCTGTTAATTTGTTAAAGAGGTTGTCCACTTTTCTTTTATGTTGATGACCTATTGATGACAGAGCCGTCCCATAGAAGTGAGTGGGGATGCCATACTTGTAATTACACCTGCTCATTGCTGAAACTGCTGTGGCCAGCAGATAAACAGAGCAGAGAGGGTGCCAGCAGTCGGACCCCCGCCAATCTGATATTGATGACCTATCCTGAGGATAGGTCATCAATAGTAAAAAGCAGTCAACCCCTTTAAAGGAAACCTGTCACCTAGAAAATGCATATTAAACCGCCAGCAGTACCTTATTGCAGCCTGTAACATGATTATAAAGGTGTCGTGTCTTTTCTGTACAATGCGCCAAAGGTCTGAAAAAAGACTTTTATTCAACTGTCCACGCTATGTAAACAATAGTCTGAAAGTCAAGGCGGCAGCAGCTTTCTCGCCTGAAGTCAAGCATGCCCCGCCCCCTTGCCCGCCCCTTAGTATTTGATTTAATGGATGTCCAAATCCTTCACTGGCGGGTGCTTGACGTAGTCTCGTGCATGCGCAGGCTTTCATGTGAGAGTGTCTGATCATTGAACCTACCTCATAGCGGAGTGGAACAGTGCGCAGGCACTGCAGGAACACAGCGCATGCGCAAGACTACATTTGAACGTCCAGTGGTGAAGGAATTGGAATTCCTATCAATCAAACGCTAAGGGGCAGGAAAGAGGGCGGGCACGCTTGACTTGAGGCGAGAAAGCCGCTGCCCCCTTGACTTCAAGACTAACATTTACATAGCGCACCCAGTTGAATAAAAGTCTTTTTTCCAGACTTTTGGTGCATTGTACAGAAAAGACACAGACACCTTTATAATCATGCTACAGGCTGCTATAAGGTTCTGCTGGCGGTTTAATATACATTTTCTAGGTGACAGGTTCCTGACCACCGTAAAAGGTAAATCAGTGGTCATTAAGGGGTTAACTTCATTTATAGGCAGCAATTATTGTTAGTATGGTTTCTTTTGCTTTGTTTCCCATGAGTATAAACTTACTATGGTTTTTTTTATGTAATATATTTTTAAATGTTTTCCTCCCTTTGCCTCAGTATCTCTATTTACCTGGACCTAACCCCAGTCTTTTTCCTTAGTTGAGTGAATTTTGCTTTTCTAAAGTTTCAGGTTTTTGTAGCTCTCCTTCGTATGACTTCATTGAATTCTATTTTAAAACGTACTGTATTGTGGTCACTGCTGCCCAAGTGCTCTGGGACCTGCACGTCTGATATTGTATCTGGTCTGTTAGACAGGATCAGATCCAGCAAATCATCTCCTCTGGTCAGTTCATCAAACGGCAAAGTAGTTTAGGAATATTGCTTGATCCATGGATATCGGCCCGCACAGACATGTTATCAGCGTTGTCTGACTCTACAAAATCGTCATTCAGCATCGGTCTGAAGTTGGATTTTACAAAATGACACGCCCTTTGCTTTTCTATTTTCTGCCCTTAATAAACGCAGCCTAGCTCTCCACATTTCTTGCCTATGGCTCTCATCCCACCAGGTTTCTGTTACGCCCACGATGTCTGTCATTAGAATCTCAAATTCCTCCATTTTATTTGCAAGACTTTTGCCTTTACTAGCAAACATTTAATATTACCAGCATCTTTATTTTTTGTATTTTTTTAATCCTAGCCACTAGAGATGAGCGAAGTTCTTAAAAATTCGATTCGCCTGCATCATCGAATTTTAAACAAAAATTTGCTTTGTGACAAGTAACTTTGTCACGAATCACATTTCTTTGTAAGTAGAGGGCGCAATGGCGGGGAAAGGCGATCATCTCTGATCATGGCATCTGAGATTAAGGGCTCATGCACACGACCGTATGTATTTTGCGGTCCGCAAAAAATACAGATGACGTCCGTGTGCACTCCGTATTTTGTGGAACGGAACAGCTGGCCCCTAATAGAACAGTGCTATCCTTTTTAGGACATGTTCTATTTTTTTGGCGGAACGGAAATACGGACATCGGAAACGGAATGCACACGGAGTAACTTCGGAAAGAAAGTATATTCGTGTGCATGAGCCCTAATATTAGGGCCTTTCAGGGGTTAATCATTAATTAAAAATATATAAAATTGAACCTTATCCATTTTAGCACCAAGAGGCCGTCGCAGCCATCTTGCTTGACGATCCAGCGCAAAAACCTTGCGCGGTGCGTGACGACGTCATCACGCTGGTCGGCGTGGTGACATCATACATCACCATGCACGACATTTCACGCGGGATCTTTAAGCAGGATCTTCTCTGCATGATGATGTTTTCACTGTCTAGTCCTGTCAATCAAAGTGGAGAGGGCGTGGCAGTTGCAGAGAGAACAGAGCCTCTAGGAGTAATGGCAATGCCGCCTTGCTTCTAAAGGCTCATTTGCATATAGTAAAACATAATTTTTCTCAGCAATGTGGGCACATATGTACATCGATAATAAATAAAAATGTCAGTCCTGCGTCCCAGACACGGACAGTTTTTTACTTGCACTGCTGGTTCCGACACAGTGTGGTGGGCAGTTCACACTCAAAGGTATATGTAGTAAAGGATGAAACCGCGCTGCTTTTTACTCTTGCCGTCCAGTACACAGGTAAAGTGCTTCAGGTGTTCGTGCTTGTCGTCCACTTCCAAAGGATACGATCCCTCTCAGACCGCCTCCTCTGTAGGATCCAATAATCGACAATAGTGAAACACCCTTTTAGTTGTTACGGTAAAGGTTTTATTCTGCCTACAAACAGAGGTTGATAAAGCGTATCACAATGTAAATCCGATGCTTGCCCAACCCGGGTTTCGCTCTCTGGCTTCCTCAGGGGCGACAACTCAGGAAGCCAGAGAGCGAAACCCGGGTTGGGCAAGCATCGGATTTTACATTGTGATACGCTTTTATCAACCTCTGTTTGTAAGTAGAATAAAACCTTTACCGTAACAACTAAAAGGGTGTTTCACTATTGTCGATTATTGGATCCTACAGAGGAGGCGGTCTGAGAAGGATCGTATCCTTTGGAAGTGGACGACAAGCACGAACACCTGAAGCACTTTACCTGTGTACTGGACGGCAAGAGTAAAAAGCAGCGCGGTTTCATCCTTTACTACAGATGTACATGGGACCAACACACATGGGCGTTTGGCAGCTGAAGATATCTAACAGGTCAGCCAGTGTCATAGGTACAAATCTGCTGACAGAGGACCTTTAAGGCCTCGCATACACAACTTTATTCAGTTTTCAGCCCAGAAAAAAACAGATCCATAAAAAACATGACATGAGGGGAGCAAGTCACTACTTCAGCCAGCAATTGGCTGCAGCAGCGTCATACAGGAAGTTTACATCCAGGACTTTGTTTTCCGTCTTGCATAACGGGACCCAGACGGATCCGTTATGCTTTCCCATAGACTTCTATTATGACGGAGAAAAACGGAATGCCTCTTAAAGGTTTCCGTTTTGCATTCTGTCTTATGGATTCCGTTATTTTCTGTTATAACCATGTTATATTGGAGAGCCATAACGGAAACCATAACGCTAGTGTGAACCCACCCTAAGTATGATTATTTTTGCCCAACCCCTTCCCCCAAAGCTGCACAACCCCTTTAAGACTGGGAATATACTGATAGTATGTGTCAGTAATAAGAAGAGAACATTTATGTGCATTTGTATGTTTGTGCTCAGAGATTGTCACTTTTATGATTGTCTTAAAATTTAAAACATCCCTTTAATGTCTCATCAATTGGTACATTGTATTTCTAACACTATATCTCCTGTTGTGACTGCATAATGATAGAAAGAAAAAAATAGCTCTCCAGAACTGCAGTTTCCATGAAGAATCGTCCTGCCAGGAGGACATTCTATCAGCCCAGCAGACATGTAAATGTTTGTACAGCGTGCCTACAGTGCCATACATCTTGGACGTACAGCGCACATGCTCCGTTCTGCACCGTGTATCGCCATCAGATCTCCTTTTACAGCAGCTAACACCCAGAACGTTTCAGCTCCCTGTACTGAGCACTTTAAGGCCAGCAAGAAAAAAAAAAAAATCTCCCAACCATATCAGATAATTTCCTTTTATGTACATTGATGGGAGATGCAAACGTGCACACCCTTCAGAAGTAAGGACTGTAACATAGACAATCTTCTCCTGTGATTTCTATAATATTAGGCAGCATGGAAGTCATGGATTCCTTTTTTGATATTTACAGTGATAAATACAATTTATAAAAATATAGGTATTATAGCTAAAAAGGAAAAATAATAGTCACATTCTGTACCTTTCAAATCCACTGTGGGCAAGTAACCAATGAAAAGAGAGAGACCGCTGAACAGTCGACTGGGGGGATTTATTATTCAGAAATCTGCCTATATTAGTCGTATTTCTGGTGCAGATTGCGGCACATAGGTTATTTGCGCTGCAATCTGCGACTTCTCCCCGCTCACGCCAGGTCTAACAAAGAGGGCTTGGCGTGGGCGGGGAAGGCGACAGGCAGACAGGCAGGCGTAGAAAATGGTCTAAATGTAAGACAGCAAGGAAGCTGTCTTACATTTAGACTGCCGCTGAACGCGCCAAAGTTATGTAGAGGCCGGCGCCTCTTCATAACCACAGTGGATCCACAGCCATCTATAGGGGTCATTAAGACCCCTATAGATGTGCTAGTTTTTTGTGGCTTTTTAGCTTTCACAGGGATTTCTTAAAAGATTGGAAAACCCCATTAAGAATGTGCGGAGAAGCTCTGCTATATTGCCATCACACGTCCCAGTGGCTATCCTGCTGCTGCTGAATTATTAGTATACGCAGTGGTAAACTTGGGTGTGACATCACGGCACCTTGTCACATTACAAAAGCCACTGAAAAAGTCAATTACAAGTCTTTTGCCTCATTAAGAATCAAGATGACGATTGCTATTATTATATCTGTACTGTAAGTAAACAGGAACTTACGGATTCCTAGTCACTCAGTGGCATACCTTCTAGGTAGGCAGACCACGCGACTGCCATGGGGAGGGGAGCCCCGCGCTGAACTCCTTCTCCAGGCAATATTTTGCGAATATTTGGGCTAATATTCACCATATATTCGAGAATTCGTGATCTCCAGTCATTATTTTATTGATTGCGGAAATTTGCATTACGAAAAAAAATCATATTACGAAAATTCGCAATCAACACTGCTCCTAAAATCAAAGATATTGCAGCCTTTTCATTGGCACACAAGCTAGAAGCAGGGAGGGATCATGTGTACTGTTTAAAAAAAAATCTCGAATATTCAAAAATTACGAATATATATCACTATATTCTAAATGTTCGTGAATTTTTGAAGTGCAAATATTCACAATAAAAATTCGCAATTCGAATATTCGTGATCCACACTAATAACAATGTGGCACATTAATTAAGAGTGCCGTTTTAGACGCCGGTCTTAATAACCCCTATACTAGGCGGTGGATCTGCCAGAGTTATGAAGAGGCGTCACTTCTAAATGTAAGCCAGCTTCCTAGCTGGCTTACATTTAGACAATTTTCTACACCTAAAACAGGTGTAGAAAGTAGTAAATGAATTGGGTATGTCAGCCCCTCCCCTTCCCGCCCGCTTTTTTAGACCTGGCGTGAGCGAGGAGATGCCAGAAACAAACCAAATGTAGGTATATTTCTGTTTGATAAATGACCCCCAATGTTTTTCATGTAGTGGCCACTAACAAGAGCTCAGTACAAAGAGATCAATGGTAAGTATAGTAATTCTTATGTATTGAGCTCCCCCTAGTGGTGGCTGCAGGCAGACAGCTTTGTAATAGAGGAGAATCAGATTTATCAGTGTACAGTCGTGGCCAAAAGTTTTGAGAATGACACGAATATTAGTTTCCACAAAGTTTGCTGCAAAACTGCTTTTAGATCTTTGTTTCAGTTGTTTCTGTGATGTACTGAGATATAATTACATGCACTTCATACGTTTCAAAGGCTTTTATCGACAATTACATGACATTTATGCAAAGTGTCAGTATTTGCAGTGTTGGCCCTTCTTTTTCAGGACCTCTGCAATTCGACTGGGCATGCTCTCAATCAACTTCTGGGCCAATTTCTAACTGATAGCAACCCATTCTTTCATAATCACTTCTTGGAGTTTGTCAGAATTAGTGGGTTTTGTTTGTCCACCCACCTCTTGAGGATTGACCACAAGTTCTCAATGGGATTAAGATCTGGGGAGTTTCCAGGCCATGGACCCAAAATGTCAACCTTTTGGTCCCTGAGCCACTTAGTTATCACTTTTGCCTTATGGCACGTTGCTCCATTGTGCTGGAAAATGCATTGTTCTTCACCAAACTGTTGTTGGATTGTTCGAAGAAGTTGCTGTTGGAGGGTGTTTTGGTACCATACTTTATTCATGGCTGTGTTTTTGGGCAAAATTGTGAGTGAGCCCACTTCCTTGGATGAGAAGCAGCCCCACACATGAATGGTCTCAGGATGCTTTACTGTTGGCATGACACAGGACTGATGGTAGCGCTCACCTTTTCTTCTCCGGACAAGCCTGTTTCCAAATGCCCCAAACAATCGGAAAGAGGCTTCATCGGAGAATATGACTTTGCCCCAGTCCTCAGCTGTCCATTCACCACCCTTACTGCAGAAGATCAATCTGGCCCTGATGTTTTTTTAGGAGAGAAGTGGCTTCTTTGCTGCCCTTCTTGACACCAGGCCATCTTCCAAAAGACTTCGCCTCACTGTGCGTGCAGATGCGCTCACACCTGCCTGCTGCCATTCCTGAGCAAGCTCTGCACTGGTAGCACTCCGATCCTGCAGCTGAATCCTCTTTAGGAGACGATCCTGGCGCTTGTTGGACTTTCTTAGACGCCCTGAAGCCTTCTTAACAAGAATTGAACCTCTTTCCTTGAAGTTCTTGATGATCCTTTAAATTGTTGATTGAAGTGCAATCTTAGTAGCCACAATATCCTTGCCTGTGAAGCCATTTTTATGCAATGCAATAATGGCTGCAGATCACCATGGTTAACAATGGAAGAACAATGATTTCAAGCATCACCCTCCTTTTTAACATGTCAAGTCTGCCATTTTAACCCAATCAGCCTGACATAATGATCTCCAGCCTTGTGCTCGTCAACATTCTCACCTGAGTTAACAAGATGATTACTGAAATGATCTCAGCAGGTCCTTTAATGACAGCAATGAAATGCAGTGAAGTTTTTTTTGGGATTAAGTTAATTTTCATGGCAAAGAAGGACTATGCAATTCATCTGATCACTCTTTATAACATTCTGGAGTATATGCAAATTGCTATTATAAAAACCTAAGCAGCAACTTTTCCAAATTCCAATATTTATGTAATTCTTAAAACTTTTGGCCACGACTGTATATAGTGAGATATATGGTGCTCAGAAGGAAGCTTCTGTTCCACTTTTTCTGCCCAAAGTCAGATTAACTGGGCGAGATGGAGGGCAAAAATTTTTATTACAATTTTTTTTTCCAATTAAAATTTCTCCCATTTAAAAGAAACATTGTAAATTCATCAGAGAACCGAAACATTGAGGCTTGCATTCTGCATTGCCTGGGAGTGATTGACTTGCATATTAAGAAACTGGGTGGGGCAGGGAGCCCTGTGAGATCTGTGTATGCCCTGTAGTCACTGAATAAATGAATTACCTGCAGATTCCTATGATGCAGCAAGTTTAGGTTATTAAAGCCACGGTCGACCTGGGACACAGCATCTAGAATACGAACGTGTGAATCTGGCCTCAGAGAGGACACGTCCGATCTCCTGACATGTCTGTGTAGTACTCCAATACATGAAATAACAATTATGGAGCATCTTATGGCAGATCTCTGTATCATGCTGTTGCTGCAGAACGTTATTCCTCTTGGAAATCTATGAATTCATTTAAAACTGGCTGTTACCAATGTCCTTGTCAGTCGGATTTTTCCCTACAAAGTCAGGCACTGTCAGCACTGAGCAGAGGTGCACACCCCACTGACAGGGGGAATGGAAGCATCCAGCTGCCAATGTATTGATAGATTTCCAAGTAGGATAACAGAGGACTTCTGAAAAGCAGGTTTCTAGGAAAGATCCTCCAGAGTAGTTTTTTTTTGTAAGGAATGCATATGTATACTTAAACAGACATGACAGGAGTGCGAAGGTTTGAAGTGGTTTTCCCACATTAGACATGGAAAAACCACCGCCTATTACAATACCAGCAAAGTGTATGAGATTACACTAATCTCGTACACTTGGCGTATTTTTTTTAGTGTGAAAATTGACCTGCATTGCGGTTTTCAAATATAATAGCATGTCTATTATGTTTGCGGTTTTAGCTGCGGATCTCATCCGTTTCAATGAAAGCAGAGATCTGAGGGAAAACCACATCAAATCTGGACCAAAAACCGCTGTTAGACATTGCGGATTTTGGTGCGGATATGCTGGAGAAACGCACATAAATCTGCACTGAAATTTGTGTGGATCTTATGTGCTTTCCAGTAAGGCCTCTTGTACACGACCGTATGGCTTTTTCAGTATTTTAGGACATGTTCTATCTTTGAACAGAACCAAAAGACGGAATTACGGAAAAGGGAAGGCATACGGAGTACCTTCTGTTTTTTTTTTTTTTTGGAGGATCCATTGAAATTAATGGTTCCGTATACGGTCTGTATACGGAACGAAAAAGGCCTAAAGCTTTTTACATTTTTCTGTAAATCTTAGACACTTCAATTGAGAGAGCATACAGTATGTGTGTGACCATCTTTCCAATCAGTATCAGTCTTGGGACGGTCCAGGCACATTTATCAAACTGATGGGGAAGATTTATCAAACTGGTGTGAAGCAGAAATGGCTTAGTTGCCCATAGCAACCAATCAGATTCCATCTTTCATTTTCTAAAGGAGCTGTGAAACATGAAAGGTGGAATCTGATTGGTTGCTATGGGCAACTAAGCCAGTTCTCTTTTACACCAGTTTTGATAAATCTCCCCTGCCCTTTCTCCTGATTGAGCTTTCACTGGTCAGACAATTATTGCACATCCTGTGGCCCTTTTAAGGCCACCTACACACAGGCGCAGGTGAACGCACATAAGATCTTCACGAATTTGCTGCTAAAAGCATTGTTGTGAACCCATGTGTCTTTTTGCATACATGTATTTTTAGAGTTTTAGGCCTCATTCTGTGCGGTCCCCAATGCACGGGCAAAGTCTGTTCGGCGGCCGTGACGGATCGAGACCCATTCAACTTCCGTGATCCGTCCGCACCGCAAAAAAAAAAAAATAACATGTTCTATTTTTTTGCGGTGGCGAGGCATGGACAGAAACACCACATAGTGGTGACGCCGCCACTCACTGCCAGCTGTCAGGTGATCAAGTCTGCAGTTTAAATCCTGTGCCCGGGTCTGAGAATGATAGGGGCTGGGCCTGAATGGGCTTTGCCCCTCATGGTGCCATTGAAACATGGCTTGGTTTTTGGCTTTCTCTACCCCCCCCCCCCCTTTTTTTCTCTTATCTACATTTCTCCTCAGGTTTTACTAAGTCAAGCTGTTGGATCCCAGCGTTTTGATTGGTCAAGGCTGTGACAGGACTGTTTTGGCTATTGGTCAAGCAGTTGCTGGCTAGTTGCTGGGGCTATTTCTATTTTCAACTTGATATAGGATTGGCTCCTGTGCTCTGTGGCGGGAAGAATTTGCCCTATTTATGGACCTGCACTCACCTGTGGGATGTCAGTACGGCGGAGTTCAGTGGCAGTGGCGGTGAATGTTGAAGCGGCGGCTGGAGTAGAAGAAGCGGCTTTGGAAGTTAGGCGGCTGTGAAGAAGAATTTTTTCCCGCCGGCTTTCTTTCCCTGAAGAGCGGCGCTTTCCCCGGTTCCAGCGCCCGAAGACTCAGCGTTGAAGTGCGGCATCTTCGGGATCAAGTTTCGGCACCTGTGGAGAAAAGCGTGGTCATCATTTAAGGCTCGCCTGTGAAGATGGACCCCAGCATTTTAGAGGCCCTCCTCGGCCAGATTCGCAATAGAGCTAATACCGGTGGTGGAGAGCAGTGGCTGCGCTCCCTTCTGGCCGAGGAGGGGCTTAGTTCTCGCGATTCTTCTAGTTCTCGCGAGATCGCGGAGGCTCTGTGCGGTTCTGCGCATGCGCCGGAATCGCTCGCACGTCATCAGCCGGTGCCAGGAATTTCTCCGGCTTCTATTTCAGCTCAGGACAGCACCGGTGCTCCTGCTTCCTGCCCTCCACCTTCGGCTCCTTCCCGGGTGTCTGCCAGGAGGAAGAGGCCCAGATCAAGATACTCACCGCAAAGGAGCAGCAGAGAGGGCAGGCTCCAGCAGTCTCCTCCTAGGCCGGCGGTCTCGCAGCCTGGTTCTGAGGGGATAGCTGTGATGCCGCCTGAAGATCCGGACCTGCAGCCCATTGGTGAGACCTCTGGCAGGCATTCATTGCTGCCAGATAACCCTAATTTTTCCTTTTTACAGGATTTAGCAAAATTATTTAGTGATCTAGCTCAGAATAGTGTAGCTAGGCCTGAGGCTAGGTTAGTGGCACCGTCATTGGCTTGGACTGATCGTCCTTCATTGGTGGCTAGTTCTGCTGTTGGTGAAGGAGGACCAGTTTTGGAGAATGCTGTAGGTGTTAATGAGAATTGTTTAAAGGAGGCTCTTTCTTGTGAGGCTTCTCCTCTCGGCTTTCATCTGTCTAATACAGTTAAAGAAAAAATTTGGCGCAGGGAGTATGTGGATATATTATCCTTGCTCCCGTCAGCTAAAGAAGTTATCAAAGAAAAACGTTCAGATGATAAGCCGGAGGATGAGAGAAGGAGAGCTGCTCCTAAGTCTTTTAATAATTGTGACTTGCAAGCTTTCTGCATTTATTCTTCTATTTTGGTGGCGAAATATCCGCATTTATGTGTAGGTTTGTTTCA
The DNA here is from genome assembly GCA_033119425.1 of Bufotes viridis. Lineage (NCBI taxonomy): Eukaryota > Metazoa > Chordata > Amphibia > Anura > Bufonidae > Bufotes > Bufotes viridis. The sequence goes on from CM065594.1 coordinate 57,287,333, forward strand.
GCATGTTGACACCATCTTAGAAGCTTACCGCAATTTTGGAGGCTTTTCCTGGTTTCAATATGATGAAACATTTAGACAGAAGTTAGCTGTTCATCCGGGTTTGAAATGGGGTAATAAAGATGTAGGCTTATGGCTTAGTTTGATGCTTCCGCAGAGATCAACTTTGCAGAATAGGCCGGCAGCAGTTGGTTCACAAAATTTCTTGAAAAAGGCCTGTGTTTTGCTTTCAATGAGTCCTCGTGCAAATGGTCAAATTCTTGTAGGTACAAGCATGAATGTTCAGTATGTTCCGGTCCTCATCCCATGTTTCGATGTTTTAAATGACCGGTTGCGCCCCAGCAGTCAATTAGTCATACCAAAGGCACGGACTCCAGTGAAATTGCAAAACATGCGTCCATGGCTAGACATTTACCCAAACAAGGAGAAAGCGGAGTTTCTTCTTAATGGTTTTAGTTTGGGATTTTTTGTTCCAAAGTTTGCGGGGCCAGGTTGTAAATGGTCTGACAATCTTAAATCTGTTTTTTCAAACCCGGATATAGTGAGGGAAAAGATCAATAAAGAGGTTTTGGCTGGTAGGGTAGCAGGTCCGTTTTCTTCCCCCCCGTTTGATGATTTTCGTATTTCTCCGCTGGGTTTGGTCCCAAAGAAAGCGAGCGGCGATTTAGACTTATTCATCATTTATCGTATCCTAAAAAATTTTCTTTAAATGATGAAATTGATAGTCAATTGTGTTCTGTGTCTTATAGCTCTTTTGATGAGGCTGTACTTTTGTTGAATCGTTATGGTAAGGATTGCTTATTAGCAAAGGCGGATATAAAATCTTCTTTCCGTCTGTTACCTGTCTCGCCTGAAGGTTTCAATTCCTTGGGTTTTCAGTTTGAGGGTAGTTATTATTTTGATATGTGTTTGCCCATGGGCTTTTCCTTATCGTGTTCTCATTTTGAGTCGTTTTCCTCTTTTATTCATTGGGTTTGTATGTTTAATGTTAAAGTTGGGGGTTTATTGCACTATCTTGACGATTTTTTGTTTATTGGTCCTTCTGGTTCTGAGGTTTGTGCTGGTTTGTTAGATCGTTTTTATGCTATCTGTTCGTTTTTGGTGTGCCTTTAGCAGAGGAGAAAACGGTGTTGCCATGTTGTTGTATTGAATTTTTAGGCATTACAATTGATACGGTTAACATGGAGTTTAGGTTACCGCCTGAAAAGATAGATAGAATGCTATCTGCGATTCAGAAAATGTTGTCAGTGAAGAAAACTACGTTGAGAGATTTGCAAAGCCTTTTAGGCTTGTTTGCTTTTGCTTCTAGAGTTATTTCTATTGGAAGAATTTTTTCTAGAAGACTTTATATGGCTACTAGCGGTTTAAAAAACCCTGGTGACCATGTAAGGCTTAGCAAGGTTTTGAAGGAGGATCTTAAGGTTTGGGAGGAGTTTTTGATTCATTTTAATGGCTGTAGCATTTGGCAAAGGGATTTCATCGATGCAGAGACTTTGGGTTTATTTACAGACGCTTCAGGCTCTTGGGGTTATGGGGCATTTTTTCAGGGTGAATGGTCGGCAGAGCCTTGGCCGGTGTCATGGAGAGAGGCGGGGCTTAATAAGAATTTGGTTTTGTTAGAATTATTTCCAGTGGTTGTGTCTTTAGTTATTTGGGGTGGTAAGTTAGCTAACAAAAGGGTTTTGTTACACACTGACAACAGAGGGGTATTGTTTGCGGTTAACTGTTTGTCCTCTAATAGCAATTTAGTGATTAAATTATTGCATGTTGTAGTTAGATGTTGTTTGGCTAGGAATATTTGGTTGAAGGCTAGTTATATAGCTAGTAAAGCTAATAAAGTAGCTGATTCTCTTTCTCGTGCCCAGTGGAAGGAATTTCGGGAGCTTGTTCCAGACGCACAGAAGCAAGGCATCCCTTGTCCGGACTACTTATGGGAGATAATTTGGCATTAACGAGGGAGAATATCCGGAATTCACTGGCACCTAATATGTGGCATGGGTATGCTTTAGCTTGGAAAAAATGGTTAATATTTTGTAATAATTATGGTTATGGGGTTTTTGATTATAGTGTTGGCAAGGTGTTGGAGTTTTGTTGTCAAATGGTTAACAGGAGTTTGGGTTTTTCAGCGGTCCAGAAGACGTTGGCTGGAGTTTCTTTCTTTTTTAAGTTAGCTGCCTCCCCCCGTTGAATAGTTCTTTTGCAGTTAAGCAGTTCTTGAAGGGTCTAAGAAAGTCCGGTTTTGTGTTAGATAGTCGTAGACCTATTACGTTTAATTTGCTTTGTAGGTTGGTGATTGCTCTTAGGCAGGTATGTTTTTCAGTTTTTGAATTCCGTTTATTTAAATTAGCGTTTGTCTTGGCTTTCTTTGGTGCATTTAGGATAAGTGAATTGGTGGCATTAAATGTTCGGTCAGATTCTCAACTGTTGTTGTCAGATATCAAATATGAGGTTGGTTTGGTCCTAATTTCAGTAAGGAGATCCAAGACGGATCAGTTAGGTAAAGGTTCGGTTATTTCTTTAAATAGCATTGGTGATTCTGAAGTTTGTCCAGTGCTAGCGGTTTCTGAGTACATGGAGGTTCGTCCTATAGATGGCAAGTCTTTCTTGATTCATGCTGATGGTACTTCCTTATCTAAATTTCAATTTAATGCAGTCTTTAAGAAATGCTTATCTTTGTTGGGCTTGGGTGATGAGAGTTATTCATCCCATTCGTTTCGCATTGGTGCGGCAACAGAGGCGTCTCGAATGGGTCTGGATAAAGCTTTGATAAAAAGGATTGGTAGATGGGAATCTGATTCTTTTAAAAAGTATGTTAGGCCTAATTTGGTCTTGTGATTGTTTTTCAGGTTCAGATCAGATTATAGTCTGGATTATCGGGCATTCATTCATTTTCTGGGCTGAAAGAAGGTCATCTGTTCGTAATTATGCTCAGCAAGTCTTTTTAATATTCCTTCTGTCTGTTTGTATTGGCTTGGTTTTAGAGGTTTAAGATGGCATCAAGTGGTTCCTATCTTAAAGGTGAACTGCAATCTCGTCTTCCCCTCAGGTCATTGTCTTTCATGCAGGCGGCAATGATTTGGGTAGGAGTAAAACATTAGATTTATTGGGTGATATGAAAAGTGACTTGGCTTTCATTAGTGAACTGATTCCGGGGGTAGTTTTAGTTTTTTCTGAAATTGTTCCGCGTTTCCTGTGGAACAACCCCCAGTTGAAGTTTTTGGACAAAATTCGGAAAAGGATTAACAGAGGTTTGGAGAAATTTATGCCAACGGTGAATGGGTGGTCCTACCGTCATCATGAGATTGATAGTTCAGTTTTGGGTTTATATCGAGAGGATTTAGTTCACCTTTCGGATATTGGGATGGATATAATTATTAATGGTCTACAGTCTATTGTGGAAAGGGCCGCGGTGTCGCTGGTGGGGGGGGGCAAGTTCGGTTAATACCTCACTTGCCTGTTGGGGTTAGTCGCCCTGAAATGGTGTGGACTTATTTTTAATAGAATGAGGTTTGGTTTTTAAGATTTGAATATTTATTAATTCTAAGTGAAGTTTTATTTTTAATTGAAGATTGTTAACCCCAAGGATTTTTAATAAAGACCGCAGCCTTTTCACCCACAATGGTTTGTGAGTTTTACTTTATTATGGTTAAGCATTGTTGAATATGGCACCATGATAGGGGCTGGGCCTGAATGGGCTTTGCCCCTCATGGTGCCATTGAAACATGGCTTGGTTTTTGGCTTTCTCTACCCCCCTTTTTTCTCTTATCTACATTTCTCCTCAGGTTTTACTAAGTCAAGCTGTTGGATCCCAGCGTTTTGATTGGTCAAGGCTGTGAAAGGACTGTTTTGGCTATTGGTCAAGCAGTTGCTGGCTAGTTGCTGGGGCTATTTCTATTTTTAACTTGATATAGGATTGGCTCCTGTGCTCTGTGGCGGGAAGAATTTGCCCTATTTATGGACCTGCACTCACCTGTGGGATGTCAGTACGGCGTGTCAAGACAAGAAGAAGATCGTCCCTCCCGCCCTCCCTACAATTTGTCGCGGTCTTTTAGATTCTGGGTCGGGTTAGTCGCCCTGAAATGGGGTGGACTTATTTTTAATAGAATGAGGTTTGGTTTTTAAGATTTGAATATTTATTAATTCTAAGTGAAGTTTTATTTTTAATTGAAGATTGTTAACCCCCAGGATTTTTAATAAAGACCGCGGCCTTTTCACCCACAATGGTTTGTGAGTTTTACTTTATTATGGTTTAGCATTGTTGAATATGGCACCAAGGCTTGTACCCGGGCACAGGATTACAAACCCGGACCGTCCGGGTCATTCCCATTCAAGTGATGGGTCGGACGCATTCAAGTGATGCGGGGAGCACACGGCCGGTGCCCGCCTATTGCGGACCTGCTTTGTACGGTCAATACAGCCACAGCGGTGAGCAGGTGCAATTACACCCAAGCCGTCCCATTCATTTCAACGGCTTGGGTGCAATTGCACCTGCTCACCGCTGCAGATGCGACAGCGAGCAGGTAAACAATAAAGAGGAGGCAGCACTGGCATGGCGCGTGCCTTCTCTTCAAACAGGTGATTGGCGGGGGTGCCGGGTGTCGGACCCCCGCCGATCTGATATTGATGATCTATCCTGAGGATAGGTGATCAATAAATATAACTTGGACAACCCCTTTCAGACGGGCGAGAATTCCACGAGGGTGCAATGCGTGACGTGAACGCATTGCACCCGCACTGAATCCGGACCCAGTCACTTCAATGGTGTTCTGCAGATGAGCGGTGATTTTCACGCATCACTTGTGCGTTGCGTGAAAATCACAGCATGTTTTATATTCAGTGTTTTTCGCGCAACGCAGGCCCCAAAGAAATGAATGGGGCTGCATGAAAATCTCATCCACAAGCAAGTACGGATGCGGTGCGATTTTCACATATAGTTGCTAGGTGACGAAAGAGATGAGCAACCCCATTAAAGTCTATTTACTGTATTATTTTCCCTTATAACATGGTAATAAGGAAAAATAATAGCATTCTTAATACAGAACGCTTACTAAAATGTGACTTGAGGGGTTAAAAAATAAAAAAAATTAACTCACCTCATCCACTTCATCGCGAAGCATCATCTTCTTTCTTCTTCTTTCAGGACCTGCAAAAGGACCTTTGATGACGTTATCACGCTTGCCACGTGGTGAGCGAGGTGACGTCAGAGCAGGTCCTGCTGAATGAAGATAGAAGAATCCTTTTTACACTAGAATTATCGTGCAGAAAAGCACACCTTGGGGGTCACTCATGAAGCTAAAATATTAGGCGTATTTTAGGCGCAGATTGTGGCACAACGATAAGTTGCGCCGCAATCTGTGACTTCTCCCCACTCACGTAAGGTCTAAAAAAAAGGGGGTGGGGAAGGGGCGTAGAAAAAGGTCTAAATGTAAGACAGCTAGGAAGCTGTCTTACACTTAGAAGCGGCGGTGGATCCGCTGAAGTTATGAGAACGCTTCTACATAACTCCTCTAAAACTCCGGCCTTAATAAATTACCCCCTATGTCTATGGAGGCTCCAGTTCTGGTTTTGGCTCACGTGGCTGACATATGAATGAGCCTATAGACAGTGCCTCTTTCCTTTGAAGTCCAACCCCTTGTCAAGCATTTCCAAAAATAGAAAGCTTAAATGAACCAGTTTGCACCACTTTTTTTGGCATAAGCACATAAATCTGGGCCTATTTGTGCATTCAGGCCTATTCCATACTTACCAATGTTTTAGTTGGTAAAATCAGGACATCTAAGCTCCATCCTTGGGAAAGCCCCAGAATGCCCACTTTTGGGAGGTGTTTATTGTAGCCCCACTCATTTTTGGCCCTGGACAGCCCGAAAATCAGGGAAATACAGGACAGTTGGCTACTATGCTTTTCACGCCTTTCAGGCTTGCTGAATACTTTTAGACGAGCGTATTTGCAATGCGTATATAGTCCGTATTTAATGTAACGGAATCAGCTGCTAATGTTAATGAATGGAGCTATTCACATGGACGATTAATTTCCATCAGTATTTGAAATCGGCAGCATGTCCTAGTTTTGTGCGCATTTGTTTCCAAATACACACATTACAGTCTGTGTAGTGCATAAATAATGAAGAAAGGAAGAAATACACATGTAAATCCTGATGAGATCCTGAATTAATCCTGATCACAATACTGATGGTATATCATCAGGATCCTGAGCCAGAATACTAACGGATTTCAATACGCTCGTCTGAAAGCGGCCACAGTCTAGATCAGGGATCAGCTGTTCTGAAACTACAACTCTCAGAATGCTCCATTCAGTTCTATGGAAGTCAGTGTGCATGCTGGGAGTTGTAGTTTCACAGCAGTTGGAGTGCTGAAAGTAGCTGACCTCTGGTCTAGATGCTAAATTTAAAGGGGTTGTCCAGGATTAGGGCTCATGCACATGAACGTATTTTTGGTCTGCATCCGAGCCACATTTTTTGAGGATCAGATGCGCACTCATTCACTTCAATGGAGCCACAAAAGATGCGGACAGCACACTGGGTAAAAGATATAGAAAATGTCCTATTCTTGTCTGTATAAAGCCTCATGCACACGGCAATTTCACGACCGTGCCCGTATTCACTTGAATGGGTCCACAATCCGTAATGTCCGGTGCGGAATGGAGGCACGAAACCCTATGGAAACACAACAGAGTGCTTCCGTGGGGTTTCTCTCCGTGCCTCCACACTGCAAAAAAGTAGTGCATGCATTACTTTTTTGCGGTGTGGACGGATCACAGACTCATTCAAACTTAATAGGTCTGGATACGTCTGATTAACCCAGACGGATGTTGCCTGTGCATTGGGGACTGCAAATTGCGGTCCCCAATGCACGGAATGACCGATCAACGGCCGCATGTATGAGGCCTTATGGACAACGATAGTGCAGTTCTATAATGGGCCAGAGGTTCTTTCACAAAATGCCGGATGCACACGGGCGGTATCCATTTTTTTGGGATCTGAAATTTGCAGACCACCAAACAGGCTACGGTCGTGTGCATGAGCCCTTACCCTGGGTTCAGACCTGAGCGTTCTAAAAACGCGCGTTTTAGTCGCGCGTATTTCAGCGTGTTTTTGCAAATAGGAAACGCGCGTTCGTACGCGCGTTCTTGTGATTGACAACAAACGCCCCAAAAAAAGCTCAAGTACTCGTTTATGCGTCGGGCGTTTTACAGCGCGTTCAAACGCGCTGTAAAACGCTCAAGTGAGAACCAGGGCCATAGGAAAGCATTGGTTTTCATGTGTTGAGCGTTTTACAGCGCGTTTGAACGCGCTGTAAAACGCTCAGGTGTGAACTTAGGGTTAGAGAAACATGGCTGCTTTTTCCCAGAAACAGCACCTCAACTGTCCATGGGTTGTGTCTGGTATTACTGCTCAGCTCCATTGAAGTGAATGGGGCTGACCTAACAGGTGCGGTGCTGTTTTTGGAAGAATCCAGCCTTATTTTTGTGATCTTGGATAACCTCTTTAAGTCAATGGGGACATCACATCTAATGACATGCGATACACTGCGGCTGCAACATGACAACCCTGTTGGATTTTTGGTTGCATGTCACACATGACTTTGCCTTCATTGATCATGATGCAAATCGCTTACGACTATGATTTATTTACCTGCTACTTTTTCTGCTACTTGGCTGTTTCTCTACAGCCAAGTCACATCTGTAAAATAGTCATCTTATAGCAAGTTGCAAAGAAGTTGCACAAATGTTCTGGTTTTATGAGTTTTCTGAGACTTCTCACTTTCAGTCTCCAGTCTTATAATCTCCCATATGTAGCTCGGTGTCTGGGGATTTTTTTTTTTCCGAACATGCTATGGTTGTTTGTAAAAGACACAGGAAGTAGGAGGAAGTATAAGCACTGTCTTTATGTACCAGAATGACGTTTTATAGAAGCAGTTCTAAGGGCATTTCCTAAAGGTGCTTTTTAAAGAAAACTAACGCAAACTGCCAACGATTCCTGCCTAAAACTCTACAGTTTTTTCCAGTTTGTGGTGATGTCAGATTTGCGCAATTCCCAACCACCATACAATTGCCCCTATTAACTGTCATTTGTTCTGTTTGTAGATCATTCCTGGTAGATAACTGTTCTTATTTTAGAACGTTTAAGGGGAAAACGTCTTTTTACATAACTAATTTCCTTGATGCCAAATGACTGTTCAGATAATTTGTCCCAGATGCTAATTTTAAACATTCACGGTCCATGTCTCAGGCTGGGTTTATGCCACAACTGCAGGGGGAGGTTCAGGGAGTGGAGCTGGATGGGAGTGATGACTGAGGCAATGAGGGTGGTTGTAGTCCTCAATGTGGCTAATCTCGACTCCAGTGCTTTCTGGGGCCATGCGGCAGTGAATGGGAGGGAACTCCCTTTGCTCCCCTTGGAACTTACCCTGGACTTTTTGGGTTCTCCTGCCTGGTGGTGGCTGGGGTGCCTTTCATGTTAGAATAAACAGGGGTGCAGGGCAGAAAAGCAGGCAGAGGGCTGGCGTATGGTGGAGGCAATGACCGGTACCATTTCGTTTGAATAAATGGTCTATCTTTAAAGGGGGTTTCCGAGAGTTTTTTTACTGATGACTTATCCACTGCATACAGTAGGTCATCAATATTTGATTGGTGGGGGTCTGACTACCGGGACCTCTTTCAATCAGTTGTTTAAGAAGCATCAATGATTACAGTAGTGCGGTGGCCTTCTAGCAGCTCACCATGCACAGAGTTGTCCAATGTACAGCAGCTGTGCTTAGTATCGCAGCTCAGCCCCATTCATTTCAATGGGGCTGAGCTGTGCCTAGGCCATGTGACTGATAAATGCAATGTCACATATCCTAGGCAAGCTGGAGTAGGCCGCAGCACTATTGTGAGCACCCGTGCCTTCTCAAATGGCTGATTGGCAGGGGTCCCGGGTGTCGGACCCCCATTGATCAGATACTGATGACTTATCCAGAGGATAGATCATGATTCATCAGTGAAAAAATCTCTTGGAAAACCACTTTAATGAAGAGATGATGGGGACTACAGTATAGTTCAAATGCAAGGGGCAGGTACACTTCTCAGATATTGCACAGAGTAGGCATTCCCAAAGGTGTGCATAGGAGGTGGCTGTAATGATGGTGGTTCTCCCTAAGTTTCTTTCTATAGATTGTAGCATTCCTATCAAAATAGATGAGATGATGTCTATCCTTTATACTTACTCTTACTTTATGATCCACACCTGGTTTTGGCATAAAAAATGACAGAAAACATGAACGTGTAAACCCAGCCTCAGAAAGACTTTATAACAAGAAATGTGAAGAAATGCTTCCATAAATAATCAGAAGAGATCCAAGGTGTAGTATTGAGGTCTGAATTTTTTAGGGGACCAGATATTATTGTGAGAAAAGATGGTCGGGTGTTTGTGCATGCCACTGTGATGACCCTCTCGGGGACATCTGGCATCTATTTTCTCCTTGGGGTGTATGTGTATAGCATGCTCTCAACAGGTATCCATTAGTGTAAAATGACTGAATATGTGACTCCTTTCGCTGGAAATATTTTATTCTCTAGTGACTCAGCTTCCCTCCCCGACCTTTTCGCACATAGTTTTGTGCAGGTGGAAAAATAGGCTGAAGGAAAAAATGTAACATCCTTTTCTATGTTCAACCCACCTAAGCAAGAACATTATACGAAAGCAAGGGCAGCAAAGGCTCACAATAGAGGCACAGCTCAGGTTGCTTTTACTTGAAATAGGCACTACAACCTTGGCAAACAAAGTTGGAGGGACTGATTCAATATTTGCTCTTGATCTCTACATAGAGGCTTGTGAAGGTCAACTCTTGTGGACTCTTATATCTATTCAAGGGGAACCTGTCAGGAGGAGCTGTGAGAAACACGTGATACCAAAAGGCATCTTGGTTATAAACAGCTATATTTGAGTGACTCTGAAACATTGTCATGTTTTCAGAAAAAACATAAAATCATGCTGGGAATAAGGAGAAGACTCACAGTTCTTGAGTCACAGGTATTGTTTTTATTGCGAGATTACTTGCAATTGTTCTAGGTGCCATTTTGCCATACACATAAGTAAGTATTTAATTTATATCAACTTTTATTATCGGTTAAATGCAAATAAAAAAAAACAATCGCACCATTTCTATATATGACCTTTAGTGTGTAGTGGTGCAGAGGATGGGAGTGGTATTGGCCCTGATAAAGTGCTGCGTCACAGTGTACCTCCTCAGGCCGTTGCTCCCTGTGGATCAGTGCAGTGGAAATGAACTTTGGAAGAATGAGGCCAGAAGTAAATTTTACTAAGTGCAACATTAAACAGAACTTTAAATACATTCAATAGCAGCAGATTTAAGGTGCAATTTTCTGGTACCAGTAAGGATGATGGAGGCAGCACTGGTTCTGCACTGGCCTAGTAGAAGACAGGGTGATAGTTGTCTTAGAAGTAGTCCCTCACCTTACAGCAGTGTCTCTAAATTCAGGATGTAGCTGTTCCTGCTGCCTGTTTTCTCAAGGATTCCATGAGGCACAATTAAGTTGATCTCTGTGTAGAACCTCTCTTAGGAGCAGGAGCTCTGAAGTGTCCTTCCTTTCTCCTCTCTGGTTACACAGGAACTCTCAGTCTTGGCAGGAAGCAGGACCAGTCCACTCCTACCAAGAGGGGAGGAACAGGTTGGTTAGCCCTGTTCTTTGCCAACCATTTGCCATCCATTCCTTCACTGGTAGTGAACATATATAATACATAACAATACATAATAATATAAAACATTATATACAATATTGTAGTATGCTCTGGTCTGGTGTACTACACATGATCAGCATAAACATTGTGTTGCACTGTATTGTGTGGGTTTTTATAGTTATAGGGATACTAGATATGTCTATGCCATTCATTATTTTATGATGTGCATTTAATAAAGTGTATTAGGAAAATTATTTTTTATTGCAATTATTTTGCATAGCACTAGTTAACAAAACAAAATGACTTTTACTTTTCATGTCAACATCCAAAAATATGAATATATAAAGTCTTCCTGTTATCTGAACAAATAACTAAATTTTGGGGCAGTAAAAGGGTTATATTACAGACATATGTCTTTCTTTGGTAAAAATGACTAAAAAATATGTATTTATGTCATTTCACTGAAAGACATACACACAAAATATGCAACAAAAACCATGATAAAGGCCACTGGTGACATTATAGTTGCAACTGGATGAATGAAAGAATCTGAGGCATTAAGCCAGTGTCAGACTTAAAGGGATTCTGTCACCTGGAAAATCAATATTAAGCCAAATATAGGTTCTTATAGCTCTTCATACCTTCTTTCCATAGGTGTTCTTTACACTTGGATCCGGCTTTCTACCTTCATGAAAATCCTCTTTTATCTTTATGCTAATGACACCTGAAGGTGCCCAGAGGGGCGTTATTTTCATTCAAAAAGTGCCCAGGAACGCCTTCCATCCAGTGCCCAGGCCCGCCTCCCCGACAGAGCCCAGGCCCACCCCTCTCTCTGTTCATACCATAGGTGTCATTAGCATAAAGATAAAAGAGGATTTTCATGAAGGTAGAAAGCCAGATCCAAGTGTAAAGAACACCTATGGAAAGAAGGTATGAAGATCTATAAGAACCTATGTTTGGCTTTAAGTTCCTGGGCCCCACCAGAAGAAATTATTAGCGAGGCCCAACCCCTGATATCATCAATAAAGATTAATAGGTTTTGAATCAAAAGAAATAGTGGCAAGTGATTAGGTCCAAAAGCAGCCAAATGTTTTTTTTTCCCTTGGATTTTTGGGGGCCATCATGGTATCATAGCGCGGGCCCACCAGAGGATTCTCTAGTGGCCCAGTATGACCTTGCATAAGGTGCCTTCTGTAAGGCCACTTTCACATGACGTGTGCTGTTCGTGATTAGTGGTTGTCCCCATGATTTTGTGGGGACCATGGACCCAACGCAAATGCCATCTGTGTTTGGTCCGTGGTTTTTAACAACTCGTAGAAAGGAGATGCTTAGTAGTGTCAGTGGAACACGGATGACACATGAAGGGTTAAAAACAGACACACAGCCCAAACACCGATCCTTCACGGACATCTTTATGAATGAACCACTGACTATCTTGTCACGGATGGCGACATAGATGAATGAAAAACATTTTAACCCACTGAAACCAGTCCATCAGATTTAAAGCTGTGTCACAGTGAGAAATCCAGAGAGCAGATATCTTAAAAATCCCAAAAAATCGAAAATTTTCCACACAAAACAAAATTATGTAAGTGAAGATGGTTATAACATTCCAAATGAGAAGATCTCACACGTCAATACTAAAAAAAATGTTCCTGCAAGTTGTACTACATTCACATCGTGTTCTGGTTTATATTTTAAAGAGGTTTTCCAGGAGTACAATATTGATGGGTCATCAATACTTGATTGGTGAGGATCCAATGCCAAGCACCCCCGTTGATCAGCATTAGAGAAGGTGATAGTGGCCATATGTTGAATCTGTTTCAGGCAGTCAAGGTTCCACCACCTCAGCCGAAGGGAGCCATCTGTCATTCCCATCTTCTGCTGGTCCAGATGCTCCTCCTCCTCCTCGTCAGTCATTCCATCAGCAATCGATTACCGAAGCAATTGCCAAGAGACAGCAGTATGTGTGCACGCATCCAACGCCGCAGAAGCTTAATGTGCTCCTGTCCAAGTTGCTGGTGCTGCAGTCCCTCCCTTTCCAAGTGGTGGACACTGCAACTTTCAGAGAACTGATGGCCTGTGCCGAGCCGAGGTGGAGAGTCCCAAGCAGTCATGTATTTGCGAAAAAGGCAGTACCAGCCCTGCACAAATATGTAGAACAGAGGGTGGGCCAGTCCTTGAGCCTGTCAGTGTCTGCCAAATGGCACGGTAGCGCCGACATGTGGAGCTGTAACTATGGTCAGGGACAGTACATGTCCTTTACGGCCCACTGGGTTCAGGGCCGTCTTTAATATTGATTGGACCGACCCTGGGCAAGAATTTACTTGGGCCCCCTGGATCCCGCCTTCCCACACCCTAGCATTCAATCACGCCCTTCACCACAACACACACACAAAAAAAATCTACACACCTCGTATATAATTCACAGGAATGTGCAGTGTGTGAGTATATCATTGCCAAGCCACTGCTTTCTCAAAGGAAAGCATTGGGAGGCTATTGAGCATACATGGCTTCATAGAGATACTTTGAATCAATGCATTTCTATGAGGAGTGCTTAGAGTGAATGCCAGGAACTAGGAAGCACCTCTAGTGGCCGTCTGATGAGTGGCTACTAGAGGTGTTCCTTGGCCGTAATGTAAATACTGCCTTTTTTCTGAAAAGGCAGTGTTTACATTAAAAAGCTTGCAGAGACATGCTATAGACACCAGAACTACTACGTTTAGCTGTTGTGGTTCTGGTGACTATAGTGTCCCTTAATATAGAGGGGGGAGAAAAGAATCAGCACAAAAGTATCAAATAAAATGGCTGTATCATTATTCTAAAAATTAAAAAAGCACTACTTCTGACACAAATATATAGTATTTTGCAGATTACTTCTTTTTTTACAATGTGCAGATAGTACTGTACTACTAACCCCTCCCTCCCCCTTTTTCACCCCCCCCCCTTCTCCAACCACCCAGCAACCCTTACTCACATAAAACAAGTAATATACAGTATATACTATACTATATAACTATATAATATAGCTTACTGTGAATTACTCTAAATACTTAAAGTTCTGAAGACTCCATCAGGCTCAGGATCAGTGCTCTAGGCAGCTGGACTCAGGGCTGGAAGTGGGCACCGCTCTGCAGTTCAGGAAGGAGACCAGGGCTCGGATCACCTTAGCGTTGCAGTGCCTCCACGTGACGTCACGCGCGTGGAGTACGCAAAGGGCAGGGGAGGTCGGGAGGAAGAGCAAGCAAGTAAGTCCTTCACTATGCAAGCCATGCGAGCACTATGCGAGGATCGGGACACGGAGCCGGCGGAGCGGAGGCAAGATATTTTACAATGATGTCATTGAATTTGTGGGCAGTGGCCAGCGGGGCTCAAGAGGCAGCTGCCTTGGACCCTCCGGGAGCAACTGGGCTCTGGGCAGCTGCCTCTTTTGCCCCGCATTCAAGACGGCCCTGACTGGGTTAATGTGGTTCCTGCAGAGCCACACCAGCAACTTGGGCAGGTCACGCCGCTTCCGCCTCCACGTCCTCACGCCGTTGGTCCAGCGACAATGTCCGCCTCTGCCTCCTCATCCTCCACCATGTCCTCAGCCTCCACTGCAGGGACAAGTCACAGTGCCCCTCCAGCATACCACATGTGCAGGGTGCGGGGGTGTCATGCTGTTCTGCACCTCGTTTCCCTGGGTGAACGTGACACAGGGGAGGAACTGCTCTGTGTGATTCATCAAGAAATCGAATCCTGGCTTTCTCCACAACAACTGAAAATCAGAACCATGGTGACCTACAACGCGAAGAACATGTGTCGGCGCTGTGTCAAGAAAGGCTTAGCCATGCGCCCTGCATGGCACACATGTTCAATCTAGTTGTCAAGCGGTTCCTGAAGTCTTCCACCCATCTGCAAGACATCCTAAGAAGCCAGGAAACTTTGCATGCACTTCAGCCACTCATACACCACAAAGCACACCTTCCTTGAGTTGCAGTGGCAGAACGGCATCTCACAACATAGGCTGATATGCAACGTTTCCACCCATTCGAATTCCACCCTCCATATGTTGGACTGACTATACAAACAGAGAAAGGCCATCAACGATTTCTTGATGATGCAAGCGGATAGGAGTATTCCCCTGTGCAACTTCGATGTCAGCCAATGGAAGCTCATGTGTGACACCTGCCGTTTGCTCAGGCCCTTTGAGGACGCCACGTTATTTGTTAGTCACCAGGACAACGGGATGAACAACATCATTCCACTGCTTGATGTCGTGGAACAGATGGTGGTAACAATGGCTGTTCAGGGGACTGAAAACGTGGCGCCTAGATCTTACAGCCACATGAGCGCTATGGGGGCTGAACTTGGAACAGGAGGAGGAGGGGGGAGGAGGACATTGGAGCACAGGCAATGTGTAGTGAAATGGGTGGTTGTTCTACTCAGCTGACAGCGGAGGAGGAGCAGCAGCATCCAGAGGAACTACAGGGCGATGAGGAAGATGAGATAGAGGACCCAGACACACCATGGAAATATGAAGTGGAGATGGAGGTAGTGAGTCCCACTGAGAGGGAGGACACCCACTGAAAGGGAGGACAAACTGAACTACGACAGAGACATTCTATGTAGTCAGTTGGCCACTGCCTATCTGCGTCATCGTCCATCCTCTCACAGGTCTGACCGAGGGGCCCTCTGCGCTCACGTTCCACTGCCATGGCTGCTGGGGAGGTGTTGGGTGGCAGGAGCAGTACCAGCTCCATCAGCAGCAGCCTGAGTCTACAGTCACTGATGAGTAGCTTTCTTCACCCGCATAGTGAAGAAACTACTCACCAGAAGCAGTAGGTAGACCTGGAGCAGGACCTGAACCAACAGGTGGTGGCATACTTTGACAGCACCCTGCCAACCCACATTGAAGATCCGCTGAACTACTGGGCAGCCACACTGGATTTGTGGCTGCAACTGTCCGAGTTTGCCCTGGAAAAGCTGTTCTGCCCGGCCAGTAGTGTGGCGTCAGAGCGGGTGTTTAGTGCGGCGGGGGCCATAGTGACCCCATGGAGAACTCGGCTGTCCACCCAAAATGTGGAGAGACTGACCTTTGTCAAGATAAATCAGGTGTGGATCAGCCAGGATTTCCACCCACCAATTCCTGATTCATCTGATTAGATCATCCATACCGCTTCACACCTTGAAAAAAGAGACCAGTTTCTTCTGGCTACCTGCCTCAGCTACTATTCTGATGCTGCCACCTGCCTGATGCCACACATCTGATGCCAAGTGCTCCTTCTTTCACCCAACTTCGTCAGTGGGTACTGGTAATGCCACCCACCGCCCCACTCTGTCACCGGGTCACTTTGTGGTATCCTGATGCTGCTGCTGCTGCCATCTCCACACTGTCGCCTTGCCACTCTGTGGTATACTGATGCTGCTGCTGCTGCCGCCATCTCCGCACTATATCACCTTGCCATTTTGTGGTCTCCTAATATTGCTGCTGCCATCTCCACACTATGTCACCTTGCCACTCTGTGGTATCCTGATGCTGCTGCTTCTGCCGCCATCTCCACACTATGTCACCTTGCTATTTTGTGGTCTCCTGCTGCTGCCATCTCGATACTATGTCACCTTGCCATTTTGTGGTCTCCTGATGCTGCTGCTGCCATCTCCACACTATGTCACCTTGTTGGCCTACTCATGCTGCTGCCACCTCCAGACTCTGTCATTGTGCCACTCTGTGGTCTCCTCCTGATGCTGCTGCTGTTGCCGCCACCACCTACAAACTCGGTCATTGTTCCACTCTGTGGACTATTCATGCTGTTGCCACCTCCAGACTCTGTCATTGTGCCACTCTGTGGCCTCCTCCTGATGTTGCTGCTGCCACTACCTACAGGCTCGGTCATTGTGTCACTCTTTGGCCTCCATATGCTGCCGCCACCTCCAAACTATGTCATTGTGCCACTCTGTGGCCTCCTCCTGATGCTGCTGCCACCTCTAGACTCGGTCATTGTTACACTCTGTGGCCTACTCATGCTGCTGCCACCTCCAGACTCGTCATTGTGCCACTCTGTGGCTTACTCATGCTGCTGCCACCTCCAGACTCTGTCATTGTGCCACTCTGTGGCCTCCTCCTGATGCTGCTGCTGCCACCACCTACAGGCTCGGTCATTGTGTCACTCTGTGGCCTCCTCATGCTGCTGCCACCTCCAGACTCTGTCATTGTGCCACTCTGTGGCCTCCTCCTGATGCTGCTGCTGCCACCTCCAGACTTGGTCATTGTGTACACTCTGTGGCCTCCTCATGCTGCTGCCACCTCCAAACTATATCATTGTGCCACTCTGTGACCTCCTCCTGATACTGCTGCTGCCACCTCCAGACTTGGTCATTGTTACATTCTGTGGCCTACTCATGCTGCTGCCACCTCCAGACTCTGTCATTGTGCTGCTCTTTGGTCTCCTCATGCTGCTGCCACCTCCACACTTGGTCATTGTTCCACTCTGTGGTCTCCTAAGGCTGCTGCCTCCTCCAGACTAGGTCATTGTGCTACTCTGTGGCCTACTCTTGCTGCTGCCACCTCCAAACTCTGTCATTGTGTCACTCTGTGGTGCCCTGATTCTGCTGCCACCTCCAGACTCTGTCATTGTGCCTCTCTGTGGTCTCTTCATGCTACTGCCACCTCCACACTAGGTCATTGTTCCACTCTGTGGCCTCCTAATGCTGCTGCCATTTCCACACTCTGTCATTGTGCCACTCTGTGGCCTCCTGATTCTGCTGCCACCTCCAGACTCTGTCATTGTGCCATTCTGTGGCTTTCTCCTGATGTTGCTGCTGCCACTACCTACAGGCTCGGTCATTGTGCCTCTCTGTGGTCTCCTCATGCTGCTGCCACCTCCACACTAGGTCATTGTTCCACTCTGTGGCCTCCTAATGCTGCTGCCACTTCCACACTCTGTCATTGTGCTACTCTGTGGCCTCCTGATTCTGCTGCCACCTCCAGACTCTGTCATTGTGCCATTCTGTGGCTTCCTCATGCTGCCTCCACCACCTACAAACTTGGTCATTGTTCCACTCTGTGGCCTCCTCCTGATGTTGCTGCTGCCACTACCTACAGGCTGGTCATTGTGTCACTCTTTGGCCTCCTCATGCTGCCACCACCTCCAAACTATGTCATTGTGCCACTCTATGGCCTCCTCCTGATGCTGCTGCTGCCACCTCCAGACTCGGTCATTGTTACACTCTGTGGCCTACTCATGCTGCTGCCACCTCCAAACTATGTCATTGTGCCACTCTATGGCCTCCTCCTGATGTTGCTGCCGCCACAACCTACAGCCTCGGTCATTGTGTCACTCTGTGGCCTCCTCATGCTGCCGCCACCTCCAAACTATGTCATTGTGCCACTCTGTGTCCTCCTCCTCATGCTGCTGCTGCCACCTCCAGGCTCATTAATTGTTACACTCTGTGGCCTACTCATGCTGCTGCCACCTCCAGACTAGGTCATTGTGCCACTCTGTGGCTTACTCATGCTGCTGCCACCTCCAGACTCTGTCATTGTGCTGCTCTTTGGTCTTCTCATACTGTTGCCACCTCCAGACTCATTAATTGTTACACTCTGTGGCCTACTCATGCTGCTGCCACCTCCAGACTAGGTCATTGTGCCACTCTGTGGCCTACTCATGCTGCTGCCACCTCCAGACTCTGTCATTGTGCTGCTCTTTGGTCTCCACATGCTTCTGCCACCTCCACACTTGGTCATTGTTCCACTCTGTGGTCTCCTAAGGCTGCTGCCACCTCCAGACTCGGTCATTGTGCTACTCTGTGGCCTACTCTTGCTGCTGCCACCTCCAAACTCTGTCATTGTGTCACTCTGTGGTCTGACTCTCCTGATTCTGCTGCCACCTCCAGACTCTGTCATTGTGCCTCTCTGTGGTCTCTTCATGCTACTGCCACCTCCACATTAGGTCATTGTTCCACTCTGTGGCCTCCTAATGCTGCTGCCATTTCCACACTCTGTCATTGTGCCACTCTGTGGCCTCCTGATTCTGCTGCCACCTCCAGACTCTGTCATTGTGCCATTCTGTGGCTTTCTCATGCTGCCGCCACCACCTACAAACTTGGTCATTGTTCCACTCTGTGGACTATTCATGCTGTTGCCACCTCCAGACTCTGTCATTGTGCTACTCTGTGGCCTCCTCCTGATGTTGCTGCTGCCACTACCTACAGGCTCGGTCATTGTGCCTCTCTGTGGTCTCCTCATGCTGCTGCCACCTCCACACTAGGTCATTGTTCCACTCTGTGGCCTCCTAATGCTGCTGCCACTTCCACACTCTGTCATTGTGCTACTCTGTGGCCTCCTGATTCTGCTGCCACCTCCAGACTCTGTCATTGTGCCATTCTGTGGCTTCCTCATGCTGCCTCCACCACCTACAAACTTGGTCATTGTTCCACTCTGTGGACTATTCATGCTGTTGCCACCTCCAGACTCTGTCATTGTGCCACTCTGTGGCCTCCTCCTGATGTTGCTGCTGCCACTACCTACAGGCTGTTCATTGTGTCACTCTTTGGCCTCCTCATGCTGCCACCACCTCCAAACTATGTCATTGTGCCACTCTATGGCCTCCTCCTGATGCTGCTGCTGCCACCTCCAGACTCGGTCATTGTTACACTCTGTGGCCTACTCATGCTGCTGCCACCTCCAGACTCGGTCATTGTGCCACTCTGTGGCCTCCTCCTGATGTTGCTGCTGCCACTACCTACAGGCTCGGTCATTGTGTCACTCTGTGGCCTCCTCATGCTGCCGCCACCTCCAAACTATGTCATTGTGCCACTCTGTGTCCTCCTCCTGATGCTGCTGCTGCCACCTCCAGGCTCATTAATTGTTACACTCTGTGGCCTACTCATGCTGCTGCCACCTCCAGACTCGGTCATTGTGCCACTCTGTGGCTTACTCATGCTGCTGCCACCTCCAGACTCTGTCATTGTGCTGCTCTTTGGTCTTCTCATACTGTTGCCACCTACAGACTCATTAATTGTTACACTCTGTGGCCTACTCATGCTGCTGCCACCTCCAGACTAGGTCATTGTGCCACTCTGTGGCCTACTCATGCTGCTGCCACCTCCAGACTCTGTCATTGTGCTGCTCTTTGGTCTCCACATGCTGCTGCCACCTCCAGACTCGGTCATTGTGCTACTCTGTGGCCTACTCTTGCTGCTGCCACCTCCAAACTCTGTCATTGTGTCACTCTGTGGTCTCCTGATTCTGCTGCCACCTCCAGACTCTGTCATTGTGCCTCTCTGTGGTCTCCTCATGCTGCTGCCACCTCCACACTAGGTCATTGTTCCACTCTGTGGCCTCCTCATGCTGCCGCCACCTCCAAACTATGTTATTGTGCCACTCTGTGGCCTCCTCCTGATGCTGATGCTGCCACCTCCAGACTCGGTCATTGTTACACTCTGTGGCCTACTCATGCTGCTGCCACCTCCAGACTCGGTTATTGTGCCACTCTGTGGCCTACTGATGCTGCCACCACCTGCCACATTCTGTGGCTTTCTCATGCTGCTGCCACCTCTGCACTCTGTCCCTGTGCCACTCTGTGGCCTCCTGATTCTGCTGCCACCTTCAGACTCTGTCATGGTGCCACTCTGTGGTTTTCTCATGCTGCTGCTACCTCCACACTTCGTCATTGTGCCGCTCTGCGGTCTCCTCCTGCGGCTGCCATCTCCTGACTCTGTCATTGTGCCACTCTGTGGCTTACTCATGCTGCTGCCACCTCGACACTTGGTCATTGTGCTACTCTGTGGCCTCCTCCTGATTCTGCTGCTGCCGCCACCTCCAGTCTCTGTCATTGTGCCGCTCTGTGGTCTCCTCATACTGCTTCCACCTCCACATCCTGTCATTGTGCAGCTCTGTGGTCTCCTCATACTGCTTCAACCTCCAGACCCCGTCATTGGGCCACTCTGTGGTATCCTCATGCTGCTTCCACCTCACCACTATGTCATAGGTCCACTCTGTGGTCTTCTCATGCTGTTTCCACCCTCCCCACTTCATGACTGATCCACTATTTTGGCTTTTGGCCTGGCTGACATCATCATTTATTTGACTTTTCTTCTGATCTGTCAGAAGCAAGGAAAAATGAGACGCACAACGGATCCTGGCTGTGTAGAAGCTGTAAGGCCTGTATGGTCCCTTCAGAATCGGCTTATGATTTGGTAGCCAAAAGCAGGAGTGGGTACAAAACA
Source organism: Bufotes viridis (assembly GCA_033119425.1). Classification (NCBI taxonomy): domain Eukaryota; kingdom Metazoa; phylum Chordata; class Amphibia; order Anura; family Bufonidae; genus Bufotes; species Bufotes viridis. The sequence continues at coordinate 57,308,239 of CM065594.1, forward strand.
CAGAAGACATGCAAATATTCTATTCATGTGTCATCTCTGTTTTAGATCCACTCCTGTTTCTTTTTGGAATGAGCAATACTGATGGATTATTGAGCAAATGCTGACCGAGTGAAGGTGTATGCTCCACAGACAGGATCCATTTTTTGGGGGTTATTGTTTTGACAGATCACGGGGCAAATTAATCAGTGACGTCAACACAAACTTACTGCTGACACCCTCTCCACTCTGTCAGGGAGGCTCAGCTTGTATAAGTGTTTAATGGAACAGGTTCTGTAGACATCTATGTGGAATCAGCTGACAAGAGTGTAAAAGGACTGCGCCTCTTCTTGACGCTAACATCTACCTGTAAGGCTGAGTTGATACTTGAGTTATTTGGTCAGTTTTAGCCCCGTGACTGCCCAAATAAGTGAAGTGTGCAGTGATTCTAAGAGCGACCCATGTCATCTGCATGTCATACTGACTCACAGTATTATTTCACTACCACAGCAGACTCCCTATGCATGTTACTGCAAGGCATAGTCTTCTACACCACTATATAGGATCTCTGTAGCCCGGCAAATAGACATTTTTTAACGCGATTCGCCGTGAATAAATTTGGATTGAAGTGAATTTTTCCGAAAAATTCGGCGTACCAGCCGAATCGAATTTGAAAAATTCGCTCAACTTTAATCAGCATACCAAGCACACTGCTGTACATTGTATGGCGGCTGTGCTTGGTATTGCAGCCCAAGCCTATTCACTTGACTAGGCCATGTGACTGATGAATGTGGGGCTCACCGAAGTGCCATGTCCTCTTCAAGCAGCTGATCGGTGGGTATACCAGGCATAAGACCTCCACCGATCAGATATTGATAACCTATCCTAGGTAGTGTTGAGCTCAAATATTCAAAAAGTGAATTTTTATTGCGAATATTTAGAATATCACGCTTTATCTTTGTAATCACGAAAATTCTTTTTTTTTTACACAGAACACATCACAATGCACATTACAGTGAAGTGCCGATAATCGCATTGCAATAAAAAATCGCGTTACGAATATTTTGTCAGTGAGTGGAGCGCGAATAATCGTAACACGATTTTTTATTGCGATGCGAATATCGGCACTTCACTGATCCCTCCCTTCTTAGTTTGAAAACTGCACCACGCCCCTTTCTCGCATGCGCATGTGATTTTTACATTGCGATTAGAGTTGAGCGAACTTCTGTTTTAACTTCGGCTTTCAAAGTTCGGGTTCGGGTTATCGAAGCATCCCGTTATGGATTCCGCTACCACAGACCATAACGGCATTTGAAACACGAGGTGAAGGACCTGGGGTGACGTCACCATCATGTGATCAGTGCAGGGGGCGTGGCTCAGTACTGGATTGGATAAGAAGTCGTAGGCTACCACCTCTTATCTAATCCAGTACTGAGCCACGCCCCCTGCACTGATCACATGACGGTGACGTCACCCCAGGTCCTCCGTGTTGTCCAAGGTTCGGGTTCATTGAAGAATCCCCTTATGGATTCCAAATGCCGTTGTGGTCCGTGGTAGCGGAATCCATAACGGGATGCTTCGATAACCCAAACCCGAACTTTGAAAGCCGAACTTAAAACAGAAGTTCGCTCAACTCTAATTGCGATTATCACAATGAATGTTAGTAATCGAATATAACGAATTCGCAAATATTTGACGAATATTCACCCATACATCAAATATCGTGAAATCGATTATAGCCGATGACGCTCATCACTAATCCCAGGTGGTTTTCAATATTTTACTCCGATAAATTCTTGAAATGTACAGCTATAATGTAAAGTAATGTACAGTTATAAATGCCATGCTAGTGAGTGCCATTATAAAAACATATGGTCATGTCACTTTTTTACGGTGATTTTTATGAAATTTTGGAAAAATATGACTGTGACGTGAATAAACAATAAGCAGGACTTTCACTATCTCACATGAGAACTTTTCACAAAAGAATAACAAGTCTCTGCAGTAAATCTGCCAAAAATAGCATGCTGTTCCCATATAATATCCATATGTCCTGCGGGTGGCTGAATTAGACCAGGTTACATGATGAGATGCAGAACCATCCTGCCTGGTTCCAATTATACAGTCACAGAACCTGTATACATGAGAAAAGAGTACATGCATGGAGTTTGTATGTTCTTCCGATGTTTCCCCCAGGTACTCTGGTTTCCTCCCACACTCCAAAATATACAAATAGGAAAATTGGCTTCCTATGAAACTGACCCTAGGGCGCCTTGTGTGTTGGGGGTCGAGGACCTACAGTATATGGCAGCCACTGACTTCTCAAGACTCTAAGGAGTAGCCCCGGCCACACAACTATCCCTGCGCTTTGAGTCCTTGTGAGAAAAGTACATTACAAGTGATTGTCATTGCTACAAGACAAAAACAGCTGTACGGCCATGGGAATCCCAGATGCTGGCGGTAAACACTCGTAGCGCACTGACCGTTACAGTTCGGATTTTCCCTGTATGACCCTCCAGTGCAATCTACTGAGTTATGTGCAACAAAGATATGAGACCCAACTAGGTTTTTACCAGCACTGACCTAGTGGGATCTTTTAGAACACACCACCTACCGCTGGTGTTTCACGATGACTATGGCCACTACACAAGTTGTACGGCCAAAGATCCTCATGCAGTGCTGTGTGCATCTCAAGCAATCAGTCGTGTTGCGACTGTCATGTCAGAGCTATGACAACTTGTGGGTCGCAACCCAGCCCCATTCACTTAAATTAGTTGCAATGTACGCAGTGCTAAACCACAATCTTGGGACTGTGAGATATACAGTACTGTGCAAAAGGTTTAGGCAGGAGTGGGGAAAATGTTGCAAAGTAAGAACACTTTCAAAAATAGAAGTGTTTTTAGTTTATTTTTATCAAATAACAAAATGCGAAGTGACTGTACAGAAGAGAAGTCTAAGGCCACGTTCACATCACCGTTTTGTTTTCTGATCCGTAAGAACAGAAAAATAAATAAAAAAACAAAAACAAATCTTTAATGTTGAGCATCCACTGTGCTCATTTTGCATTCGTTTTTGTAATTTCCGCCAGAGATCTGTTATTTTAGAAGAAAATGTCCCCCAAGCAGAATTTTTTCTCCCATCTAAAATAACGGATCTCTACCTATCTCTATCTCTGAAACTACCAAAAACGGATGCTCAAAGTACAGGATACTTTTTTTTTCTATTTTTTTCTGGATCAGAAGAACAGAAATTAAATCAATATTTAGTGTGACCACCCTTTGCCTTCAAAACAGTATCGGTTCTTCTAGATACACTTGCACACAGTTTTTGAGGGAGCTAGTCAGGCTGGTTGTTCCAAGCATCTTGGAGAACTAACCACAGATCCTCTCTGGATGTAGGATCACTCAAATCTTTCTGTCTCTTCATGTAATCCCAGACAGACTGGATGGTGTTGAGATCAAAGCTCCGTGGGGGCCATATCATCCCTTCCATGACTCCTTGTTCTTCTTTACACTGACTATAATTCTTAATTATATTGGATATATGTTCATAATTGTTGTCTTCTTGATGCATAATGTAATAAATATATTCCTGTATTATTCCTACTAAAAGTTTATGAATGAAGTGCCAGCAGTCTGCAATGAAGGCCCAGATAGGTGTTACCAGTTGGGGGGGGGGGGTGTCTCTGAACGGACCATATCCAATCAGTGCTGCCAGTGTCAGACTGTGCAGGGACACAACAAAACTGGTAACAGCCAGCTGGACCTTTACTGCAGATTGTTGGCAATTCATCTATAAACTTCTAGTAGGAGCAATAGAAGAATAGCACAACATAAAATCAGAAGAATAGATGCTCCAGAATTGTTATTGTAAGGGGAATGCAAGTAGTTACTAAAACAGACAGTCCAGGAGTAACCTGGGCCTCTTTAAACGACAGTTGCAGGCACGTGACAGCATACCCATCAGTTAGCTGATTTTCATTACAGCTGTACTTAGACCACCAAAAAGTTTAGGTGAAGCTCCAGCCTTATACAGGTGTCTTATTTGGCAGGCAGAGGGACCAGCTCGGACACCAGGATCCTGGTCTGACTGCTATCTCTACACCCTCTCCAGCTAGGACTAAGCTAGTATCTAAGCTGGTGTATCTGAACCCTTCAAATAATCGTTTGGGCTACCCATGCACTTGGATGGTAGAAGAGGAGCCTTGGAATCGGTGGATCAGCAGATGACAAGATGAAGAGGTCACCATTAGTGATAAGCGGCAGGGACAATATTCGCGATATTTCATGAATATGTTGTAGAATATTCGCCATATATTAGCGAATATTCGTATTCGAGATTATTCTCTTGAGTGCGAAAAATCGGCAATGTAATATGCGCGTTAATCGAGTAAGGGCGGCTTATAGGCAACTTTCCTATTGGGTTGGTGTGACTTTGCCTTCCGTCTTAGCTTTATTAGGGCATCTTATAGATGTCATGTATTAAAGATTTATTAAAAAGCCTACAGACCAGCCCTAGATGATATATACTGTATGTATTCGCCCCCCAATTCCTGGCAGAGCGAGCTGTTGCTCTGCGGCTGGGATTTCTGGGTCACTCCCTTTTTGGAGAACAGATCCCTACAGAATATGGACCGATACATTCACAGTGCACACATTACCTTTCTCCCATCAGATGTACAGTGCATCTGCCCTGTATGGAAGAATGTTTACTGGATGCCAGGGGCGGCCTGTCAGTAGTACAGTATGACGGTATTTTACCAGCTGTCCTAAATTTTTACATTTGTTTATATTCCGCAACTGAAATCTCCTCCTGCTCCTTGAGTACTATAATGGAATGCAATGGAAGAGACCCAGGGTCCTCATCCACCCAGATTAGAGGTTTTTGTCTTGAGGTCCCTATATGGATGTGTTAGAGTGAGAGATGGGGTAGAAGTCTGTCTGTGCTCCTTCTTTGGGAAGCTGGTGGGAGGGGAACAGACCAACAGACTATATAGTCAAACATGTTCCAGATTTCCACTGCACCATCCCGGAGCAGCTAACCCCAGCAAAGCACCGTCAGGGTAAGTGATGCCCAGTCACTTGTGCACTCAGCTTGCACTCCATCTGCAATGGGATTAGCTACCCGGCAGAATACATTATTTCTGATTATTGGTCTTTACCTCTTTCTCTATATCATACTTTCCATTGTCTCACTTGCCTTTTTAAATTTTCTATGCACTGAAACGTTTTGGAATTGCAGAAAAAAAGACATAGCAGAGCTGAGTTTGCCATATGGCACGAACCATGGTGAGATCACACTGTGATTTCGCATAGAACAGCACTAAACTAAAGGGAGAGAATAAGATTTCACCCCAAAATGATAAAATGACATACTCAGCCCTGCTACATCTGTAAAGTCTACTCAAAGTCAGTGTCAAAGTGTGGTGAGACCATTTTTTCATGTCCTTTGGGAAAGAAAACTGGAAGCAGATGCTTAACCATGTGTTCCCTGGAAGTAACTGGGATGCTGGAAATGATATGGGTGATGTGGACTGGGCTGGAGGCTAATGGATATGTTCTTCATCTTGCTGGCTGCCTGCTGACAGCTAGTGGAGGCCTGTATTGTATAAGGCAGTTTGACAGGAGGCAGAACATGCTTTTACGGGATCTTAACTATAGATGTAGCAGAGCTGAATTTGCCATTTAACTGTGTGCGGCTGCATGCATGGATAGTCGACGTTCTGGCAGCTTAACAGGTTTATCTGCAGTTCTGTGCGGATATCTTGATTATGCCAAATACCAAACACAACTCTGCTACAACTGCATTCATCGGTTTGGGGGTCTGTGACTAAATATGGCTTGTGCTTAAAGTAGTTCTGTAAATTCTCTGCCCCTCCCCGGCTCCTTTTTTTTTTTTTCTTTGGCTGGCAGTACGTCTTGGATGTGAGTTTGAACGAACAAAACCCCTGACCTGGAATCTGCTCCCAAAACAGACATTTGACAGAATATTTCCTAATTAGGAAATGGATCTTATGAGCCACTCACTTCATTCATGTGGGGCACCTAGCACAGCAGTGCCTGCCTACTCCCTACAAACCTCTGCATTCAAATACGGGTGCAAAAAAGCCCAACATTTTCTTTTTTTGCTTTTTTGCAAATGTAAGACAACAACAGATGTTGAGTAAGAAATCTACATTATATCAGGGATTTCCAGATGACTCATTCCTGTTGTGAAAGAAGAATACTTGTTGAAACAGTTTATTATTTTATTATTTTACACTCATGACTTTTTGTTCCAAATGTATCTTGGAGTGACAGAGTGCAGGATGGTCATGATGAGAAAACCACGGGAGGGTGTGGTAAGGGCGCAGGTGACATCACATAGGAATTTCCCACAGGGAATTTCTGCTATAGTGTCCTGGGACTATAAATCCCAGCATACCTTTTTTTTTTTTTTTAGCAGTGTTTGTTCTAGAATGGTTAGCTTCTGGGACAATAGTAATGCTAGCAAAGACTTCACTTGAAATGCACCTAAAGTACAATTTTATATATGTATATATTTTTATCAGCTATAGTTTACTTTTACTTAAAGTGATCATCCCGAATATACTTTTTTAACATGTCAAAAAGCTAGGGTGAAGGGGTCTGGCAGCCGAAACCACCGTCAGTCTGAGAAGCCAATCCTGTTCATATTAGATAGCTGACCACACATGGTTAGTTCTATAGAAATGAATGGGAAGCCTATGAGTATGTCCAGATGGAGGATTTTGTCCATGGCTAAATCCCACAGCAGAAACTGGTGTAGGTCCTGTGGGTTCTGCTATTGGGTTTTCATGTGGACCCACTCTAGGTCTAGCTCTATTGAAGGGAGCTAAGCCGTGAGCGGGCTCCCGCTGCTGCTTTGCGAGGGATCCACACGGTAACCGCACCAAGAATGGACCTGTGCGGTACATTCTTGGCGTGGTCTTGAAAACCATACAGTAAAAACCCTCGAGCACATGAACAGTAGCGCGGCCTTGCATTGAAAACATTGGGAGGCGGTTTCAGCACAGATTGGGCCTTTTTTCAGCACCAAATCCGCACCCAAATCTTCCATCTGAACATACCCTATTGAAGAACAAATCTGGCCACCTCATTTTTGAACCTCAGGTACCTTCAGGGGGCCAAGATTAGCTGGGTAAGACAAGTGTGGGTCTCAGCAGTGGGACTTTCTAATATTAACTTCTTGGACAACCCCTTCAACTTCATATCATAGCTGATATCTAAGTATTATTCATGTAGATCAAAAAGTGACCATTGCTGCAGTAAGATCTTAATCCTCCCGTATTTTAAGTAGACTCTTGTTAATAGTTATGAACATATCTATCTGCTGTATATATACATATGTCTTGTATTTTCCCTTCACAGGTTTCTTGTTTGAGAGGCTTGAGTAAGTTATAACAGCAAAATGTGCGACGAAGAAGATACTACTGCATTGGTGTGCGACAATGGTTCTGGACTTTGTAAGGCTGGCTTCGCTGGGGATGACGCTCCGAGAGCAGTATTCCCTTCCATCGTGGGTCGCCCCAGGCATCAGGTGAAAAGATTTCTATTTCCTTGTAGTGTATCATTGAGAATTTTATAAGCTTATTACAGTAATAGTAATAATTTTATGCACTTCTTATACTCTTTATTGCTTGTCCCATATATAATTTTTCCTATAGGATAGGGAAACCCTCCTACATTTCCATTTTACATCACACTCTGGATGTCATATGATGTCATTAGGCTTCTCCTATGATCTCCAGATTAGACAGACAGTAGACTGATATTAATACACACACATACTTCTGACTGGAGATAGGTTTATTAGATAAACTACAAGATTTCCTTGGTTGTGATTCAAGCCTCTTTAATGGGTGAGCACAGTGACTGACAGGGTGACTACCTATAGTTGGCAGTAGAGAGACACTTTTCTTCCTTCTGGAGGAGAGCTTATTTGCATACCATTTCCCAGGGATCATTGCATGACAGACTCCCCACACCATCTGGATCTCCACAAGGAGAAACTGCAATTTCCAAGAGATAAACTACAATGTATAAAGAGGGGTCGTCTATTAAGCTGAAATATGCCTATATTATTAGGAGTCTTTCATGTGCAGACTGCGGCGCAACAGCTAGTTGTGCTGCAATCTGCGACTTCTCTCCGTTCATGCCAGGTCTAAATAAATGGGCGTGGCATGGCGTGACGTGATGGGGGGGGGGGGACATTTCGGAAGCTCTAAATGTAAGACAGTTAGGAAACTGGCTTACATTTAGAACTAGCAGAGGATCCGCTGAAGTTATGAAGAGGCCGGCGGAACCACCTCCAGCTTAGGGGTTTATTAAGATTGGTCCTAATAAATATGCCCCAGATTTTCTACTTTACCACTATGAGCAGATTATAGATCTATATTTGTGGAATAGTTCAAGCACTTTTGAGACCATTTATTTTATTTTTTTTAAAAGAGGGCTCGACCACATCTAATACCAGCACCTCTTTGATCACTTTACCATGACTATACTGTATAAACAGTTCATATGGATAACCTATCTTCCTCCGTACACAGGGTGTGATGGTAGGTATGGGTCAGAAAGACAGCTATGTTGGTGATGAAGCTCAGAGCAAGAGAGGTATCCTTACACTGAAGTACCCTATTGAACATGGCATCATCACAAACTGGGACGACATGGAGAAGGTACTGCTGAGCACTTTCATATGTAATATAAACTATTTGTCAGTCTTCTGTAGTTTATTCAATTTTTTGTTTGTTCGTTTGTTTCTCTGAAAGATCTGGCATCACAGTTTCTACAATGAATTGCGTGTGGCTCCAGAGGAACACCCAACCCTTCTCACAGAGGCTCCATTGAATCCCAAAGCAAACCGCGAAAAAATGACCCAGGTAAAAATACAAATTATTGTAGTACATCATATTTTATCTACAATCATACTTGTACCTTTAGACCAATCGGTCCAGGTATTATTTCAAGAAGTCCAATATGACAAATAAGTTTGCTACCCTAGTTCTGAATTTACCCTTGTCAAGGGAGAGTGATGTTCCCCCAGCACCCAGGCTCCATGCTTTACCAGCCCCTTATAGCTACATCCCTGACAAAAAAATAAAATCTGTGACTCTATTTCATGCCTTTCTTTATACATATATGCCCATATTTTTTAGACACGTTGTGGTTCCTAAGATTTACACAACATGTGCTTTCCTTGCAGATTATGTTTGAGACCTTCAATGTACCAGCAATGTATGTTGCTATCCAGGCGGTGCTATCCCTTTATGCTTCTGGCCGTACAACTGGTAAGTAAAAGGTAGAACATATAACTGTAATGCCCATAGAGCTATAGACCATTTAAATTGGGAATCTCAGCTAAAGAGTCCAATAAAACCAATAAGGGAAGGACTTCTGGCATAATCACGTACAAGGGTACAGAAGCATTAAAGATCTGCTGTAGGACAGACAAAGACTGTTTAAACTGTTAAAAATATATATGGTTATTCCTAGATAACAGCAGTTGACCAACATTTGTCTCTTTTCTAGGTATCGTACTTGACTCTGGTGATGGTGTCACCCACAATGTACCAATTTATGAAGGTTATGCCCTCCCTCATGCCATTATGCGTCTTGATCTGGCTGGTCGTGACCTAACAGACTACCTCATGAAGATCTTGACTGAACGTGGCTATTCTTTTGTAACTACTGGTAAGGCTAATGGTTTCACGACAAGCAACCATGGAACCAACAACAGGGACTAGAAACAAGAGACTAATGGCTGCCTTCTCTCCTGTATATAGCTGAACGTGAAATTGTCCGTGACATCAAAGAGAAGCTGTGCTACGTGGCTCTGGACTTCGAAAATGAAATGGCTACTGCTGCCTCATCTTCTTCCCTTGAAAAGAGCTATGAACTTCCGGACGGTCAGGTCATCACCATTGGCAATGAGAGGTTCCGCTGCCCTGAAACTCTCTTCCAACCCTCCTTCATTGGTGAGCTCAATGAATGAAATTACATTGTGTCATGATGAATTTATATGTAGTTGGACTATTGACACACTTACCATTAGCACCTTCCAAAAACTACCTTCTAAGATCAACCTTCATGCTATCACTAAACATTTTCAGATGTGTCTGTTCATCTACAGATAATGGAACACACCTATTTAGTAGATACTTGATCCTATCAGACAAGTGTCCCATAAGCTTCCTATTGGTATGCTACCAGTGGGGCTGAGTAAAACTGAGAAATTGGCTAAATAACTAGTACAAATTTCACGTGTGATCACTGAACAACTTTAAGTACTTAAAGTACATATATAATGTAGACTTTTGATATCATTGAGGGCTTCAAATGTGCTGTTTCTTAGGGTCACTTGCTTACTTCTTGAGGCTATTTTGTCATTGATGCAACCACTGGCTTTTTTTTATATCTTTAGGTTGAGAGTAGTGAACAGTATTTGTGTGCTAACCTATAAAATCCCTTACAAACTCACAGGAATGGAATCTGCTGGTATCCATGAAACCACTTACAACAGCATCATGAAATGTGACATTGATATCAGGAAGGATCTGTATGCCAACAACGTACTGTCAGGAGGTACCACCATGTACCCTGGTATTGCTGACAGAATGCAAAAAGAAATCACTGCTTTGGCCCCCAGCACAATGAAAATCAAGGTAATTGTTTCACATTGGAATAATATAGTAGTTTGCAGGGCTTTGTTGGTGACCTATAGCATTACAGAATAAATATTCCACACATGTCTCTATGGCCATGTCTGAAGCCACACGTCCAGAATGTGTGAATTCTATAGGTTTAATATTTAGAAACAGAAATGTTTGAACAAATAACCTAACACGTACATCTGTAGACCACATACATGAAGTGAAGATCAAGCAGATTTGGTAATGGGGGTTTCCACCTTTCAGTGGAAGTGAGTCTTTGTTTTCACTTTTACTAAAGGGGCGTTCAGAAATGCATGTGTTTGCCGCCAAAACAATCCAGATGAATAGAACTGATTTTCAGTTAAAGAAATTTCAGCAGCAAATCTGAGCATTTGAATGTACTGTACCTTAATACTGGACGAGTGGCTAGCTCTAAGGCTGCAATGTCTTCTCTGCTTGTCAGAGGAGATGCAGAGCAATAGGTAAGAGCATAAGACAGTGTGGCCACAATGGCAGTTGCTCAGCATCTCCTCTGACAAGCAGAGAAGACTCTGCAGCCTCAGAGGTGACGGTGTCTCCACACCAGGAACCTATCTGCATATCTGGTTAGAGCTTAAGGAGATGCAAGACATTCATGTCCACATCAGGTGGTACTATATTAACATTATTCCTGGATGTAGTGGTGATATAAGCACCATAGGCACAAAAATGTGCACAATTTGATCATCTAACTTTGAACTATCCATCATGGGACATCCCCTGTAAATTACTTAGTTATCTTTGCTACAACTGTAAACAAAGTAAACCACATACCAATAGAAATGTTTTAGTTGACCTATATATTGTACAATATAGTCCAATTACTGTACTATTTTTAGATACCTCGGCACCATTAAAACCCATCAGTAAATAATATGAATTATGAATGTCCATGAGTGACTGACCATGTTCTGCTGTTCTTCTAGATCATAGCTCCTCCAGAACGCAAGTACTCTGTCTGGATTGGTGGATCCATCTTGGCTTCCCTGTCTACCTTCCAGCAGATGTGGATCAGCAAACCAGAATACGATGAAGCTGGCCCCTCCATTGTGCACCGCAAATGCTTTTAAATGTTCTTTCTTTTTATATTGTCTTCAATTCCAAGATATATCTTCAAGTGTACTCCAAGTACATGGCCACCATTTCATTCCAAAATATGTCTTAGGCTCTAATTCGATAAAGTATTTTTTTTGTTTTGTTTGTTATGAATAAAGCTTAATCTATTCTACAAATGTATTATGTTGTGGTTTATAATACTGTATAACGGATATGTCTGTACTGTATATGGACACGCAGTTAGAGTGACCCCTAGTGGACTAGCTATGAATGACAAAAAAACTGATAGAGTATAAATAGGTGGTAATCAAGCAATTTAAAAAAAATTACAGGTCATAGCAGATGGCTGAAGGCTGCTGCAAAACCTCTTTTGAAAAAGAACTGTGGGGTCATGTCAATAGCTGATTCGCTGACCTTCAGTTCCGTTTTTTGTATTCAAAAGGCCTCTGCAGCAGCTGTACTGTGTATGGCATAAATCAGACAGCACTGTCATAGGTAGTGTTTTCTAAACCAGGAGCAAATCTTAATTTTGCTGCCCTAACTCCGTATCTGAATACCCTGGTCAAGACAGTAGCCTGTCCCTGGGTCACCTGCTCTGCCAGCACTCCCCTGGCTACACCCTGGCTGAGTCTATTGAAGTATTGCATATATGAACATAGCACTAGCACTTATTGCTTTGTCACCATCAGCATAATCTTCAGCTTCTGGGCCCCAATTAATAATCTGGTCTTCCCGACTATAACAAGCCATCCTGGTCTCCTCTTATACAGCAGAGGTATCTGACTAGCAAAATGGTCCAGGTGCAACCCCCTATAGATATACTCTCCTGATTGCCAATATTTAATTTGTGCAGCAAACAAAGTAATTAAATTGGCTCTTATTGATTGGTTGAGTTAGATTTTTTTTTTATCTATGAGGTCCATATGTTTTATTTCATGCAGTGACTGAAGTGTCATAGAAATGCAATTTCGCTAGGAGAACACACAGCATGGAACAGCCATATTCTCTTAACAGTTTTACTAAGCAACAATAACAAGATAAATAAAGAAGGCCAATTAAACATATCTCCGTTAAATGTTGCATAGTTGAATTTAGTATCGGCGTATGCGAACAATGAAAGCACATATTATTCTGAACTGCATTACTGCTGCACCTACCATGCATGAAAATTTCAGGCACTTTGTGCACATATTTTTAAAAGCCTCTTTTAGATGGGACCCTACACTTTCCTGGGCTTAGGTCTGGAATATAAAATCCGGGCAGTAGGCTCCAAATGGGGCATGGCTCAAATGGACATCATCTGATTGTGGCAGAGGATTGAAACAAGAACTTGTGTCTGCATAAAAGTGTTATCGCAGGAGCTAGGAATGGTGAGTCAAGCAACCTCAAGTGGCCAGTCTCTGCATAGTGATCCACTGCCACCGGAAGAAGGCAAGATAATTGAGTATGCCATCAATGTGATGAGTGCCTTGTGATATGGTACTACACAGTCCGCTTTACCCACCTTGTGGCCAACTTGCTCTTGTGACTCTCCGAGCTAGACCAATGCATTTGTGTTTTCAGCGAGCATGCTCTGAGAGAACATATTGTATTCAAGCTGTGAAGTTTTTTGTGATGCAAAATTATATCTATGAATAAATGGGGTCTTAGGCTAGTTTCACACTAGCGCTTTTATATCCGGCAGGGAACAGTCTGACAGATCTCTCTGCATTCCGGCATTGGCGGAAACTACTGAGTTGCCATCTGTAACGCCCCAGAGTGGCATTACCATTCCTACGCCCTGCTTCTATCTGTGTATGCTAATATCATTTCATCTATGCATTTATTCCAAGTCCTCCACATTGTGCATTTCCTATTTCTATGCAACTGTATATGTTCATGTAATGTCCACCAGTAGGTGGCAGCAAGCATGGCAGAGCTACAGTTGGAGAGAATGGAACCCTTCTTTCCATTCTAACTCTCTCTCTAAAGAAGGGTGGAGACTAGTTAGAGGTCAGTCTTAGCTTACCCCAAGTTAGGTGAAGGTGTGCAGGGCCACGTCTCTTCGGGACGTACCCAAGCCCAAAGCAAGCCAGCCAGAGAACCCTAAGCTCAGCTGGACATGAAGGCAGAAGCTTGAAGGTCAGAGAGCAACAGATGTAGCAGAGGGGAGTTTGCATGCCACAGTTTTAACGCTGAAGCCTGCTGGAACCAAGACAAAGTCTGTAAATCGTTTGGAGAAATGTTTATTGAAAGTAAAGCTGCTTTTCAACTTCATCACAAGGTCTAGACTCAATGTATTCTTCATCCCACAATTCAACTACCCCCCTTGTCTGCTTCAGAGCCAAAGCCTGGGGTTCCAGGGTATCCAGGTAGGAGCACCGTGACATGTGCACAAAACATTAAGGGACATTATAGGACACCCTATACCACTCGGCCATTCCTACACCTGGGTACCGACACCATTTCTTAAAGGGACTCTGTCCCATTGTTGCTTCATTGCAACTGGCCTCACGAAACACTTATGTCATCTTAAAAGGACCCCTTGCGGAACACGCCTCTGTTGCACCTCCAGCCCCATTAACTATAATAGGGACTGGAAAATATGCCGAGAATCAGCCCTACGCTGTAGAACTGGATGCATTACCTATCTTTCAGTCTGTAGGACTGGATGCATTACCGCACTTCCAGTCTCTTCCAGTCTGTGGGACTGGATGTATTACCTCTCTTCCAGTCTGTAGGACTGGATGCATTACCTCTCTTCCAGTCTCTTCCTGTCTGTAGGACTAGATGCATTACCTTGCTTCCAGTCTGTAGGACTGGATGCAATTATAACTCAAAAAATATATCTAGTGGACCCTTATTGTTAAAACATAACTTTTACTTGATATATAAGATAAAATACACCACATAACCCGATAGTGAAATAAACAATTGTGCCAACATTAAAAATAGCCACCTAGTGGCAGACAATGTGACTTACAGATGTAGATTAGGGTGTAGCATATCCGGCGGGGCAGAGTGGGATATCTGTCCCTAGTCCGCCCTAAATGGGTCTCAGCCCAGGGACAATCCCTTATGGTGGAATTTCCCTGTCCCCGTTCCTGACCTGTTTACACCCTATGCTCACCCTTATTTGGTCATGAAAAAACCGTCGGCCCCTCTTATACCATAGTGCATAATTAGTACAGGTATAAGGTGGCACAAATACAAATAATTTCCCGTATTGTCCCCGACGCGTTTCGCCCTTTCGGGCTCCTCAGGGGGAATATAATGCAAATAACACAGTTTCCTAGATAAGATATTACCATCGGAAGAAAAATTGGGGAGAAGTTGATTGTAGTCCTGGTACATAGGATAAAGTAAAAATGACCTACTTGGTTACAGTCACTACTACATTAGGCAAAGCCGAGGTGGCGCTCCATAGGTTTTGATATCCAATGATAAGTCCAAGCCTAAAACAACATTGTGTTTAACATGAGTCTAAATGATGCTGATACATCATGTAGATCTTAAGAAGCTGTCATACTCACAGATAGCAAGCTCCAACCTCCAGCCAGACTGCCTGCTGCCAAAATGTCGATGCGGCAGTGGGGCCCTCAGGAAGCCAGTGGCTCTTAAATAGCGCGCGCAGGCGTGCGTCCTCCAATTGGCAGACCACTGGCGGGATCTGGAACGCACGCCGCCACACGTGCTTCCGGGTGCTGGAGCACACGCGTCACTTCCGGTTCGGTGACGCGCATCCGCCCTGCACATCGGAGCAATCGTGGAGTCCTCCCCCTACATACAATCCATGGCCTCACTAACTTGCAATTTAGAACATGCCAAACAGGTATGTGAAGGTTACTATTTGTTAGTAGGGTGGTGTCCTACCCTAATATTCTAGCTTTTGATACACTTAATGTAGAAGATCGCCATTGGCTCCGCCCACATTCCCATATTAACCCCTGCTTGGCCAGGGGGCCCAACATACCAGTTGTAGGCTAGGTTAATTATTGTCTCACTTTGATATTATATCAAGAATCAAAGAGATTGCGGTAACTAATTCGGTTACTGCTAAAGATAAAGAATACATTTGGATGTTTTTCACATCCATGACCAGTCTGGAGTCAAATACTTGTATTTTACGGAAGTGCCTGCCCAGAAAAGATTACCAGTTCATATAAAGCAGGTGTAGTTTAATCTCTCATTCAAGCCCTGAGGGGTTTGGGATTTGCATCGGTAAATCCATTCCACCTC
This sequence comes from Bufotes viridis, assembly GCA_033119425.1. Classification (NCBI taxonomy): domain Eukaryota; kingdom Metazoa; phylum Chordata; class Amphibia; order Anura; family Bufonidae; genus Bufotes; species Bufotes viridis. The sequence continues at coordinate 57,324,200 of CM065594.1, forward strand.
TTTTCTTAAAATTCTGTTATCCCAATCCCCCCTTCTTTGTGGGGGTGGGATTGTTTCCAGGACAGAAAATCTCAGGGTATTGGGGTCCCCTCCATGTACAGTACTAACATGATCGGCCACTGGGGTGGCCCTTTTTTTTATGACATCATTAATATGTTCGCCCATACGGACTCGGAGTTCACGAAAGGTCTTTCCTATGTAGTCCTTCGGGCAGGGACACTGACAAATGTATATCACTCCTTTTGTCCTACACTTGGCAATTACCTTGCTTCTACTGAAATCCTATAAAAACATAAAAATACAACCACTTAAACTGCAGATATCATCTGCACATATGTATATAAAGTTACTGGAAATCAGCTCTTGAGATGTCAGACACAGTAGGGATCATGGGGAAGACATTTTTTAGGATTTCCATTGTATCCAGTAGAAAAACTCTATGATCATTCTCTACATTGTGTTAGTAAACCGGAAAATACCCAAGATGGACAATACCATGACTCTCTTCCTATTTTCACCATGTAATGATCTCTGGAGCAGGGATGCACAACCTTTTCTGGTTGGAGGCCACATTTTCAGACTGGTCCAACCCTAAAGGCTGAAAAAAAAAACTTAAAGGCTATGTACACCTTTGGGGCAATTTTTTTCTTCTTTTTATTATTATTATATTGTACTCCTTTTGAGCTAAAAAAAAAACATTTTTTTAAATTGGTCTTTATTACAAATATGGAACCTTTTTTCTGTTCAGATCTGAGAGGCTCTAATATAGAGATCTGAATTTTTTTCTCTGCTCTGTCAGCCAGCTAATCTGACAGCTCCTTAGCTCTGCTCTCTGACATTATAGCTCATACGGATATGAATGTGGCTAAAATAAATGTTTATGACCTCTTAGTAATTTAGAGATAGGGGTTATTAGATGGTGGCACAAAGTAAAAGTAAAAAGTACAATTCACACAGCTAGACAAACAGTAAATCCTTTTTAACAGAAAGGCTCAATATTAAAAAAAAAAACTAACTGAAAAAATCATTTTTATCCTAAAATGAGTAAAATGCAATCATAATAAAAGTTTGCCTCCGAAAGTGTACATAGTCTTTAAAGGGTTATTTCTTAATTAAATACTGTATTTATGGCATATTGAACATACAGTATATACTGTAAATGTCTAGTTACACTTCCAGGACTTCCATCTAATGGAAGGATATATGAAAAACACACACGAGTTGCCACAAAATATAGACATACATCTGTTACCAAATGGTTGAGGGCCACATAAATAGTATCAAGGGCCACATGTGGTCTCCAGGTCAAAGGTTGTGCACCTTTGATCTAGAGTATTGCAGGATGAACGTGTACAACCACTTCAAGAGGTTTCATCATAGATTCAGACTGTTCAGCGTATACAGTACGTATGTGATGAGGCTCTACTGATAAAACTACTTAAGAACAGGATATGTACATGAGGTGCAACGGTGTACACAGAAGACAGGGGCCCCGTAAAAAAGACAAAGTTGGCTCCTATTATGTTGATTGGTTTTGCAACCCAGGACAGACAGGCCTGCTGTTTGTTTCCCTCTCCACACCCTTTCCCTGACAATTGGGCTAATTCCCCACCTTCTTGCTCACCAAGGACATAGGACCGTCCAGATCTGGGCCTCCTTTCTCTACGTGCATGTAGCAGCTAAATGGTCTACCAGATATTGGGCGATATTTTGTAATGTGTCTGTGCTTATAATCTGTCTAAAATGTAGCCCAATTTGCTTCAAGTAGGATTCTTATACTTTTTCTGACATGTCTGAAAAGAGCTTCAGAGGACAGGACAGAGTTTCATAGGAAAGGGATGGTGCCTAAGATGCTTTGTTTTGCACCAAAATTGCCTCACGTTTCTAGTGTATAATGAGTTATTGGAAAATCTGCCATTGAACCCCAGTAATCAGCTTTAATCTGTAGGGGAATCTGAAAGCAAGTGTTCATTTTCCCTAAAGCGCCTCCACAGGGAAAATGAAGCATTACACATTTCTCATTGAACTCATTGAGTTGTCCGTGTAATGTAAAGACCTGATGGTTCCTCCATTAAAAAGACGCTCTTTGTAGTTGTACCCTCTGACTAATACATCAGGGTGCTAACTACAATATATAGGAGAGGGGAGGTTTTGCAAATAATTTACAAAATTGCATTCCTGCTCCATAGCTTGGGCGTCAGTGGGAAGTAAGTAATCTGATTCTTACGGGAAAGTCATATTAAAGTTAATATACAACTACAGAGTGAGAACTGGATGACCTCAGTTTATCTGACCTGCCCATGAAATGTGGTTTTTCAAACAATCTTATCAAGGGCACCCTCAGTACACTCTATACAAGATACTCACATTTCAGTACTACAGCACAATTACCATGAATGGGCTGTGATATCAGTAAAAGGTACAAGGCTACTCCACCCAAATTCTCCTTTTATCTATTATATCGGGCATTTGTCCTTGTTTTACCTGTGCAGCCTTTTCTGTTCTAGTATATTACGTTCTGGAACAACTTCAGATACCAGAGCCATGTGTAAGAGGCTGAATAGAGGCATGTGGTGTTCCTGTGGCTCTATACAACTGAGCGGCAGGCAGTGTGCCTCTTTATGGTGCTGCTCTACCAAGAGTCAGCAACCTCCTGCAGTCCAACTGTTGTGAAACTGCAATTCCAAGCAGGCGTAAAAGTGCTTCCTCCACTGCCCTATAAAAAAGCTCTCAGGGGCTACTTTTGCATTGTTTACCTTTTGGTGAGAGATTCTTGACTTCTATACACAACACACTTGAAGACATTTTGCCCAGTTGATATACATAGGGGGAGCATCATTGAACTGAGAGAACCAAGATGGTGATTTCTAAGAATTGCCCACCAACTAGGCCAGTGATGGTGAACCTTTTAGAGACAGAGTGTGCAAAGCTGCAACACAGCAATTTAACCTGAATACGAGTATAGTATATCTTCCATGTACAGTATGTTCTCATTTAACTTTAATAACCTGCCTACATTCAGTGCGCTGCCTGTGCTGTCCATAGTGCGCCCTGTGCTGATGAATAGCAGAAAACATCTAATGCATATTGATACGCCTTAGACTTTTTCCAGAGTGCTGATGCCCACAAAGAGGGCTCTAGGTGTCACCTCTGCCAACCGTGCCATAGGTTCGCCACCACTGATCTAGACCATTGTGACCTAGCTGTTAGGCCCCTTTCACACGAGCGAGTTTTCCGCGCGGGTGCAATGCATGATGTGAACACATAGCACCCTCACTGAATCACACATTAGTTTTGCGTTTCGTGAAAATCACAGCATCTTCTAAATTCTGTGTTATTCACATAGAAGTGGATGCAATGTGTTTTTCACGGATGGTTGCTAGGAGATGTTGTTTGTAAACCTTCAGTTTTTTATCACGCGCGTGAAAAACGCATCGCACCCGCGCAGAAAAAACTGAACAACTAAATGCAATCGCAGACAAAACTGACTGAACTTGCTTGCAAAATGGTGCGAGTTTCCCTGAACACACCCTGAACGCATCCGGACCTAATCCATCACGCTCGTGTGAAAGAGGCCTTAGGAGGTGTTGGGAGCAGGGATTACAATAGGGCAGGCATGCTCAACCTGCGGCCCTCCAGCTGTTGCAAAAATATAACTCCCATCATTCCCGGGCAGCCTACAGCTATCAGCCTACAGAAGGGCATGGTGGGAGTTGTAGTTTTACAACAGCTGGAGGGCCGCAGGTTGAGCATCCCTGCATTAGGGCATGCACACACAGCGAAAAAGCTCCAGATGGCCCATACAATCCATCATTCCCGGGCAGTCTACAGCTATAAAAAGCTCCAGATGGCCCATAACTCCCATCATTCCCGGGCAGCCTACAGCTATCAGCCTACAGAAGGGCATGGTGGGAGTTGTAGTTTTACAACAGCTGGAGGGTCGGAGGTTGAGCATCCCTGCATTAGGGCATGCACACACAGCGAAAAAGCTCCAGATGGCCCATACAATCCACCAACAAACAGCTCTCACAGTTTTTGTTGTCATGGTTTGGTGTCATGGTGGGACCTAGAAATAGGACCTCCACCTATCAGACATTTTTGGCTAATTCTGTGGCTGTATAATACATGTCTTATTTACATACTGTAAAACCACAAAGCCTCTTCAACATTTCCTTATTGCTTGGATTTAAAGTGACTGTGAATGGATCTACTTGAAGGGGTCCTCTCATTTCAGCAAATAGCATTTATTATGTAGAGGAAGTTATTACAAGGCACTTACTAATGTATTGTTATTATCCATATTGCTTCCTTTGCTGGCTAGAACCATTTTTCAATCACATTATACACTGCTCGTTTCCATGGCTATCACCACCCTGCAATCCATCAGTGGTGGTCATATGCTTGCACACTATAGAAAAAAGCGCCAGGCTCTGTGGTGGCTGGAACTTTGGGACCACACGAAGGCTAGCGCTTTTACCTTTAGTGTGCAGGCACGACCACCACTGCTGGATTGCAGGGTGGTCATGATAATGGAAACTAGCAGTGTATAATGTGATGAAAAAATGAATCCAGCCAGCAAAGGAAGCAAGCCCCTTTAAGCAGCAATCCCAAATGTCCAAAAACAATATCACACATAAAAAGCTAATAATGGGTCAATGTGCGGCTGCTGGATAATTATATGTAACTTCCCTTCTTATGTAATTTATTATTGCATTGTTACTGTTTGGAACATAACAGATGTTGCCTGCAATTTTAGTTTATTTTTTATGCAAAAACGTATCCTAATAGCAGCCATTGGTTTTCCCAAATCATCATCCGCAAGAGTACTGTACACCAGGAGACCTCAACACAGGACGTGGATTTATCTGAAGCGCACTTTTAATTACAGGCCTCGTTTGATGTAAGAATCTACACACACCGGATGGTACGGGTTTTCATTATTATGGCCTGTGTGGTCAGAGAAATCAAAGTAAACAAAATAAATTTCAAAATGTACAGGAGCAATAAATAAACCATTACATTTAAAATGTATAAATTAGAAAAAAGTCCATGGATTCATTGTGGAAATGGGTTAAGAAAACTGGCAGCCTTATTGTCATCCATCTGTGGCAGGCGTATACCGACGTTCCTTGATCACCTCAGATCCAGTACGGAAATTTTTGCATCTTTAACAATCACATGTCTGCAAGTCTGAGAAGGAATGAAAGATGGGGTTATAATCTCATATAAATAACATTTTAAAACAGCCTCTGTCAGCATGATCAACCCTATTCGACCAGGCATGCTGCCTGGTAGGGTTGATCATGATGATTAAAACAATACCTTTCTTTTGTTGTTAGCTTGAAGAACCAATGTCGACACACTCGCAGGTGATCACACACACAGACTTATTGACTTACATTCTTCTGCAGTGACAATATTCCTTACAATCCTAGCTTGGCTTCGATACTCAGTGGCTATTTGTGCTTCTATGGTGTTGATAGATTTCTTTGGCTGCCATCATATTGCTGTCATGCCATGAGACACTTTGTTGGTTTTCAAGAATATCTGCTATAAGATTTTTTGTCCTCACTAATGCATTGTGCAGCGGCCCACAGGGGAGATGTGAGGTGGAGGGGATAAGTGGGTAGAGTATTGACGGTGTCAATCCTGCTCCAGCGCTCCGAGGACTGGACAGTGAAGGGAGGAGCACACCCTTTCTTCCCCTCAGGTCACACCCTGGTTTGGGGTCTACTGCGTGATGGCGGTTGGGGCACCCTTGGCATTAGAGGTGATGGCAGGAATCTGGGCATGGTGAATACACAATGAATAGGCTGGCTTTTATGAAACCAGTAACCCCGTTTTTACTGAAACTTTTGGCAAAGTGCAAATACACATACTTTTGGGAGTAGGTACAGTTCTCATAAGGCCATTCCTGCTAGAAGTTTACAAATAAATTGCCAGTAGTCTGCAGTAAAGGTACTGCTGGGTGTAACCAGTAGTGGGTGTGTCTGACTCTGTTCAATCAGTGCTACTGGTGGCAGACTGTGCAGGGACACACCCACAAATGGGAACACCCATCTGTATCTTTACTGCAAGCCGCTGGCAATTCATTCATAACTTCTAGTAGAAATAACAAAGGAACGGCATAACAGAGTCATAAGAATGGACGCTCCAGAATTGTTATTACCGGGGGAATGCAAGTAGTTACTATAACAGACATGAAAGGTCCTCTTTAAAGTCAGAATCCCCTTAAAATGTGCTTCTACAGTGCCCACTGAGGGGCACAGTCCTTTAACAGACTTATATCTGTCTCTTTCCAATATGACTAGGGACCTGAGGTTTCTACTACTAGTCAAAATAGTGTGAAGTCCCAAGCCAACATTCACGGGTTACTTTCACATGCAGTCGTCCTTCACCGACCAACATGACTGCTAAACCTTTTCAACAGACCAACCATATTTTTAGCCCCATAAGATGCACTCCCCCCCCCAAAGTGGGGGGAAAATATCACTGCGTCTTATGGGGCAAATACTAATAGGCACTTCCATTATGGAAGCGCTCATTAGTACTTGAGGACCGGGAAGTGGTGAATGCAGCGCTCCCCAGGCTCTGTACTCACCACTTCCTGGTCCTGTGCCGTCGGCTGTACTGTGGCTGTGTTGGGTCCCAGCACAGCCAATGGCAGGATGAAGGAGAGAGAGCGCTGGAGTTGAGGAGCGGCGGCGTCCGGAGCAGGAGAGGTAAGTTGATTTTTATTTTATGTGATCTGAGGCTGGGGGCTGATCTGAGGCTGGGGACTGATCTATGGCATGGGGTGATCTATGGCATGGTGGCTGATCTATAGCTGGGGGTTGATCTGAGGCTAGGGGCTGATCAAAAGCATGGGGCCTCATCTGAGGCATGGGGGGTCTCATATATATTGGGGCTCTTATCTGAGGTCTGATTGTGGGTTATTCACATGGGGGTCTGAGCTGAGGTCTGATTGGGGGTCTCATCTGAGGTCTTATTTGGGTCTTATTAACATTGGGGATGTGATCTTAGGTCTGATTAAGGGTCTTATTAATATTGGGGGTCTGATTGCTGGTCTGATCTGAGGGCTAATTAAAAATTTTCTTTTTCCTATTGTTGTCCTCTAAAGCCTAGGGGCGCGAAAAATACAGTACTTTCTGTACTCTCTGGATGGATGGATGGCTGAACTCGGACAACCCCTTTTAAGCCTCAACTCCTTGGCTGTATCTCCTCACAGGACCCACGTTCCTGCAGAGTTGCTTGCTTGCCAACTCCAGACTCACTCAAGGAGGAGGTTGAACCAAGCGGGGTGGACGTCCACCCCTGCCTGGCAACTTAAAAGCAGGAGGAGTTAACCTTCGATGTGCTCACCTAAATCTACATACATGTACAACGTTTTAAATCTTATTTACGCATTAAAATACATAATATTTAGTTGATTTGGTTATGAGGCGGTCAGTAAGACCAATGTTTTTTTTTACATTACACAATGCTCAGAACTGGAGATATTGGGAACAAGCTGTTTACAAGGGAATAATGCATGGCAATGTAGAGATATATTTGGCATTATCTGAAAATCTACCCCACGCTATTTCAAGATGTGTTACTTAGCAACTCAAAATGGAGCTAGAAAGCAAGGCAGTCGCTGCAACTTCGGCTGTCACAGCATTAGCGTCTACCTGATATTCGCTCCTCGGAAAATTATATTTATTCTCTTTATCCGCTTGTAGGTAGAATAGCACACATAGCTTTGTAAATGTATAGAATGTGTATGCATTCACTTACATTGAATTGCCTTGGTTCTTTGCTGTGTGGATGAAACCCTTTCTTTTTACATCCAGAAACTTCCAGCATGCCTGCATTCGTGAGCCGAAAGATCCCAGTACTGAACAAGGTAAAGGAAACAGATAAAAAGCTCAATAAAGCTAAAACCATAAAGTATAAAAATGTTACAGCCAAAAAATAAGGTCATGGCAGCAAAGTAGATCCAAGCACGTCCCCCTGAACCACTCGTTGAAGCGTGTCAAGTGGTGGTAAGAAGGAGCTGCTTCTAGATTCTTACTATGTAGTCATGGGTAGGCACAGGGAATACAGAGTATAAAATACAGAAAACATAACCTTTACTTTATAAGTCAAGATCATCCCGCTTTTGTCTCTGGAGGTCAATAGCAGGAATCACTATGTATTAGGGGATGCAGGCAGTGGGACTGATCTACCAGACTTGTGTGACCTCCATCGACCTTTAATGGGATTGATCTGGTTCCAATGAGATGTCCATGTCTTGTTTAGAAAAATGGGGAAATCTGAGTCAGAGGCTCCGACCAGATTTGAACAATAACCTTTTCAGTTGTGTTACCTTGAGTTCTGAATAAACAAATTGCGTATGTGACTTGATTGTCTTCCTGTGGTTCTGACAATTGATGGAGGATGCTGGCAAGGTACTGAAGGCAAAAGCCTAATAGAATAGGCCAATTATGCAGACTCACAAGTCATTAAAGGAGTAGCTAAGCAGCTGGGACAGTTCAGTTTAGAACAGCAACTTCAGCACCGGCAGGGAATGGATCAGCAACAAAACACCAAATACTTGCTGAGCAAAAGATAACTAGCACGAGGCTTAGATTGATGACAAAAGCCTACTGCAGCCCTAAATACAAGGACAACTGTGAATCTTGCAATGTAGAAAATGACTGCTGATGATATTGAGACCCATTTGGCAATGTTTAAAGGAGGTTTCCAGTCCTTTTATATTGATGGCCCATCCTGAGGGTGGACCATCAATAGCCGATTGGCAGGGATCTGACACCCCGCAGCCCAGATGACCAGCTGTTCTGCAGTAGCGCTGATGCCAAAAGATCAACTGGAACATTTTACACTTCATATATAAAATGGACTCTCATAAAGGGATGAGTAACACTGAAAATACATTTACTGTCTGATCCTTTGTTACAATCTGTATTATACTCCAGAGCAGCATTCACAGTTATGCAGGTTTCAGAGTTAAATTCTCCCATGCTACCTCTATATCTATACTTGGTGGTCTGAATTCTAGGGAGTAAAAATTTACACCAGGCACTGTTCAGTAGCTGTCCCATAACATTGTAGAGCAGGGGTGCATCTAGCCTTTCTGCTGCCTGAGGCAAAAACTGAAATGACGCCTTCTCCCAGCCTCCCCCCCCCACCCCCATACCAAATTCTCTTTTTGCGCAGATTTGGTGCAGAAAAAAAACACTGTATAATACAGTACAAGCAAAGTAAATAAGATTCATAGATTTTAAAAACTGCAGCATGTCAATTGTTTGTGCGATTCCGTACCTTCCGTAGAGTGGTTTTCTCCATTGACATCAGTGAGGTTAACAAAATCAGAAAGACTGAACCAAAACTGCATAAAAACACATCAAAACCACAAGAAATAGTGCAGATTTATGTGCACTTCTTGTGCAAATTTGCTGCGTTTTTTTGCGCACAAACCTGCACCGTGTGCAGGTGCAGTGTTCCACTATGTGTTATATGTGGGCACTTTAAACTTTTGAACTGTCATATTTAATGTATTATGGTATCAAGCTGTAATTCCTATTAACAGGCTGTAGAGAATCATTACACTTATTTGCCCCTAGATGGTGCTGGCATCACCAATATATATATCTGGGGTTTGCTAATAAAGTTAGTTGAGAGTCAAGAGGTTGGGAAGTGAATCCAGTGTAGAGAACAGAGAGGAGCTTGATGGAGGAGCAGAACAGGCCTAGTCCACAATGTAGCTACAAGTTTAGCCCCTTGGCCCTGATCAAGCTAAGCGAGTATAGAGAGCAATATTACAGCAGCACAGCACAGACCAGTGAGTCTACGTCTGGATATAGAGAAAGTCTAGTGGAGGTTGGAGCTAAATTAGTCAATGGACTTCACAAGCACCAGTGACCAGGAGGAACCTAAAAGTACCTGGACACAGCCGGATTATTAATGTGCAAAATTATCCTTTACCACATGCCTCTATGGACATAGTGGACCGTAATTCTTCAGTAAGCATCTTTTCCAAAGCATAGAGCAGAAGACTGATGCCTGCCGTTAGGGAGACCGCCCTGTGGATGTCTACTGACTGACCAGTATTCAGTACCTGAGTGCTAGAGTGTGGACGGAGTATAGGAAGATATAGAAAGAAGGAAAACTCCTCATATTACAATTGCTAAGCCTGTTATAAGGAATACAGCTGAACCAATATTTGGATTATTGCTTTACCATATAAATGAACTGTACTGACTACCTGAAGACAAGTGATCTAGTACAAGTTATGTCATTTACTACAATTGACTCCTCATCCTTTCTACCAACTTCATTTGCACCTTAGGGTGCTGGCATCACGAACAAACGCAGCCTCCAAAGCACCCTAAACACCTATACCATCACAAGCACCTCAACTACCATCTGGCTGGTGATCCCTGTACTATAGAGTGCCCCGAAGGATTTAGTGCTGTCTTCCCCATCACTGCACACCGAGCCAGGGAGGCTCTGCTAACCATGAGTACCAAACAACTACTACCCCCATCGGCCCACTGTGCCTCACGTGTTGCCCCTGCGGCCCGGTTGCTGCACAGGCATCCTAATACAGACTGTAAAGATCAATTTAAGAAGCTTCAAGCAATGTATTTACTAAGCTACTCAACTTTTTATGTACATAATTTCTACATACAAGATGTAGTAATGTAGTAACTTGACACATCATTAAATACAGTTTATTTATTAAAGGGTTTCTGTCATCACGTTTTGACATTATAAGCTGTCTGACATTAGCTATGTGCTAACGTCAGAGCAGCTTGATAATGTCTTTTTTATAAAAATCCGATTTATATTCAGGCTAAAAAACGTACTTTTATAATATGTAAATTAGCCTCTATTCGGCGCAGGCGCTGTGAGCAGAGGAAAGCAGGCACCAGCGTCCTCTGCTCACCGCGCCTGCGCCGAATACAGAACGGCCGTGCAGGCGCGGGATTTCACAAGGAGACAGTGCCAGAGGATCGCTGCCCGGCACTGTCACTCAAAGTAAGAAGGGGCGTGCCAGCAGGTTGCCGCACGGAGCTTCTAGGAGCAGGGCAACGCCCCCCCTGCTCCTAGAGGCTAATTTACATATTATAAAAGTAAGTTTTTTTGCCTGAATATAAATCGGATTTTTTTTAAAAAGACATTATCAAGCTGCTCTGACGTTAGCACATAGCTAATGTCAGACAGCTTATAATGTCAAAACGTGATGACAGAAACCCTTTAAGTGTCAAGTTAATGTTAGAGAAGCATTTTACAGTTTATAAAGGTGCAGCAAAGGTGAACATACCCTTTAAATATCAGTGTATAATGTTTTCTATTACATCATCAGAAATTCAAAAACACACGGTGACACATTTTAATTTAGCAATTTACATACTCATTGTGCTTTGGTGAACAGACAATAGCAATGGCTTCTGGTAGCATGAGCTGGTAGGAACAGTGGGTATGAAGATCTACGCTGGACAAGAAAGCTGTCTGTGTTGGATGTGTCTGCAAAAGAGGAGTGAAGAAAAATCATTCATGACTGACACAAGACATATAAGCTACTTAACCACTTGAAGACCACAGGTTTATACCCCCCTAGTGACCAGGCCCTTTTTTACAAATCCGCACTACACTACTTTCACCGTTTATTGCTCCGTCATGCAACTTACCACCCAAATGAATTTTACCTCCTTTTCTTCTCACTAATAGAGCTTTCATTTGTTGGTATTTCATTGTTGCTGACATTTTTACTTTTTTTGCTATTAATAAAAATTTAACAACATTTTTGCAAAAAAATGACATTTTTCACTTTCTGTTGTAAAATTTTAAAAAAAAAACTACATTTCTATATAAATTTTTCTCTAAATGTATTGTTCTACATGTCTTTGATAAAAAAAAAAAGTCCAATAAGTGTATATTTATTGGTTTGGGTAAAAGTTATAGCGTTTACAAACTATGGTGCAAAAAAGTGAATTTCGGCATTTTGAAGCAGCTCTGACTTTCTGAGCGCCTGTCGTGTTTCTTCAGGTGCTAGAATGCCAGGAAAGTATAAATACCCCCCAAATCACACCATTTTAGAAAGAAGACACCCCCAAAGTATTCGCAGAGGGGCTTGGTGAGTTCATGTATCATTTCATTCTTTTTCACAAGTTAGCGGAAAATGACACTTTCTGAGGAAAAAATAATAATAATAAAGTTTCCATTTCTGCTAACTTCTGGCAAAAAAAAAAAAAATCTCATACGGGCTCATTATGCCCCTCAGTGAATACCTTGGGGTGTCTACTTTCCGAAATGGGGTCATTTGTGGGGTGTTTGTACTGTTCTGGCATTTTGGGCGGGGCTAAATTGTGAGCCGCCATGTAAAAGCTAAAGGTACTCATTGGTTTTAGGGCCCTTTGCACCCAGGCTGCAAAAAGTGTCACTCATGTGGTATCGCCGTACTCAGGAGAAGTAGGGCAATGTGTTTTGGGGTGTATTTTACATATACCTATGTTGGGTGAGAGAAATATCTCTGTAAACTGACAACTTTGTATAAAAAATTTAAAAATTGTCGTTTACAGAGATATTTCTCACACCCAGCAGGGGTATATATAAAAATACACCCCAAAACACATTGCCCCACTTCTCCTGAGTACGGCGATACCACATGTGTGACACTTTTTGCAGCCTGGGTGCACAAGGCCCTAATCCAATGAGTACCTTTAGGATTTCACAGGGCATTTTTACGCATTTGGATTCCAGACTTCTTCTCACGCTTTAGGGGCCTCTAAAATGCCAGGGCAGTATAAATACCCACATGTGACCCCATTTTAGAACGAAGACACCCCAAGGTATTCCGTGAGGGGTATGGTGAGTTCATGTAAAATTTTATTTTTGTCACAAGTTAGTGGAATATGAGACTTTGTAAAAACAAAATAAAAAAATAAAAATATATCAATTTCCGCTAACTTGTGCCAAAAAAAAAATTCTGTGAACTCGCCATGCCCCTCACGGAATACCTTGGGGTGTCTTCTTTCCAAAATGGGGTCACATGTGGGGTATTTATACTCACCTGGCATTTTAGGGAACCTAAAGCGTGAGAATCCAAATGCGTAAAAATGCCCTGTGAAATCCTAAAGGTACTCATTGGTTTTAGGGCCGTTTGCGCATCTTGGCTGCAAAAGTGTCACTCATGGTATCGCCGTACTCAGGAAGTAGGCAATATGTTTTGAGGTGTATTTTTACATATACCCATGCTGGTGTGAGAAATATCGCTGTAAACGACAACTTTTTAAATTTTTTATACAAAGTTGTCAGTTTACAGAGATATTTCTCTCACCCAGCATGGGTATATGTAAAAATCACCCCAAAACACATTGCCCTACTTCTCCTGAGTACGGGCGATACCACATGAGTGACACTTTTTGCAGCCAAGATGCGCAGGCCCAAATTCCCATGAGTACCTTTTAGGAGGGCATTTTTACGCATTTTCTTCTCACACTTTAGGGGTCCCTAAATGCCAGGGCAGTATAAATACCCACATGTGACCCCATTTTTGAAAGAAGACACCCAAGGTATTCCATGAGGGGCATGGCGAGTTCATAGAAAAAATTTTTGGCACAAGTTAGTGGAAATTGATTTTTATTGTTTTTCTCACAAAGTCTCCCTTTCCGCTAACTTTTGACAAAAGTTTAATTTTTCATGGACTCACTATGCCCTCAGCGAATACCTTGGGGTGTCTTCTTCCAAAATGGGGTCACATGTGGGGTATTTATACTGCCCTGGCATTTTAGGGCCCTAAAGCGTGAGAAGAAAATGCGTAAAATGCCTCTCTAAAGGTACTCATTGAATTTGGGCCCTTGTGCATCTTGGCTGCAAAAGTGTCACTCATGGGTATCGCCGTACTCAGGAGAGTAGGGCAATGTGTTTTGGGTGTATTTTACATATACCCATGCTGGGTGAGAGAAATATCTCTGTAAATTGCCAACTTTGAATAAATTTTTTAAAAAGTTGTCATTTACAGAGATGTTTCTCACACCCAGTATGGGTATATGTAAAAATACACCCCAAAACACATTGCCCTACTTCTCCTGAGTACGGCGATACCACATGTGTGACACTTTTTTGCAGCCAAGATGCGCAAAGGGGCCCTAAAACCAATGAGTACCTTTAGGATTTCACAGGGCATTTTTACGCATTTGGATTCTCACACTTTAGCACCTCTAAAATGCCAGGTGAGTATAAATACCCCACATGTGACCCCATTGTGGAAAGAAGACACCCCAAGGTATTCTGTGAGGGGTATGGCGAGTTCACAGAAAAAAATTTTTTGACACAAGTTAGCGGAAATTGATATATATATATATATTTTTTTTTTACAAAGTCTCATATTCCACTAACTTGTGACAAAAATAAAATTTTACATGAACTCACCATACCCCTCACGGAATACCTTGGGGTGTCTTCTTTCTAAAATGGGGTCACATGTGGGGTTTTTGTACTGCCCTGGCATTTTAGGGGTCTCCGCAATCATTACACGTATGGCCAGCATTAGGAGTATCTGCGATTCTCCGTATATTGAGCATACGGGTAATGAGATTTTTTTTTTTCCGTTCAGCCGCTGCGCTGAAAAAAAAAAATGAACGGCACAGATTTTTTCATTCGCATCGGTCAATGTGGATGAAAAAATCTCTGCCAAAATCAGTGATTGCGGTGCGGTGGGCGCTAGCTAACTAACAAGTAGCTAACTAACTGGCGGTGATAACGGGACCCTTATGCCCCATTCACACGTCCGAAATTCTGTTTGCGGAACGGAATTGCGGACCCATTCATTTCTATGGGGACAGACTTTGTCCCGCTCGGATCCGAAATACGGATCCGCGCTCCGGGTCTGCACTTCCGTTCGCAAAAATATAGAACATGTCCTATTCTTGTCCGCACTGCGGACAAGAAAAGCATTTTCTATATAGTTCTGTGCGGATCTGCAAAATGCGGAAAGCGCATTGCCGGTGTCCGTATTTTTGCGGATCCGCAGATCCATGGATCCGCAGATCCATGGATCCGCAAAACACATACGGACGTCTGAATGAGCCTGTTAGGGGGTGATTAGTGACAGGGGGTGACAGGGGTGATCAGGGGTGACATGGGTGATCAGGGGTTAATCAGTGATGGGGGTGGGGGGTGTGTAGTGATTGGTGCACTTTTCCTATAGTTTCCTCTGGTGGTCCCAAACAAAGGGACCACCAGACGAGCAGATAGCAGGCATATCAGACGCTGTTTAAAAAACAGCGTCTGATATGCGATTTAAATGCGGTTTTTTCCGCATCTACAGCCTGCCAGCGCATGATCAGCGCTGGCAGGCTGTAGTTTCAGTTGTCCCGGCTCCGATCACATGAACGCGCACGCACGACGCGCGCGCGTTCATGTGAAATCTCGGGTCTCACGAGATGACGCCGATAGGCGGCAGTGAGACCTGAGAGAGCCGCCGCGCTGACGCCCATCGGCGTTAGCGTGGCGGCAAGTGGTTAAAGGCTATGTACACCTTTGGGGGCATTTTTTATTATTATTGTATTGTACTCATTTTGAGCTACAAATCATCTTTATAAAAAAATAAAATAAAATTGAACCACTGTCTTTGTGCAGCCTTGAGTTTTTCCAGTAAAGGGATCTAAATGTTTACTCTGTTTTGTCTGGCAGTTCACCTGACAGGCTCCTTATCTCTGATCAATTACCTCCTATACACTCATTATAGCTCAGTTCTTATCTTACTGATAAGAATGTGATTTAAAAAAGGGTTTATAACCTTTTAGTAATTTAGAGATAAGGTTTTTAGATGACACACAAAGTGAAAGCAAAAAGTTCATTCACACAGCTAGATAAACAGTTAACCCTTTGTGACAGAAAGGCTGACTATTTCCAATAAAAAATATTATTTTAAGCCCAAAATAAGTAAAAAAAAAATACCTAAAAGGTGTACATAACCTTTAATAAATTCTGGTACCTAGATACATTTCAGGTGTCAAATGTAAAGGGGTTCCCCAGGATTTACAGATTGATGACCTATCCTCAGAATAGGTCATCAATATAAGATCAATAAGGGTCCAACTCCAGGCACTTCCTCTGATCAGATGTTTGAGGAGGCTACGGCATTCCTGTGAGCGCTGTGGCCTCCTCGCAGCTCACCAAGCACAGCCCCATATCTTATATACAGACTGTGTTTGGTATTGCAGCCCAGCCCCATTCACTTGTGCCTAGGCCATTTGACCAATGAACGTGATGTGTTGCGTGGCCTAGTGGCCTAATGTCAAATAAACACTGAGCGCTGTGAATGGGAGGGGGATCCAACACCATGTTCATAGAAAAAATTGACCCAGAATTTATTTTAAAAATGAACACACATCAATAGCCAATAGCTATGCCAATTCTGCTTTAGGCCCAAATTATAACTTTCCTTTTCAATAAAAAATAACCTTCATTATATTTCTTTAAAATAAACACAGAGTGAATTATTGCCTTATGTGTGGCATATCTTATATTCATTTGTGTTATATTCTCAAAAAGCCTTTGGTGATATTAAAAGACCAAAAACTTTTTCTTTTTTACAAATCTTTTCCATATATTCATGGTACTGGTATGGATTTAGTAATAACGGTGGTTCTGTTAGCTCACACACACCGCCGCTACATAATATCAAATATCAATGGCTGCTGTATACTGAGAGTTAATCACTTATCTTTAGCAACACTCTTGTTGCCAATGTAACAAGTTGTTTCAGTATTCTATTTACTTTGTTTCAAATAGCTCTCAGTATCAGCTTTCTTTCCGATATTTCTTTCCTGCTCTTCTAGCGCTATTATGTTCCTAATAATTCCCTTCTCAGCTATCCTCCATCTTTTTAATCAAAGTTTAGCTCACTATCAATGCAGGGGGACGCTTGCAGGTTGACCCCTCAGCTTTTTACAAACATTAATGTTTCTTGTATTTAAAATAACAAACAAAGCTCCCCCGACGTGTTTTATCACAAATGTGGCGTCTTCAGGGCTTAGGAGCTTGTGAACACGAGCGCCAGGTTAATCAAATTTTTATAGGGGTGGAGCGTCCTCCTCTCCCCATCTCTCCCATTCACAGCGCTCAGTGTTTAATTGACATTAACAATCCACTAAAAGGAGGGAAGACAAAGTGATCTCTAAGCCTGTATGTATATTTCTTCCTGACATGATGAGGTGGACCCATGTAGCGCTGAGTGCTCTCCTTCTCCTCTTCGCTGCTCAGATCTCATCGCTCGTTACCCTTTCCTCCTACTGCGGATGTTTTTGGACTTAGTATTATTCTTCTTCAAAAGCCCGAGGCCCATATGGAGCTGTACTATTAGGTTGAAACGGAATAGGGGACATATGTTGTAATATCTCTTATGAAGTACATAACATTTTTGATGAGTGGGTCAGTTAGGCCCCTTTCACACTAGCGTTTTTGCTTTCCGTCCTAGAGTTCCGTCCTCGGGGCTCTAGGACGGAAAGATACTGATCAGGATTATCCTAATGCATCCTGAATGGAGAGCAATCCGTTCAGGATGCATCAGGATGTCTTCCGTTCAGTATGTGAACGTTTTTTGGACGTTGACAAAAGCGCAGCATGCTGCAGATTTGTCTCCGTCCAAAAATCGGGAAGACAAGCCGTAACGCCGGATCCGGAATTAATGCCCATTGAAGTGCATTAATCCGGATCCGGCCTTAAGCTAAACGCCGCTTCGACGCATCGCCGATCCGACGTTTAGCTTTTTTCATTGTTACCATGGCAGCCAGGACGCTAAAGTCCTGGTTGCCATGGTAAAATGTAGTGGGAGCGGGGAGCAGTATACTTACCATCCGTGCGGCTCCCGGGCGCTCCAGAGTGACGTCAGGCGCCCACACGCATGGATCACGTGATCGCATGGATCACGTGATCCATGGGCATGGGGCGCTCTGACGTCATTCAGGAGCGCCCTGGGAGCCGCACGGACTGTAAGTATACCGCTCCCCGCTCCTACTATGGCAACCAGGACTTTAATAGCGTCCTGGCTGCCATAGTAACCTGAAAGCATTTCGAAGACTGATCAGGATCCTGATCAGTCTTCTAATGCTTTCAGGCGACTTGCGTTCTGATGGATCCGGCGGGACGGAAGTGCCCGCCGGATCCTCAGAACGCAAGTGTGAAAGAGGCCTTATACTATTTATTCTTATTTATTTAAAAGAATCAATTATATATATCTATTGATTAGAGAGGCATTATCAAAAGGGGGGGTATGTAGAGTCCGGAATAATAAGGGGACATACAATAAATATATCCGTATAGTATATCAATATGGTATAACAATTATTATACCTTATTCACCCAGTATTAATTAATATAGTGTAGCGTTAATTATACTTTATCCATCCTATACATTTCTTTGCTGAAATTATATTATCCAAATCACTGTAAATCATAATTTATAATGTATTATCCACATATACTCTCCTCTATATACCCTAATATTTTTCAGATCATGTTATTAATTGCCCAGTTATCAATAGTTAATTTTTAGGTATTCTCGTAGATGTTTATAGTCAGATTATGAATTTTCCAAATATCAATACATTTTTCTTTAATTCTCTATTATTTTATTTAATCCATTCCCTCAATTGTTGCAATTGTTATACTATATTGATATACTGTATAGTGTTGGGCGCGAATATTTGAATCGCAAATATTTTTCACGAATATCGGTGAATATTTAGAGGCATGCTCAACCTTCGGCCCTCCAGCTGTTGAAAAACTACAACTCCCATCATTCCCTGATAGCCTACAGCTATCATCCTGCAGAAGGGCATCATGGGAGTTGTAGTTTTACAACAGCTGGAGGGCCGCAGGTTGAGCATGTCTGATTTAGAATATAGTCATTTTTTTCCATCTGAGCACATGATTCCTCCCTGCTTCTTGCTTGTTGGCCAATGAGAAGGCAGCAACATCCCTAGCAACCTATAGGAAAGTCGCCTACCCCTTACTATATAGGAAACTCCCCAGCAGCCATTTTCTGCATTTTTTTTACAGTTCTGAGAGAGAGAGACAGCAGTGTCATTGCTGTCCTCTGTGTTTTACTGTGTGATTACATTAGATAGTTAGTTATCTTATATATATATATATATATATATATATAATAGTAAGTGGGATAGTCAGTGTAGGTTAGATCGTGATATAGTGTAGCTGATCGGTTCCAGCGCAGGGTGTTAGGTAGTGTGATAGGTTCTGCTGTCCATACATACATGCTACAGACATAGTGCTGTGATGTCACAACAATACTTAGTGCACCAATCAGTAATATGTAGTCAGACCTGCTAAAATGTGAAGTTGCCTGTATTGCGCAAAAATATGCTCATCATTAATTGCCGATTTGCGCAATCGTGAATATATTGGAGCACTCTATCTGCATATAAAGCTATTGTAATGTTCTTCTATGCCAACCCTTTTCTCCAGTCTCAGACAACTTCTAGCAGCTTGAAAAATGTAGCAAAAGTGACCCACGCCTGTATTGCATGCACAATACGCGAATATTACACTGCAGAATTTGCAGATATATCACAAATTCGAATATTGCCCCTGCCGCTCATCACTATTGATATACTACACCGATATATTTATTGTATATCCCCTAATTATTCAGGACTCTATATACCCTCCCTCCCTTTTGATAATGCCTCTCTAATCAATAGATAAATATAATTGATTCTTTTAAATAAATAAGAATAAATAGTATAACTGAACCACTCATCAAAAATGTAATGTACTTCATAAGAGATATTACAACATATTGTCACGGCGGGGTCACGGTCTTGTAGTTGTGTGCCATGACACGTTAGCCGTGCATGCCGGTTGCCAGGGGCAACGAGTTGTTGTTGCAGCATGTTTGTGCTTTCCTTCTTCTCCTGGTTCTTTTCCTGTCTGGTGCTGGAGGGGTTAACTTCCTGGCTAGGTGTGTTCTGGGTGTGGCTCTACTTAATCTGGTGCTGTGAGCCTGAGGTCAGTTGTACTCCAGACTCTGTTGGTGCTGGAGCTATGCTCCTGTCCTGGATATTCCATCTGTCCAGTGTGAGGGCCACCTAGTTAGACATCAATGTCTCTACTATTTCTTCCCTTTGTTTCTATTTCCTTTACCCATCCCCACCTGTTGTGTTGTTTGGTGTGGGTTATGTTCAGGCTGTGATGTTATGTCTAGATTGGTGTTCCATGTCTGGTCTGTTGATGTTTGTAGTCCAGCATGGATGCTAGACATTCCCGTCTGTCTGTCTGTGCCTTCGGTGAGAGGGCCCCTGGGTTCCCCGGAGGGGAACCACAAGTCAGTGAGCAGCTCTGCTTGGGGCCGCTGTGCATCCTGTCTGCATGGGGGTCCAGGCAGTTACTGGTGTGCTGGATTCCTGTGTATGTTGTATGTTGTTTGCACTGTGTCCTGTTGGTGTGTGGGTTCCAATACATTGGCACAGGTTCCAGTCGTTGTTGCTGCGGCAGGTAAGTTTTATTGGTTCTGGTTCTTGCCTGCTGATCCAATTGCGGCTCACTGTCTTCCCCTTCCTTTGCATCTAGGCTAGTGGAGACTCTTGTTCTTCCGTAACTTGGAGTAACAGGACGGCCCTGACATTATCCCTAGGGCTATTCAGGGATTCCAGGGTATGAGCCGTCCTACCATCTGGGTCTACTCATACAGGTAGGAGTCAGGGCCAGAATTAGGGTGGCATTAGGAGGTGATCTGCTCCCTTTACCCGGTGTCCCAGCCTAGTTGCTTTTCCGTTTACCCTTGGTGTACGGTGGGGAGTTTCCCCCTCTTCCCACCGTGACACATATGTCCCCTATTCCCTTTCCACCTAATAGTACAGCTTCATATGGGATAAGAGCTCGGGCTTTTGAAGAAGAATAATATTAAGTCCAAAAACATGCGCAGTAGGAGGAAAGGGTAACGAGCAGTGAGATCTGAGCGGCGAAGAGGAGAGGGAGGGCACTTCTTTCCTCTAATTTTTACACGCAGACGCTACATTGGTCCATCTCATCATGTCAGGAAGAATTAAACAGCCCACAGGCTTAGGGCTCATACACACGAACGTGTTCTGCCCGTTGTCGTATTGCGGACTGCATTTGCGGATCCGCAATACATGAGCACTGTACCGTGTGCATTCTGCATCATGGATGCAGACCTATTTACTTCAATGGGTCCTCATATCCAGAAATGTGGAGCGGTGCGGAACGGAATCACGGAACGGAATACTACGGAAGCACTACGGAGAACTTTCTCTATCTTTTTGCGGAACGGATGAATGCAGACCCATTCAAGTTGAATGGGTCTGGATTCATCCCGGCGGCCGTACGGAGGTTGCCTGTGCATTGGGGACTGCAAATTGCGGTCCCCGATGCACGGAACGGCCCAGAATACTGAAACGACTTGTTACATTGGCAACAAGAGTGTTGCTAAAGATAAGTGATTAACTCTCTAGTGTATAGCAGCCATCAATATTTGATATTATGTAGCAGTAGTGTGTGTAAGCTAACACAACCACCACTAGTATTACTAAATCCATACCCAGCTATCAGTACCATCAATATATGGAAAAGATTTGTAAAAAAAGAAAAAGAAAAATAACACTAATAGTTTAGTAAATAGTAATAATTTGGGCCTGAAAGAGAATTGGCATAGCTATTAGCTATTGATGGATGGGTGGATCCAACACCCCCCCCCTCCCCCAACAACAATTAGCTGCATCAACCTTGTAGTGGAAGGAGCTTGTTACTACAGTGCTGCTCCCATTGAAGTCATTGACTTCCCTTCTGTATAATGATCAGACTATAGTCCATCCATTTCATTATTAGAAAGATGGAGGCTCAACTGTCATCTACTATGTGAAGTATGTGCAGCAACCATGAAACCCCAAGGAACACGAGGCGCCCCCAGTACCACTTGTGTTCCTGTTTTGCTTTCTCACTTTTTTGGCTCCATACCGTACACCGTACAATCCGTGAACAACATCAAAGAAGTAGGGGAGGCACCGGATTTCAATTTCAAAAGTCTTTTACTACTTTATCGCAATATGCTACATCGGCAAAATGCAGGCAAAATTTCAATGATTTAAGGCCGAAATGTTGTCTATATTTTGCTGATATACCATGTTACATTAAAGTACTAAGTCACATTTAGAACTGGAATCTGGAGCCTTGCCCTCAAACATCTTGCCAACTCTATACGTCTTGACTTAACACAGTATGGTTCAATGGTGTATCATCAGGATTTATTTCTAGCAGAACTTTGGCACCAGGAATGGTCTTGCATTTGCAATACTTAAAAAACGTATTGAACAGGAAGGCCTAGCAGATACAATGTGCTAATATTCCACATTTGGTAAAGAAATTTCACATTGTAATCAGCTTCATATGACTTGAGAACCATCATTGTTCTGGTCCAAAATGTCCTCTTGAAGGCAGCTAAAGGGCATCTGTCAGCAGATTTGTACCTATGACACAGCTGACCTGTTGCATGTGCTCCTGGTAGCAGAAGGCATCTGTGTTGGTCCCATGGTTATATGTGCCCGCACTGCTGAGAAAAATGAAGTTTTATTATATGCAAATGAGCCTCTAGGAGCAATGGGGGTGTTGCCATTACACCTAGAAGCTCTACTCTCTCTGCAACTCCCACGCCCTCTGTACTTTGATTGACAGGCTCAGGTTGGGTGAGGTTTTCACTGCCTGGCCCTGTCAATCAAAGTGCAGAGGGCGTGGTAGTTGCAGAGAGAGCAGAGCCTCTAGATGTAATGGTAACGCCCCCGTTGCTCCTAGATGATTATTTGCATATATTAAAACATCACTTTTCTCAGCAATGCGGGCACATATAACTATGGGACCAACACAGATGTCTTCAGCTGCCAAGCACACATGCAACAGGTCAGCCAGTGTCATAGGGACAAATCTGCTGACAGATGCCCTTTAAAATACAACTGCCCAATCTATACATCCCCAATATGTGATGTTAGAGGGGCAGAGCTAGTAGGCCCTCATACATATTAGATAGTTGTCCAGTTCGGCCACCATACATCTAATCTGTATGGCCAGCTTTAGCTAGACAAGAACTATCAGAACAATTTACTATATTTGTCACTTACATGGATCCAGCCCAAGGTAAGAAGATTGTGCTGATCTTGTACATTAAATAATTCTTCCACATTCTCCATGTCACAATAGTCCGGCCCTGCAGACTGCTTTGGTACAATTACATGTGTAATGGTGAATTCATCATGGGTCTGCCAAACATGAAAAAACATCAATGAGGAACTACACACAGTCTAATACATAAAAGGACATGTGCTACATATAATTTAAGTACAGGAGAATGAATGGGCCAAAATACGTCATGATCGTCCAATGCCGCAATATCATTTATTGGAAACACACCCCATAGCAACCAATCAGAGTGATCCTTTCATTTTCAAAAGGAACTCTCAAAAATGAAAGGTGGAAAATGATTGGTTGCTATGGGCAACTAAGGTAGTTTTCCTTTACACCAATTTTTACTAAATCTCCTCTATTGTGTTATATATATCTGGTCAGATAAAAAACAAGCAATCCTCGACAACCGAGCAACGCGAATAATCTTCTATTTGTATAACTCACTGTCAAGAGAAGGAAAGCAACTGCTGCAAATTATGGAACAAATCATGGAACCTGCCTGAAAGCACTTTCACCCCTTCCTGCCCTGTATTTGTTCATGGCTGCCGGGTGGGTCTTGACACAAGCCCCATACATTTAAAGTGCAGGGACAGTGGTGCTATGCAAACATAAATGTAGAAAAATATCATATGATGTAATCCATGCATTTAGTCTATAACAGGGGTCAGCAACCTCCGGCACGCCAAGTGTTGTGAAACTACATCTCCCATCATGCACACTTGCTTGGCTGCTCTCTAAACTCCCACACAAGTGGAAAGAGCATGCTGGGAGTTGTAGTTTCCCAACAGCTGGAGTGCTGAAGGTTGCTGATCCCTGGTCTATAAAGTAGTTCCAATGTCCTACAAATGCATCTATTAGCAGGGTGCAGCCTTCAATAGTATTGGTCGCTACGTTTAATCTATATATATTTTTATATTTCTAGGAGATGCCAGGACTTCCCAATTGGTGAGGTTCAGACAGTCAGGATGGAACCTTCACAGATCTTCAAAGTCAAATACTGCAGTGTGGTTCTCCCGGCCACCCTCCAGGCGGAGAACTGCGACACAGCTCCATTCATGGATGCCCAGTGGCAAGAAAAAAGCTGAACTGGCTTCTGCCTCATTCCCAAAAAGAGGAGTGTTACTGTAACACCCAGTTTTCATTTTTGTTTCATGCATTTCCATGAGGAACAATAGAGGATATGTTAGAAAATATGTTCGAAAATGGTTATTCTATATGGGAAATAAAAGTATTGGCTGAAGCAGACACGTGAGGAGAGCAGACAGGTCCTCTATACGGCCAGGGCTAAACTATCACATCTACCTTTACCTATGAAAACATGTTACACGCACTACATGTGTACTTGTAATATTACTCCTCCATGATTTCCCAATTGCATTATAGGCCCTAACGCTAAACAAGGCTGATCAGATGTCACTTGTGAAATTACACATAATGACCAGAAAGTCATGGTGATAATTTACACCGTTTTAGGGACACAATTTATGTAATATTCGTCCTAATTTACGTGTTCTATTTCATCACAGATAATCCTAATCGGAGACAAATAATGGAGTACGAATAGCTGCTGATCTATTGCCGAGGGACGGATACCCTTCTATGACGACAAGAACTACTTGTTGTAGGACTATTAAATAATTAGCTTAATTATCCTAATGGCTTCAGGAAAACATTGAGAATCGTAATTTAATGGCAACCACAATTTCTACCAGACTATTACTGCACAGCTGCGACTCACTAAATTATTCACAACCATTACAATCCCGTCTTCCCTGAACTGTAACTGGGTGAAGGGGAATTTGGGGGGAATTTGTTCTCCCGAAATATGATTGTTTTCTAGGCAAATGTATGTATGAGTGGTGCAGCAGCACCACGAGTGCTCGACCCTCACCCCTTACAAAATGATCCAAAGTGCAGTCGTGCACATAATTCTAGACCCCTTTATAGGGCTTGTGTGGGGGTCCCAACAGGGCGGCCTCCAGTAATTAAACATGTCCGCACAGAAAGCGGGATGGGAGATGAAGGTTGTATCAATGTGATTGAGGAGAAAGCGCAGAGGGACTATCTTAGTAACAGAAAAAGCAACTTCACGTAAGACAATATGGACAATGAAAGCGGTCAGAGAATAAGGGGACGTGCACACGATGGCTTTTTAAATGGAATTTTGGTGCAGACAGCCACGCTGAAATTCCATAGAAAACTTGCCAGCGGTCATGTCCTTTCTGCCTCGCCTACATCTCAATGGGGGGCAGCACTGAGAATGGCGGAGTGACAGCAAGTTGTAGACAAGTTACACACAGGGTACCTCGAAAAAGTATTCATACCACTTTAACTTTTCCACATTTCTTCACATTACACCCACAAAGTTAAAGGGGTTGTCGGTTTCAGAGCTGAAAAGCATTGCCCTAGCCTGTAGAATGGTTATGGCAATGCTAAAGTCCACCTTTTAGTGCTGGTGATGTCAAAATGCAGTTGAAAACTGAGTGACCTGATAAAGGGGGTCTATCATCAGCAACATTGCAATACAACCAAGTATAGTGCAAGACAGGCTTCGCAAATTCAAAATTTGGCATATTTATAATGATCACCGACTCCCTTGCAGATAATATCGGCTTTTTAATATATCCAAATGATACCTTTAGTGCAATGAGGATGGGACATTGCACAATAGCTCTGCTCTATTCACTACCTAGCGCCTCCCTTGGACAGTTGATTAACAGAGCCAAGCAAAATTACGTTCCTACTGTCTGGCCCTCCAACACTGCCACCTTCACTGCAATTATAGGCATCGTTTGCATTTCAAAAAAATTAAAATTTTATCTGCAATGGAGCCACGGATTGCTAAAGGAATTGAACAGTTGGAATTAGGTCAGATAAGGCTCAGTTCACCCTTCAGTAATATGATCAGTTATTTCCATCAGTTATTGTTAGCCAAAGCCCGTAGGGAAGCCTACAGAGATCAGGTATAGTGGAAAGATCTGCACCTGTTCTGTGTTTTTGACCCGCACCTGGTTTTGGCTCACAATCACTGATGGAAATAACTGACCAAATAACTGAAATGTGAACTCAGCCTTAGTCATTTTGGAACTCTGCTAGGTTGCATAGCGATGTTGATGATGGCAGAATCTCTTTAATTGAAAGTAACCTTTAACTAAGTGTATATACCGTATTTTTCGCCCCATAAGACACACTTTTTTCCCCCCTTCCATTACGGAAGTGCTCATTAGTACCAAAGGACCGGGAAGCGGTGAATGCAGTGCTCCCCGGGCTCTGTACTCACCGCTTCCTGGTCCTTTGCTTTCAGCTGTGGTGTGACTGCGCACAGAATGAGGACGCTCTGTGACCTCAGGCTGTGTGCGTCGGATCGTAGCACAGAAGAGAGAGAGCTGGATCCCGGGAGTAGGAGAGGTATGTTGAATTTTTTTTCATTTGATGTACCCTGAGGCTGGGGGCTGATCTAAGGCATGGAGGTTGATATGAGGCATGGGGACCTCATCGGATGTCTGAATGGAGATCTTATTTATATTGGGGTTTGATCGGAGGTCTGATTGTGGGTCTGATCTGAGGTCTTATTAATATTGGGGGTCTGATCTGAGGTCTGATTGAGGGTCTTATTACCTTGGGGGTCTAAATGGGGCTGTGAGCTGAGGACTAATTAACATTGAGGGTCTGATTGCTGGTCTGATATGAGGTCTAATGAAAAATATTTTTTTCTTATTGTCCTCCTCTAAAACCTAAGTGTGTCTTATAGGGTGAAAAATACGGTAGCTACTGGACATATTATATACCAGTGAGGCATCTTTTGTACCCAAGTTCTTATTTTTAATTAAGTGTTTCTTCAAATTGTAAAAAAGTAAAAAATGTTTTCTTACCAGTTTACCACAAAGAATCCCACATGTCTCAATTCCTCTACTTGTATTTGCTTCGGCTAGCTGCAGAAATTTTTGAGAGAGATCTTTGGGCAGAGCAACTATCCTCAATCCTTCCACAATTTCATCTGATAGAGATAAATAAAAATGGTTAGAAAAAGGGGCTCATCAGAACACAGATTATGTCACCAGCTCAGCATTGACATCAGTCAGGACCAGCTGTAGGTAAGATGGCATCATGTGTAGAACTGTATTGAGCCCCCTCCCTCGAATGACGTAACCCATACTTCCCAAATAAGGTGTGAAAATAACAATGCTTTATAAGGGATTGTCTGAGATTTTAATATTGATGGCTTATCCTCAGGATAGGTCATCAATATCTAATTGGAGGGGGGCGTCCAACTCCCAGGACCTCTGCTGATCATATGTTGATCACTGTGGCCTCTTGCAAGGCCATTGACAACACAAAGATTTGTCACATGGCCTTGGTGCAGCTCAGCCCCATGCAAGTGAATAGACCTTGGCGGCTGCAGTACGAAGCACAGCCGTCATACAATAAACAACACTGTGCACCACTGCACACCAGAGCACCACTGCATCCTCAAACAGCTGATCGACCGGGAGTCAGACCCCCAACAATCAGATATTAATGACCTATCCAATTTTAATTAAGACTGTCCAATAAACACCAGGACCTGAAGTTAACCCCTTAAGGACGCATGACGTACCAGTACGTCATGATTCCCGAGTCATTAAGGACCCATGACTTACCGGTACGTCATATCTTTAAAAGTACATTGCGGCGCTGCAGAGGTTAATCGGAACAGGATGCCTGCTGAAATCATTCACTCTATAGAAGTAGAGAAATTGGAACTTGGAAATTTGCAAATTTTTCTAAATTTTTGGTAAATTTGGTATTTTTTTATAAATAAAAATTATTATTTTTTTTACTCCATTTTACGAGTGTCATGAAGTACAATATGTGACGAAAAAATAATCTCAGAATGGCCTGGATAAGTAAAAGCGTTTTAAAGTTATTCACAAAAAGTGACACTGGTCAGATTTGCAAAAAATGGCCTGGTCCTTAAGGTGAAATATGGCGGGATCCTTAAGGGGTTAAAGGCTATGTACACCTTCTGGGGAAATTTTTGTTTATGATTGCATTTTACTAATTTTTGGCTAAAAATCATATTTTCCATTGGCCTTTATTAAAAATATTGAGCTGTTCTGTCACAGAGGGTTAACTGTTTTTCTAACTGCCTGACTGGTATTTTCACTTTTGCCGGTCATCTAATAAACCTTATCTCTAAACTACTAAGTGATCATAAATAGTGTTGATCACGAATATTCTAATCACGAATTTTTACTATTTTTGCTATATCTTCGTAATTGCGAATATTCTAGATTTTTTTCATCAGTATCTATGATCCCTCACTGCTTCTTGCTTGTGGGCCAATCAGAAGGCTGCAATATCTTTGACTTCAGGAGTAGTGTTGATCGCGAATTTTCCGATTTTCACAATCAAGAAAATAATGACTGGAGATCACAAATTTGAGAATTCGCGAATATATGACGAATATTAACCCAAATATTCGTAAAATATCGCAAATTTGAATATTGCCCCTGCCGCTCATCACTGGTCATAAACACTTATTTAAGCCACATTCTTATCAATAAGACAAGAACTGAGCTATGAGTGTTTATAATGTCAGAGAACAGAGATAAGGAGCCCGTTAGCTCCGCAACTGACGGAAAAGTGAGAAAATCCAGAGGCTTTTCATTGCTACTAGAGCATTTCATCTATGTACAGAAATAGGACTCCATATTTTTAATAAAGGCCTATTTAAAATTAAAAAAAAGTGTACATAACCTGTGCAACTGCATTGTCATAGGTTCAAGCACCAGCTAGTTCCAAGAGCCTATGTCATCATAGCCAGTGGCACACCCATCTGCAATGACTGGTGATGCCACAGATCACACACCCATATTTGGTGGAAAATTAATGAACTATTGTGTCAATGCCCCATTACTGCTGGGATTGCATAGGTCAATGGACTGCTACTTCCTGCACTGTACTGACAGGTGGATGGAAATCTATACTTGTGTAAATGGAGTCTGCCATCATTATCATACACATCCATGTTATAAAGTCTTGGGTATCAAGCACTTACTTTGTACGGCACTTAGAGTCGCTGCTGGCTTTAAAGCCCGGCTTATCGGGGGAGACTGTCCCGCATACAAAGCTGCATCATTTTTGACAGCTTTCCCAGACATTGCATTAGCCAATGAATGGCCTTTGGATGGGGGAAAACAAGATATCATGGTGCCATCTGTTTGCTCAGACACCTTAGACTTAAGGCTAGGGTTCCCTTGATGTTTCAGATGGTCTCGGATCTTGTCTTGTTTCCGGAGCTGGTCTTCAAAAAAGTTGAACTGCTCATTCTCTATTTGTTGCTGTCGGAGCTGTGCCACTCGCTTCTTCTCTGCCTCGATGAGTTGCTGCTGTTCCATTTTCTTCAGACATTCTGCTTTTCTTTCATTCTAGCAATAAAATGTAAGAAGGTGCATTTATGAGCACCACTTAGAACGTAGTTAGCAATGCTTTATTGTAGTGATATAATCAGAACACTTCCATTAGAAGCAAAGAGTTTCTGTGCATTCATACAGTATGTAGGGTTGAGGGAATGTCATGTCTACGAGTATGTGCTGTTATAATGTAATC
Organism: Bufotes viridis; assembly: GCA_033119425.1. NCBI lineage: Eukaryota > Metazoa > Chordata > Amphibia > Anura > Bufonidae > Bufotes > Bufotes viridis. The sequence continues at coordinate 57,353,993 of CM065594.1, forward strand.
TTTCTAACTTAAAAAGGTTTTCTGATTTAGAAAACCTATTTGAAACTGGATGTTAATAGAGTAGAGTCCCTGTTCTTTACTCTCATGTGACTATAATGAACATGCCCTCGTCTTGAGCAGGGATGCACAACCTTTTCTGGCCCAAGGACCATACTCTTAGGCTAAACCATAACCAAGGGCCACAACAAAATGTAAGGGATTATCGATATAGAAAGGATAGGCCATAAATGTCTGATAGACGCTGGTTCAACTTCCAGACTTCAACTTCCCACTTATCTAAAGAATCAGGGAGTCCTTCTTACCCATTCACACTTCACAAAGAATGAGACCCTGGATGAATAATTCTCTCTATGTGAAGCCAACTCTCCATGGTTACACAGTACATTAGTACTTACCTGTCCTTGCATTGCACAGGTAGTGCACCCTTGCTCTAGAGCAGTGTTCCTCAATTCCAGTTAAACTCAATGTTCATTCAATGAATGTGCCGAAAACTGGAGTCTAGAAGATCCAACACATTCATTGCATAGACACTGATTTTAATTAAAACTGTGTTATGGTTAAAGGCTATGTACACCTTTGGGGCATATTTTTATTAATGCATCGCACTCATTTTCAGCTAAGAATCATTTTTTCAATTGGTCTTTATTAAAAATTTGGAGCCATTTTCTCGGTACAGACCTGACATTCTCTAGTAGCAGGATCTGAATTTTCTCTCTCTTCTGTCAGCCAGCTAATTATCATTGATCTCCTAACCATACTGTAGCTCAGTTCTTATCTTACTGTTACAAATGTGGCTTAAATACATGAATATGGCCTCTTAGTAATTTAGAGATAAGGTTTATTAGATAACCAGCACATTCACACAGCTAGAAAAACAGTTAACCCTTTGTGACAGAATGGCTCAATATTTTTTTAATATAGACCAATTGAAAAAAATATTAGTAAAATGCAATAATAAAAAATTGTCCTCGAAGGTGTACATAGCCTTTAATTTTTCTGGCTGTGGCGCTGCATATATGCAGCTAGGTTTCCCCTAAGAATACAGCTCATGCCCAGGGGAGTCCCAGCAATAAGTCCCAGCATTGGGACCCTTCATGCTGCCCTCACAGCCAGCAACATAAAAATTTGCAGAAATGTTGATCTCAGTGGTTGGTCACTAACGCGTTAAATGGAGTCAGTCACCAGGTTATTCATTGTTATACTACACAATGCCTTGTAGGGCTAGCTCAGCTGAATGTAATGATAGTTTTCACTTAGCAATCTATTGTTAAATTCTGGAGAAAAAGTATTTTTGTTATACATGCAGATGAGAAGTTAAGTGCACCACGGCGGACCCAAGCCACTCTGTGAAACCTGGCTCCTCCTGCTCCCTCAAACAGCCCCTTCCCCTTCTTCTTGATTGACAGAACCAGGCAAAATGACTATGTGGGAGAGAGAGGGGCTGGCTTAAGGGAGCTGGGGCTGGCTTAAGGAGCAGGAGGAACGAGGATGCACAGAGTGGCTTGGGACCACCCTTGGTGCACTTAACTGGTCATTTGCATATAGAAGAAAAGTACTTTTCCCAGGAATGAAGCAACAGATCACTAAGTGAAGGGTATCATTACGTTCAGCTGAGCTAGTCCTACAAGGCATTGTGACTGGTTCATCAATGAATTTACCAGTGACAGATGCCCTTTTATATGGTGCAGTTTAGGAAAACTTCTAGTAGCACCCAGCCAACACTACCAGGGGGATCTGAGTTCTACAACACATTAACACACAGAGTAACAACCCACTGAAATCAACATGCTCACCTCAGAGACGCCAGCATAAAGGGTCAGCCAAGTTGGACATAGGACGTAGAAGACATCTGGATGTACTGCCATGACTTCCACACTCATGGCAATGGCTGTGATTGCACAATGCTCTCATCCTGGACATGTATCCAGTTAGATGCCGCAGTCAGTAATGACTGCAGCACAGAAACAAAACAAAGGTCAGGGGCATTCCGCTTTTTTATTTTGATCATTTCTATTCTCAGCCTGGACATTGTGATCTCCGTCACTAATACATACATATGTTTGTATCGCATTGCACATCAATAGCCTTGTAACAGCTCTCATAAGAAAGTTATCCAATGTAATACAGACTTTCTATAAAACTTACTATATCTTTCAAGTATTCTTGATATTCTAGATTATATTTCTTGAGAAGGTCTTTTTTCAGCTCATCTGTTCTTGGAAATGCAACCTCCTTCAATTTCTTAAAGAAAAGCAGAAAAATGAAAGAAGTTACATTGTAATACATGACGTCATGTAATATCCTTTTACCATGGGACTGACTAGTGCCGTCATGTAACACTGAGGGTCTCAGGCCCCATTCACATGTCTGTGATGACATTTGTGGCAAGATGGTCAGCGGCTCATCTGTGAAGATGTCCGTGAAGGATCCATGTTTGGTCTGTGTGTCCATCTGTATGCCAAGTACACTGCTAGGCATATCCGTGATGAATCAGTGGTTTTCACGGACCCATAGACTTCAATGGGCGTGTTTGGTCCACATCACAGACCTAAATAGTACGTCTCTGCGGTTTAAAAAAAAATAAAAAATCACTGATATGTAAATAAATACATTAAAATCAATGGGCATGTGGCTGTCCATGGAGAGCACGGATAGCACATGCCTGTGATTCATTGACGTGTGAAAGAGGCCTTACATTCATTACTCTGAACAGAGCAAATGTTTTAAGAGAAACCTTTTTAACCCCTTAATGGCCAGGCTGAGCAGGCCTGGACCAAGTTTTTTTTATGTTTTTGTTACTTTCATGGTAGCTTTATTTTTTTTTTTGGGGGGGGGGGGTACATGACATACATGAAATTTATTGTTTAGTTTTTATTCAGGTTTTTTTTGTGAGTGTGTGAAACCCCCCAGCTATTGCAATATTTTTCTTTCTAGGTTTTTTTGTACTGTTTATTGTGTGGGAAAAATATTGGGGGGTATTAATGAAGTCAGTCTTCCTTGAGTCTGCGTTGGTGTACTTTATACCACATTTATCAAATGCTGCACGTTGTTTGTGTAATCTGGTACAACTTCAATCCTAAGACTTCTGCATAGAAAAGCTACTCTAATTTTCCTACTGGAGTTTACGACTTTTAACCACTACAGGACCGCCTAACGCATGGATGCGTCCGGCGGGCGGTCCTGTAGTTCTGAGTTGACACGTTGGAGCGTCATTTCACGAGACGCGAGACTTCCTGTCTCACAACTTGTACTACAGCCTGCCAGCGATGATCAATCGCTGGCAGGCTGTAGATGCGAAATAAATCGCATCAAACAAGTATATCAGACGCTGTTTTGTTAACAGCGTCTGATATACCTTCTACCTGGTTCTCTGGTGGTCCCATTTGCTGGGATCGACCACCAGAGGACCAGGTAGCTATGTAAAGTTGCACCAAACACTACACTAACCCCCCCCCTCACTTATTAACCCCCTTGATCACCCCATCTAGATTCCCTGATCACCCCCCTGTCATTAATCACACCCCTTGTAAGGCCCCATTCAGACGTCCATATGTGTTTTGCGGATCCGTGGATCCAGTGCTTTCCGCATTTTGCAGATCCGCACATTGCCAGAACTATATAGAAAATGCTTTTTCTTGTCCGCAATTGCAGACAAGAATAGGACATGTTCTATATTTTTGCGGAACGGAAGTGCAGACTCAGAAGCGCGGATCCATAATTCCGGATCCGAGCAGAACACAGAATTGCGGACGTGTTAATGGGGCATAAGGGTCCCTTATCACCGCCAGTTAGTTACCTACTTGTTAGGTAGTTAGCGCCCATACTTTGTGTGAGAAATATCGCTGTAAACGACAACTTTTTAAAAAAATTTATACAAAGTTGTCAATTTACAGAGATATTTCTCTCACCCAACATGGGTTTATGTAAAAATACACCCCAAAACACATTTCCCTACTTCTCCTGAGTACGGCGATACCACATGTGTGACACTTTTTTGCACCCTGGGTGCACAAAGGGGCCCAAATCCCAATGAATACCTTTTGGTTTTACATGGCTGCTCACAATTTAGCCCCACCCAAAATGCCAGAACAGTAAACACACCCCACAAATGACCCCATTTTGGAAAGAAGACACCCCAAGGTATTCGCTGAGGGGCATAGTGAGTCCATGAAAAAATTAACTTTTTGTCAAAAGTTAGCGGAAAGGGAGAACTTGTGAGAAAAAACAATAAAAAATCAATTTCCGCTAACTTGTGCCAAAAAAAAAATCTTCTTGGGGTGTCTTCTTTCCAAAATGGGGTCACATGTGGGGTATTTATACTGCCCTGGCATTTTAGAGGCCCTAAAGCGTGAGAAGAAAAATGCGTAAAAATGCCCTCCTAAAAGGTACTCATTGGAATTTGGGCCCCTTTGCGCATCTTGGCTGCAAAAAAGTGTCACTCATGTGGTGTCACCCCAAGGTATTCCGTGAGGGGCATGTCGAGTTCACAGAATTTCTTTTTTTTTGGCACAAGTTAGCGGAAATTGATATTTTTTTTTTTTACAAAGTCTCATATTCCACTAACTTGTGACAAAAAATAAAATTTTACATGAACTCACCATACCCCTCACGGAATACCTTGGGGTGTCTTCTTTCTAAAATGGGGTCACATGTGGGGTATTTATACTTTCCTGGCATTTTAGGGGCCCCTAAAGCGTGAGAAGAAGTCTGGAATCCAAATGCGTAAAAATGCCCTGTGAAATCCTAAAGGTACTCATGGGAATTTGGGCCCCTTTGCGCACCTAGGCTGCAAAAAGTGTCACTCATGTGGTATCGCCGTACTCAGGAGAAGTAGGGCAATGTGTTTTGGGGTGTATTTTATATATACCCATACTTTGTGTGAGAAATATCTCTATAGCTGACAACTTTTAAAATGACCGCTTGTATCAGGCGCATGCGCCCTTGCCCACTTTCAAGCGCGATCCGAGCATCGCGCCGAGGAAGCGCGATCCCCTTTCTCAATCGCGCCTGCGCGAGCGACATTAGAAAAAAAAAGCCGCCCGGCGTCGGGGGACTGGACTGCGCAGGCGCGATTGAGAAAGGGGATCGCGCTTGCGAAGTGGGCAAGGGCGCATGCGCCCTGATACAAGCGCGGTCCCGGCTGTTGGGGAGAACTGTCTATCACAGGGATGAGAGGCGGGGTTATGGCGGGGGAGTCACTGTCTGCAGTCACAGAGGGTCTGCCTCCTTGACTGCAGACGCATGGGACCAGCACTTTATAAAGTCATTTTTTCAAGAATACTAAGGGCATAATTACATATGACACCAGCTTGGAAAGTATAAGAACAAGATCTGTAAGGCACTGTGAGCCGTTTTAGATGTAAAAATCCGGTGACAGGTTCGCTTTAAGCTAGGGGGGCTGAGTTGGTTAACAAGCTTCAGTGAGAAATCTGGTGTGAAACTCATTAACATGGCTAACCACACAAATTTTTCCAGCCTTATTTCAAAACTGAAGTGGTCTAAACCTGCAAAAAAATAAAAAATCACTACATTTCTGCGCAAGTGAGCTCAAAAAGTTGCAAAGCCCCTAAATTCCCATAAAGTCCCCCCAATATGTTAAAAGGGTTTTCCACTACTTTAAGTCTCATGCACATGACCGTATGCGTTTTGTGTCCGTATATTTTGCGTCCGCAAAAAAAAACTGATGACGGACTTTTTTTTGCGGATCGGTTTTTTTGGGCAGATCCATTGTAATAATGCCTATCCTTGTTCGCAAACATGAAAAAAATAGGACATGCTCTATTTTTTTGACGGAATGTAAACACGGACCATGGATGCGGAACAAAAACGGCTGACCATCCTTATTTTTTGACGGATCCATTGAAATGAATGTGGAAGCAAACAAACAACGGTCGTGTGCATGAGGCCTAATACTGATGACCTAACCTCTGGATAGGTCATCACAGTATTTGATGGACCCAGGACTCCTACTGATCAGCTGTTGGAGAAGGCACTGACGCTCCTATGAGCAGCTGTGGCCTTCTCCGTGCTCACCAAGCACAGTTCCATATATCGTATAGCGGCTGTACTTGGTATTGCAGCTCAGCAGCATTCACTTCAAAGGGGCTGAGCTGCTCCTAGGCCGTGACCGATGAACATGTCGTTACTGTCCTAGGGAAAGCAGAGAGAAGGCAGCTGTGCGGTGCCTTCTCAAACAGCTGAACGGCGGGGGGGGGGGCCCCGGATGTCAAACCCCCCCCCCCCAATCAGATACTGATGACCAATATGATTGCGGTGATACCAAATACATATAGTATTTTTTATGTTTTAGTACTTCTGCACAATAAAAACATATTTTATCATTTCAACTCAATAGACATGACTTTTATTTTAGTACCACTTTGAGCTACATATTATTTAAAGGGGTATTCCCATCTCAGACATTGGGGGCACATCGCTGGAGGTTGGACCTATGCTCGATTCACTTTTATGGGGCTAACGGAAATAGCGGAGCCAGCACTTGGCTATTTTCGGTTCTCCCATAGAAATGAATGTAGCGCAGCACTTTGTGGGCTCCTATCATACATTGGGGTCATATCCTAGCGAATGTCACCATTTTACTGTGACATTCTGCTGCGTACCACACTGGTAGGACAGACTACTGGTGCTGTCTTCAATCTACTCCTGCTTTGACTATAATCCATTTTAGTGCAGGAACTAGCACCCGCTTACAAACAGATATATACAATAAAAGTCAATGAGGGGTTAAAGAGAAAGGTCTGTTTTTCCAATTCCCCTGCTTTTAGCCACTAGAGCGTGCACACTGTTGTTTTTGGGTTCCCTCTAGTGGTGGCTGAAGGAAGCCAGACTTTTATAATTTCAAAGGGGTATTCTGGTTATATTAGGTCATACAATATCGCCATTGATCCTGTGGATAGGGGATAGCTTTATTTAACTGGAATATCCCTTTAGGATGCCTTTACACGTGGTAGATTTTGTTACAGAAAATTACTGCAAGTAAAGATCAGTTCTATTCATCTGAACGAGGCCTGTAGAAATCCATGCACCTGCCACCAAAACAATCCCATTCAGATAAATAGAATTGTTTTGCAATTTTTGCAACAAAATCTGCCACATGTGAAGCAACCGAAAGGGATAGTCCATTTAAATCAAGTTATCCCCTATCCATAGAGAGCACAGATATTGATTTCCCCTGATCCTTATCAGGCTGAGGGGAAGAACTTATTGAAGAGAGATTAATGAGGGTCCTCCTCTGGTGCAGCCAGGACAAAGGGGGAGGTGGCTGAGTGATCTCCTTGAACACATATAGAAGAATATCTAGTAATAGTTTTGGTTACAATATAAGGGAAGAAAGGAATTGCTGGGAGATTTTTCTATTATTTTGTGTATTTTCTATGGTTAAAAAGCAGGATCAACAATATTAAACCAAGCATACTGCCATATAAAACTCGTCTTGTGAAAATCGGTTGTGGCTAGTGATGAGCGAATCGAAGTTGACAAATTTCCAAATTTCAGGAAAAATTAGATTTGCACCGAATCAGAATTTCCTCACGCTTTGTGGTAACAAATCGCATTTTTTCCTAAAATGGCTGCTGCACGTGTTAGGACACGGAACAAGAAACTCTGGGAATGAGGGATTACCCACAATGCTATGCATGCAGCCAATCAGAAGCTAGCCAGCCCTGTGATGTCACAGCCCTATAAACAGCCTTCGATATCTTGGATTCAGCCATTTTCCAGTGTATTTAGTGCAGGGAGAGATGACAGCAGGCGCTAGGGACAGTGCTAGGAAAGACTTTAAAACTTTTATTTTGTTGTATAGAAGTTCAGGGAAAGGATAGGGAGGAATCATTCCACAGTATTGAAGCAGAACAGGGTTCAGTAGGGGAGTTTACAGCCTGGGTAATAGAAACAATCCTATTACAACTTGCTGCACTGACTGTTGTTCCAAATTGCCATTATACAGCTCTGTAATTGCAGCAAACCGTTCTTGTTATTGGGGTGCAAGTGCTGTTTGATACAGCCATTAACAGGGTTTATTACAAGGAAATGTTTCTATGTCTTATTTTCCCTTGTGCGATGCAGTTATATGTTCTAAAGCATTTTTTGGCTTGTATTAGTGGGGAAAAAAGGGCTTATTAGCCGTTGTGTGGTGAGGTGAGAAAATTACAGCCCTTTTTGGCATGTATTAGTGGCAAAAATATATATATTTGCCATTCAGCGGGGAAGTTATATGTTCTAAAGGCTTTTTGTGGAGTGTATAAGCAGAAAAAAATAAGGGCCTATTTGCCGTTCAGCAGTGCAGTTATATGTTCTAAAGCCCTTTTTGCTGTGTATTAGTGCCAAAAAATATATATATTTTTTGCTGTTCAGCAGCGTAGTTATATGTTCTAAAGCCATTTTTGGCGTGTATTAGTGGCAAAAAAATATATATTATTTGCTGTTCATCGGCGCAGTTATATGTTCTAAAGCCCTTTTTGCCGTGTATTAGTGGCACAAAAAAAGTATTTGCCGTTGTGTGGTGAAGTGAGAAAATTACAGCCCTTTTTGGCGTTTATGAGTGGCAAAAAAAGAAATATTGGCATTTGCCATTCAGAGGTGCAGTTATATGTTCTAAAGCCTTTTGTCTTTTGACTTTTTTGGGGTTTTTTTTATTTCCTTTTTATTTATTTATTTGATCTAACAGTATGTCAGACAGAGAAGTGCCAGGCTCTGCACAGGCAAGTGGCAGAGGCCTAAATATTTCTGGCGCAGGCACAGGTCGCAGCAGAGTAAGGGGGTGGCAGCAGGAGTCACAGTGAGAGGCCTGAGCTTCCAATGTCATCTAGTGGTCGTGTCTTGACCAGCAACCCAGCGGTTCTTGAATAAATGACCACTTCGGTCATCCACTTCGTCCCAAGTGACATCAGACATCCCCAGCCAAGAGTTGGTAAGTTTGTCAGACACAACCCTTAGTTGGCATGGCCTGGGAGCAGGCCCTGTGCCCTCAGCTGTCATCAAGCTGGCTCTGTCCTTTTCTGTTCCCTCAGCCAGAGAAGTATTGGAAGTAGTGAAGAGGAGAGTGGCGTGGGAGCTGGTGTTGCGAGCGGTCAGGCTCCTGACCCAGAGACAGTTGCGGAGGACATCATTGACGTGCAGACAGTACTTGATGATGCTGATGTAGCTGATCGCACTTGGGAGCTAAGTGAATTAGGGGCTTCATCATCATTGGGAGAAGAGGATGGCAGCTTGCCAGTGAGGCAGCGGCGGAGCCAGCAAGTTGCTAGTGTGGCCCAGCAGGGTGTCAGCAGTGGCAGGTCTGGAGCCAAATGTGCCCTGGGTAGACCGCCCACTTTGCAGGAGCCTACCTGCCTGGAAAGTAGTGGTGCAGGGGTTCACGGAAGCAGTGGCAGTAGCAGTCAGTCAGTGCAGAGTGTTGGGGTAAAATCACCTACTCAGTAGTGTCGCAGTTTTTTTTGTTAAGCCGCCAGAGAAGGTGAACATGGCAATTTGTAGAATCTATGGGCAGAAGGTGAAGCGTGGCCAGGGTGCCAATGTTGGCACCACGGCCCGGTGTCAACATATGCAGCGTCACCATAAAGTGGCCTGGGAGAACTGTGGCTCCGATGTGGTGGTCCAGCCTGCCACAGTAACCGCTGCATCACCCAGTGGCACGCACCCGATTTCAGGCACTCAGGGCTCCACCACCTCAGCTGAGGGGAGCTGTCTGTCATTCTCATCATCTGCTGGTCCCGATGCTCCTGCTCCTCCTCCTCATCAGTCATTCCGTCAGCAAGCGATCACCGAAGCGATTGCCAAGAGAAAACAGTATGCGTGCACTGATCCAACAGCGCAGAAGCTGAATGTGCTCTTGGCCAAGTTGCTGGTACTGCAGTCCGCCCCTTTCCAAGTGGTGGACTCTGCACCTTTCAGAGAACTGATGACTTGTGCCGAGCCGAGGTGGGGAGTCTCAAGCCGTAATTTCTTTGCCAAAAAGGCAGTACCAGCCCTGCACATGTATGTAGAACAGAAGGTGGGCCAGTCCTTGAGCCCGTCGGTGTCTGCCAAAGTGCCGTTTGCTCAGGCCTTTTGAGGAGACCACGTTATTTGTCAGTCGCCAGGACTACGGGATGAACAACGTCATTCCACTACCTTATGTCCTGAAACAGGTGCTGGTAAATCTGGCTGGTCAGGGGACTGAAGACGCAGGCACATGAGCCCTGTAGGGGCTGAACTGGAGGAGGAGGACATTGGAGCCACAAGCAATGTGTAGCAAAATGGGTGGTTTTTCTACACAGGTGATAGGAGAGGAGGAGCAGGAGCAGCCAGAGGAGCTACAGGGCGATGAGGAAGATGAGGCAGAGGACCCAGACACACCGTGGCAGTGTGCAGTGGAGATGGAGGCAGGAAGTCCCTCCGAGTCACGTGCAAAAATGGCCTTCGGCCTGGCTGACATCATCATTTATTTGACCCTTCTTCTGATCTGTCAGAAGGAAGGGAAAATGAGAAGCACAATGGATCCTGTCTATGTAACAGCTGTAAGGCCCTATTTTGCATCAGAATAGGCTTATGACTTGGTAGCCAAAAGCAGGAGTGGGTACAAAACACAGACATGCAAATATTTCATTCACATGTCATCTCTGTTTTGGTTCCACTCCTGTTTTATTTGGCTTGAGCAATGCTTATGGATTACTGACCAAATGCTGACCCAGTGAAGGCGGATGCTCCACAGACAGGATCTGTTTTTTGGGGGTTATTGTTCTGACGGATCAGAGGAAGGGCAAAATAATCAGTGACGTCAAAACAAACTTACTACTGACACCCTCTCCACTCTGTCGGGGGGCTCTACTTGCATAAGTGCAGATTGGAATAGGTTCTGTAGACATCTGTGTGAAATTAGCTGCCGACGGTGTAAAAGGAGTGCGTTTCTTCTTTACGCTAACATTGACCTGTAAGGCTGAGTTCATACTTGAGTTATTTGGTCAGCTTTGGCCCCATGACTGCCCAAATAAGTGAAGTGTGCAGTAATTCTAAGAGCGACGCCTGTCATCTGCATGTCATACTGACTCACAGTATTGTTTCACTACCACAGCAGACTCCCTATGCGTGTTACTGCAAGGCACAGTGTTCTACACCACTATAAAGGCACTCTGCAGCCAGAAAATAGCAATTTTTTTAACGCAATTCGCCACGAATAAATTGTATAGAACCGAATTTTTTAAAATAATTCGGCGAACCGGCTGAATCAATTTTTTTTTTAATTCGCTTATCTTTAGTTGTGGTGTTCCCAAAAAAACCATTATTTTTATTCCATATCCAAATGAGGGCTTCGGTGCTCCAAGGGGCGTGACCGGAAACGGAAAGGTGAGGAGCCAAGCCCCACCTCTCAGCGCACTTATAAAATAAAGAACAAAGTCCTTTTTCTTGGGAACACCACAACCAATTTTTACAAGACAGGAATCATTTTTATCAGTGGGATCAACCCTATGTCATGTTCGGGTGTGGGAGGGAAACCCCACAACAAACATAGGAGGGAAAGGGGTGAGGGAATAAGAGCTGGAAACTAGGGAAAGGAGATGGACACCTACTATCAAAACCCTAATCGAAGTCCTGACTAACTACCAGTATGAACAGACCCCAGAGGTAGGTGAGTTCATACACAGGAATACCTAATGTCCTAACCCTATAGGACTCTGGTACTAATGTCAGCACTGACAACCTGTTCCTCCAAAAGGAAGTAAAAACAGGAGTCTCCCACAGGCCTTAATACAAAAGACAGGGAAATGCAACACACAGAACTCAAACCAAATACAAAGAAGGAAAGCAAAGACTTAACTTCAAAGGAGCAATGGAAGCAGCAGAAACTCCGCCGAGATCCACACAACAACAATCCACAACTGAAACTGAAGCTATAAACAGCATAGTAGGAGAAGTAACGATAAATAAGGAAGAATACATAATGGAGTCCATACTGTACAATTAGATAAAAAGTAGGAACACTGGGAAAAGAGGGTGAACGGGCTGATAATTCATAAAATGAACAAGGGAAGTGCAAGACTAACTCAACTCCTCCACTCACAGTTCCTCCAATAATTGTACACAGTGTCTACGTATACCGGGGCAGGAGATCAACATGAGTCCCCAGAGACACTTCCCCTGACGAAGCCATCGGGCAAAACGCGTTGGGTAGGTGAGGAACACTGGGATGGGTGTTGTGGCCGTGTGTTTTTGCACTATTTATACAGATGAGAAGCCTTGTTGATATACTAGGACTCCCTGGCATTATCTGCATGCACTTTATTGTTACTACTTTAGGTATTGGTAGCAGGTATTGTCTCTGGGGACTCATGTTGATCTCTTGCCTTGGTATACGCAGACACTGTGTACAATTATTGTAGGCACTGTGAGTGGAGGAGTTGAGTTAGTTTTGCGCTTCCCTTGCTAATTTTATGAATTATCAGCCCCTTCACCCTCTTTTCCCGGTGTTCCTACTTCTTATCTCATTGTACAGTAAGACTCCATTAAGTATTATTTGTATAAATTTTTGTATTATTAAAGATGAACTTTTCTGAATAATATGGTTGTGTGATCTGCGATCAGGGTATACACATGTGTGTTGTAGGTTAGCAAAAAAATGTTTCCAGAGTCTATAAATATAAAGAAATAGGTAGGTCATGATAAATGAATTGATAAATACCACTTACTTTTAATATAACCTGTTTTTCTGGGATTTCACATTGCTGGTAGTCTCTGTGATTAGGAAGTTTCTCAACAAACAATCTGCAACACAAAATACATTTTAAAGCCTACGGCAGAACTTGAAGACGTGAAGCTGTAAAACAGAACACACCCTAAACACTCACGTGATAAACTTATTGTAGAGAACAAAGGCATTTTCAAGATTCCCTTCATCCAGATACACAGAGGCCATTCTCTCCATTTCCACTCCAGAACGAAAGTAGCGCCTGGGAGTGATGTCCTCGTTGATGGTGATGTTACAGCCCAGCTTGCTGAGGGCACGGACACGCTCCTCTGGGCTCAAAGATACATCTGTGTGATCTGGCATAGCTGCCAGCTTTTTCTACAAAAAAATAATACAAATATCAATAAACACATTATTGAAACTATTTGATAATAAAATAATGTAATATTTCTAAGTAAATGACCAAAACCTACAGTATGTTGGGTTTATCTGCAACATGGGGAGACAAACCATCTTCAAAGAGCTATCTCAGGTGATGTTGGGAAATGTCCACTGTATACTAGGCACTGTACAGAAATCTGAAGTAGGAAAAAAATATAACTGTCCCACCCCATTATTAGAGCAACTAAAATAAAAAAATCTTAATAATAATAATAAATGTCTCCAAATACCAGGTAGGGAAGCCTTCCAGGCTCTGCCAGAAGCAAGATCAGACGACAGTACAATACACTGGAATAGGTGACTATCACAGTGTATTGCGCCGGATTAGACTAGTGTATGTTTAAGTCCCCAAGGGGGGGATAAAAAAAAAATAATAATAAATACAAATTCTCTCATATCCACTGGTTAAAAAAAACAAAAAAAAACTACTACACATAATTGGTATTGCCACATTTGTTATGATCTGATCTATAAAAGAATAATGTTACTTATCCCGTGCAGTGGACGCCGGAAAAAAAGAAACCGTAAACAAATTTATGTTTTAGCCACCTCAGTGCCTAAAAAAATGTTGTAAAAAGAGATCAAAAATTCATATACATCACAAAAAAGTACCAATAAAAACTACAGACTGTCCCGCAAAAAAAAGCTCTGACACCGATACGTTGATGGAAAAATAGATGTGGCAATGCAAAGAAAAATATATTTTTAATGAAAGAGGGATTTTATGATGAGTAGTAAAACAAACAAACTATAAGCGTATCAACCTGCAGGTCACCATTGCATCCTGTGATTGGCTCTAGTGGTCACGTCGCCCCTGTCAACAGGATGTTGATGCCAGAGCATCACGGAGCTGCAGAGACAGCCAGGGACCAATGGAGCAGGAACCTCGTAGGAGGGACGAGTTAGGCTGAACTCCACCACAGGACAGCCATTCTCTGAGGCCTTTTTAAGGCCTCATGCACACGACCGTTGTTTGATTCTGTGTCCGTTGCGCCATTTTTTGTGATTTTCTGCGGACCCATTGGTTTTCAATGGGTCTGTGAAAAACTCGGCAAATGCACCGTTTGTCCTCGGCGTCCGTGGTCCGTGATTCCAGTCCGTCAAAAAAATATAACCTGTCCTATTCTTGTCCACGAAAAATGGTTTGCGGAGCCATTCATGTCAATGGGACCATGAAAAAATGCGGATGCCATCTGTGTGTCATACGCGTTTCGCGTCCGCATTTGGCAAATTGTCAGCTTGTCTTTTGGTAATATCTTTCGGGTCATGTCCGCTAAAAAAAACGGAAGACACACGGAAACACAACTGAAGCAAAAAAGGACACGGATCACAGAACAATGGAACCCCGCAAAAAAATACTGTTGTGTGCATGAGGCCTATGGCTTGGATAACCCTTTTAAAGGCCAAAATAGGCTTAGTCCGTAACAGGTTAATACAGTATATTGAAAATGTATTATTTTACAAATGTAGGCAATTTTTTCTATTCTCCCGGGAAACCTCTTATACAGATTGCATCTGATAACATGCTTGATGACAGTTTCCAGAGATTAGAAAAACTGTGAATAGAACTCTGGACAGGCTGTAATTCAGAGTCAGAGATAAGAAATACGATATGCATCACTGCTTAGAATATATTTATAAAAACTATTAAAAGCAGTCCACACATAAAAAATCTAAGCAAGAAACCACAATAAACATATGATATTCTAAAAACACAGAATAAAGCTCATCCTGCCAGAAACATAGGGGGGACATTTATTAAGTCTGGCATTTTACACACTACTCTTAATCTATCCCCTGCTGCCATCAGATGCGGTACAATTATTAAAGGGGTATTCTATCCCCTGCTGCCATCAGATGTGGTACAATTATTAAAGGGGGACTCTATCCCCTACTGCCATCAGATGCGGTAAAATTATTAAAGGGGTACTCTATCCCCTGCTGCCATCAGATGTGGTACAATTATTAAAGGGGTACTCTATCCCCTACTACCATCAGATGTAGTACAATTATTAAAGGGGTACTCTATCCCCTGCTGCCATCAGATGTGGTACAATTATTAAAGAGGTACTCTAATGTTAGGAAAACAAAGAGAGTTAGGAAAGCAAGGAGAGTGCCACATCTGACCAGGGTATGTGTCTGGGTATTGCAGCTCAGCTCATGGGGCTGTTTTTGGAGGAAAGCCGCCATGTTTCTCTAATTCTGGACAACCCCTTTAAGAGGCGCCTCTTAATAAGTGTGGTGTATCTCTGTAGATCTGTGCACCAGGACTGGAATCTACACCAGCTCTCTTGCTCTGATTTCAGATATCATCTACGCCATTTTCCTGATTGTAATAAATATGCCAAATTAGTTTTGCCTGGCCCCACATCACCCATTTCCACCCACCTTTAGGCAAAAGTGGCAAATGGGGCTTGAAACCCCCAAAAAGTGATGTTGCAGGTGATGCAACAAATTATGCACACCAGTTTTTGGGAATACAGGAGATGATACATGTTCCCCCATAATCTCTGGATCTACTGCATATTAAACACTGCACAAATCAGTCGTCCATGTACAGATGTTACAAATCTGGCTGTCATTTAACTCTTTAAGGAGTGCATCAAGGAAAGTGTTTCCAAATTGAGCTCTGCTGCATCAAATTTAGACCTCCTACCTCTGTGCATCACATCTAGAAGGTCTGTTGCTTTGTATACAAATGAAATAGAAAAATAGAACAAGCAAGTAAAGGCTAACTAGAAGTAGAAAGTAAAGATTGCATCATAACTTGCTGAAAGGTATTTTACATCTATAAATTATACAGTATAATCCATGCATATTATACCGGTACATATGGAGAATAAACTAAAATGATTCACCAGTGATGAAATGGAGATGGACTGCTCCATGCTGCCTTCAGAGTTGATGGGAAGGGGCTGGTAATAGCTTTACAATCAGTCCATCTGCAACCAGAGGAGAAACAAAGGAAATCAATGCTTCACAAGTATCAAATAACGTCAGTTCCTCAGTTCTGTATGAATCATTGGTCGATAGAATGGCCCCGAAATTATAATGGTCTTAATGACCTCAAGCCTTTAGATGCAGGAGGGGCGGCATGATGTTCAGCAAATACAATCATGGTATTCTGCGCTCAGAAACTGCTTTGATTCAAATAAAATGTATGATTTACAGAAACGTAGGGGGAGATGACAAAGAGTGAAAGAATAGAAATATCCTGACAGCATATTCAGCACCAAGTGAGTATCTCTCTTCTGTGAGATGGTAACCCTGTTGCCTTAGTCCTAGGTATGAATCCTAGCAAGCTGCATCAAGGTTGCCCTTTCTTCTCATGTGTTTCCGCTCACACACCTGGGTATACTGCAGTTTTATAGAATATGTTGGCTCTATACAAGCAAAAAATAAAAAATGAAGGCGTTTCAACTAAGGCAAATAATAAACTGTTGCCATTGAATGTTCTTGCTTAGTAAATCTACCTAGTACTTTACTTTTTTCTATGGAGATGGCAAACACGGTCATTGGTCAGCCACATGAAGGTTATGTTG
This sequence comes from Bufotes viridis, assembly GCA_033119425.1. NCBI lineage: Eukaryota > Metazoa > Chordata > Amphibia > Anura > Bufonidae > Bufotes > Bufotes viridis. The sequence goes on from CM065594.1 coordinate 57,370,658, forward strand.
AGCTGCCTTTGGTCACCAAGTAACCTAACAGTTAACAGATATACACAGACTGTCCTATGGTCTCCTCTCTCCACATCTGCCAATGTGGTGTATATCACTGCCGTAATTATATGAAATTGGCCTGTTAGCCTGTCCCTAAACCAGACATACATTATCCTGAGATGAATGGCAAAAGATATTAAAGAAACAAGGAAGGATAAAGATATACACTCATCGGATGCCTCAAGAGTTCCTTTCTCTTGGACATCAATCACCCACAGGTTTGTATGTTAAAATAAAATACATACATTTAAGGTATATTTTTCTTTACTGGATAGCTGTGATAGACGCCATCCAGCAGCCATAGGTTCTCATGTTATGTCTATCCTCAACTCTGTTGCCCAACGAATCCACCTCTCCCCCAGTTACTCGTCTGTCTTTACACTCTGCCAATTCCTTCACTGCCTCCCCATTGCCTGGAGAATCCAGTACAAAACACCGACATACAAGGCTGTCTACAACGTGTCCGCTCCATACATCTGTGACCTTATCTCCAAGTACCTTCCTACACAGAATTTCTGATCCTCACAAGACTTCACTGTTGTCCTCTTATCTCCTCTGTCCACAGTCACCTCCAGGATTTCTCCCATGCATCCCTCATACTCTGGAACTCCCTACCCCAAAATATCAGACTCTTACCTACAGTGGAATCCTTAAAAATAAACATGAAAACCCACTTCTTCAGACAAGCCTACAACCTACAGTAACCCTGCTGCTACTATACCCCTGTATGACCAGATTTAACCTCAACTACTGTATGTGTCCCTTATCCTTTGTAGATTGTAAGCCCTTGTAGGCAGGGCCCTCTTTACTTCTGTACCATTTTGTAACTTGTCTTGTTTATGTTTATTGCATTTATTTGGTATGTGAAGCCCATAGAATAAATGGCACTTTAATAATAATAATAATAATATTAGAAAGTTTACTTTACTGTATATGTGTAGTGCCCTACTGCCCTAGTTGTATTGTGGATGCTTGTGAACATTTGCCCCATTACTACTATACAAAGCATCTACTCTGTACTTTATTGCACTTTGAATGATAAACCTGCAATATGATTTATGCTGTTCTGTGCACATACTATTTTATATTTTAGAATTTTATATTTTTATTGTAATACACCCTGTTTGCTATTGAACTAAATCTGCACTGCACAGTAGAAAGGGTTAATGCACAGCCAACTTATACTGAGAGATATTAGGACTTTCTAGCTATGCACTGAGAAGATAGAAATCTTCCACTATTAGGGATTATTCAAAGTTGTGGAGGGGAAAAAACAGACACACTGACCTCCTAATGGTCTGCTTTAGCACTGTTGTGTACATCTGAAGACTTGTTTATGTATGGAAAATTGTTTTGTCATTCCCATAGACTTGAATTGAAACTCTATACAAGTCTATCACAGACTGAAATTGCAACATTGTTTCTGTTTAGGCTGTGGATCTCCACTCCACCTCTCCCACTAGAAGGTCCATGGTCAGTTAGAAACTGTATATCAGGAGAGACGTTAGAGTCCTTAGTTGTCTACAGATAGGGATCAGTGTTTAGTTCAAGAGACTCTGTCAGACTGCATAAGTGACCAGAAGAAGACACTGACTGGGATACTCTGCCACAGATCCTGGGTCACCATCCCTTTAACCAAATGGCCAACCAGATGATGAGCCTCAGACTCTGGGCCACCTGCTCTTTCATCAGAATAATAGCCTTCTGAGAGAGAGAGGTACAGCTAGTTCAGGCTTTTCCTAGGCACAGAACCTTCTTCTGCCAGGGAGGAGACTGGAGAAGCCAGCAGTGCACTGCAATCTGCTCTTGTTGACCCCTTCCTCCCCAACATCGCAAATAGTTCCTCACACAAGCATGAGAAATTCCAGTAAATAATATCACTATAATATGCAGTGTCATTTTCTTCTCCTCTGTCTAGACAGTTATAGCCATCTACTTCTAGGGAATTTGAAAGTATGGATGAATGAATGAAAGTTGTCTAGGCCGCTCCAGTGAAGATCACTATGCCAACACAGAGAAGAAAGCTACTGATCATGTTAGACCACCACTGAATGCAGAAGAAGTTGAACTAGAAAGATAAACAACAGGGGGCGCTACTAGAGAAGAAAATATAAAGTACATTTTTAAAAAAAAAACTGTATTTTTATTACAGGTATACTTACAGGCAATAATACTTTGTATGACATCCATTGCTCATTGTATAGTAATACTTTTCATGGGACAACCGCTGTAACTCACTGGGCACCTGGTTAACACCAATTTTGAGAGCTTTGGGAATGGAGAGATCTCAAAACTAACAACTAATAGCACGCTGCTCTATAAGCAATGTATACAAAGGCAAACAGCAACTATCCAAATCCTGATGGCACTGTATACAATACAGTCATAGTGATCCCCGAATGATTGGAATAACAAACAGTTTATAGGTTCAGTTCATGGCGATGAGAAAGAAGGTAAAAGAAAAAAAAGAAAAAAAAAACTAAACAACAGCAAAAATACTTCTACTAACTGATGTGTACAAGACTGAAGGAGCCCCAGCAGTCAGCGGTTTCAGTGTATCGCCCTTATTGAAGGAGCTCTGATATCTATATTTCTTTTTAATCCAGAAACAAGGAATCCAACATTGTTGTATAAATGAAATGTAGACATAAAAGCCATACATAAGTGACTTAAAAGGATCAGGATGGAAAAATCAATAGATGATCTGCACAGTGATTCCAATGTTCCTGCTCTGTTTAATATTTATAAGCCATGTGTCTTCTTCCTATAACCGGAAACATGTCTACAGGCGGCAGGACATCATCCCTTGAAGGTTAAACAGAAACATCTGGATTAAGAGTTTGCAGATAAAAAAAAATAAAATACAGGCGACCAATTGAGCACAAATGTAGAAATCACAAAAATATATGAAATATTACAAAATGGTTTTAAATATTCAAATGCTGACGTTCTGTGGAGTGAGAAGCCCATTATTTGTGCCCCACATGTAATATCATGTAATACCAGGTATTGGGACTAGGTACCTGCAAGATGAGACTCTCTATAATATATGATTGAACATGTGAATTATCCATTCTGCTAAAATATATTATAATGTATTAAACTTTCCTGCAGATTTCTTGTAACCAGACATAGAATAAGGGCTGTGTCTTCTTCTGATAATGCAAATCCCTAATGGTTTTAAACAGGTGCCATTCTTTAAGCCTTATGTAATACAGGGCAGAAAATAAACTATTGTATTGTGAGTCATATGGTCCTTTCTGTGCTACAGCCCAGTGATACATGGCATGCAATACAGCATACTAAGCTTCGTCAGACATGTCAGGAGAAGTGACAGGTCCCCTTTAACACTGATATCATATATTTAAACAATCTGTTGTTCGCCTCACTCTTGTAGGGTTAACCTCTTTCCATGCAGGTAGCGAGGGTAGTGAGGATAGTGACTGAAAAACTTCCATTGGTGATTAGAGAGTCTCAGAATCTGGAAGAATATCTTATTGGGCTTAATGGGGTTTTACTGGAATAAAGAAAATGTAAATACTTAAATATTACTTTATTATAAATATATTCCCAAATACCTTTCATTAGTAATAATGGCTTGTTTTGTCTAGGGAGCAATCATTAGGGGAAATAAAATGGCCCCCGTCCTATTAGTACACACAGAACCAGTCCTAATCACACAGGAGGACAAGTTACTTCCGAGCACTGAGGTAAAGAGCTGCCTCATCCTCCACTCTGCTCTGCTTGTCAGAGATTATGATCCTGAATACGATGATAAGATCTTCAGCTGAATCTCTGTAGGAATAGAGCTCATGAGGAAACATGAAGTCCTGGGAGGAGGTGAGGATGTGGCTAATGATCAGCAGCACTTGTTTGCAGTCTCCATTACCACAGCCCCACATTACCACAGTCTGTCCTGTCCATCATACCCATACTTTATGTCTCCTCATGAACTCTATTGCCACAGAGATTCAGCTAAAGATCTTCTCAGCTGTATTAAGGATCATAATCCCTGACAAGCAGAGGAGGTGGATGAGGCAGCTGTTTACCTCAGTGTTGTGAAGTAACTTGTTCTCCTGTGTGATTAGGACAGGTTTTGTGTGTACTAATAGGACGGTGGCCATTTTATTTTCCCTGATTGATCCCCAGACAAAACAATTATAAATAATAAAAGGTATTTGGGAATATATTTATAATTAATATTTGAAGTATTTTTAGTAATTTTATTTTATTAAGGTAATTCCCGGAGAATCCCTTTATTGGGGTTTTCTGGGCTCCCGATAATGATGACCTATCTTGAGGATAGGTCAATAATATCTGTTCGGTGAGGGTCTGTCACCCGCTCACCCTGCACCCCTACAAATCAGCTGTTCCCTGCAGCCTCTGCCACTGTAACAGCTATGTTCAAAGAGTAGTGGTTGTACAGGGTTATTGCAACTCATCTCCCACCGACGTGAATGGAAGACGAGCTGCAGTTCCCAGCCCACCCAATACACTTTGAACGGAGCTGTGCTTTTTATTCCATTTAAAGTTCTAGTTCCAACACCAGAGGATGCAGAGGACCACTGTTCTTTGGAGGTGTGGGGTGTTGCACCCTCACCGACCAGATATTAACGACCTATCCTCGGAATAGGTTATCAATATCAGAAGCCTGGAAAACCCCTTTAAGTATCAGGCAAGGAAGGAAAACTACAAGGTGAGCCATGCAGGCATGTTTTACATAGTAGCTACTGTATCTTCAATTCCTTTAGTTGATTGACATGCTGTCTCCAGGTAATGCCAGGAGAGACCTGCACTGTGTAAGGCTAGGTTCACAACACCATCAGAGGCTCCATAAGGTGCAATGGCAATGTCTTTGTTGCTCCTAGAGGCTCATTTACATATATTAAAACATCATTTTTCTCAGCAATGCGGGCACATATGAACATGGGACCAACACAGATGTCTTCAGCTGCGAAGCGCCCATGTAACAGGTCAGCCAGTGTCATAGGTACAAATCTGCTGACAGATGCCCTTTAAATGACAGAACCAACTGCATAAGTGAACCGTAAAGAATTACCCCACACACTTCTGACTGTCCCCAGGGTCAATTACATTGACTTCAAAAAGAAGTCTCACATTTGCTTTGTAGTATAGGGCTCTGTTCACATTGGGGTTACTGTTCTGTTTCATCAAATCAACGCTTCTCCTTTATCGGCTAGCCCATATTAGGCTGGTGTCACACATAGGTTTTTATGGCATTTTTTGATGCAGTGTTATGATCCAGAGTCACAGATGTATCCTGCAGGAAGGAGAAATATACTTTCTTTATATTTCTAATTCCCTGCCAACCCCCTTCTGGCATTGGCACAAAACTACCACAACACGCTGTGTGTGACACCACCCTTACCCAGGATGTATTAGAAATTGCTGTGAAGATGTTACTCTAATCTTCAATAGGTTCACTAATATATTAGTGTATGCTTAAAGGGGTTATTTCTTAAAGACAACCTCCTCTCTAATAATAGCTGCCCAAGTTGCGTGAGAAAATGTAATACATGGGTGAGACGGGTGCGCCGGAGAGGGAGCCACTCTTCAGAAGCAGCTTTCCACTGTGGTTCTGGCTTATAGAATGGGTTCCCAGGGGGTCTTTCTTCAGCAGCCTGTAGCCTAATGACAAGAAAGTCAAAGGAAATCAATATTGTCCCAGTTCTGCAACTAATGAGAGCCATTCCAATAAAAACTGTATGAAGGAATTAGGAATAATTATTTATGTGGGATGGATGGATAGATAGATAGATAGATAGATAGATAGATAGATAGATAGAGGGATAGATGATAGATAGATAGATAGATAGATGATAGATAGATAGATAAAGAGAGATAGATAGATAGATAGATAGATAGATAGATAGATAGAAGGATGGATGGATAGAGGGATAGATTATAGATAGATAATAAAGAGAGATAGATAGATAGATAGATAGATAGATAGATAGATAGATAGATAGATAGATAGATAGATAGATAGATAGATAGATAGATAGATAGATAGATAGATAGATAGATAGATAGATAGATAGATAGATAGAACGAACGGACAGATAGAGCCTAATTTGTAATATTCGGATTTTACGGCAGAACTGTAATCTTTAGGTCTGTACATAGGTCACTAGGCACTATATAGAAATATACCGGTATAAAGCAAACACTAAAAGGTACTGGCAGAAAAACCGTGAGCCTCTCGTATTATGTTACTGTTAAAAGAAGCCACTACACAGCGAGCTGCCTGATAAGGATGGAAAAGGGGGGAGGGGTGCTCATCTCTACACTCCAGCAAGACATAGCAGCTCATTACCAAAAATGAATGAGTCATAGGCATGTATTAGTCATCTGCACGAAAAGCAATTATCGCTTTCTCCTTAGCCTAGAAGGCTACAAACACATTCTCGTATTGGATCGACGTATTGTGGACTTCTATAACATCATGCACAGGATTAGCTGAACACATCAATTATCATCTAAAACACAGTCGGGGGTCATGTATGAAAGGAGCCATTTCAGTGTTAGGTCTCTTGCACACGCCCGTATCCATTTTGCGGTCCGTTTTCCACGGATCCGTTGTTCTGTTTTTTTCTTTCATTGTGTTTCCATTTCCACTCCGTATTTCCGCAAAACATCTCCTGTATGGTTTCAGTATGCGATCCGTTTTTTGCGAATCGCAAACAGAAACAGAAAATTTGGAATCATTACTGTAATGTACATGGGCAAAGTGGGCATGAATCCGCAAAATACGGATGACATACGGATGTGTTCCATATGCATTCCGTATTTTTTGCGGACCCATTGACTTGAATGGAGCGACGGAACGTTATTTGCAGACAATAATAAGACAAGTTCTATCTTTTAGCGGAACGGATATATGGAAATATGGAAACGGAGTACATTGCGTTTTTTTTGCGGAACCATAGAAATGAATGGTTCCGCATACGGACTGCAAAGGGAAACCGCAAAAACGGAACGGAGACGGAAAGAAAATATGTTCGTGTGCAAGAGGCTTAGATTTAGAGGCAAGAAAATGGATGTGCGCAAGAAGCAGAATATGCTGCACACAGGACTATCAGCCATTTCTGACATTAACTCTGTTCTAAAAAGTGGCACACTTTAAATCACACTCGACTACTCGCCCAAAAATGGCGAGAGATTCATAAAAAAAACTGTGCAAGCAAAACTAGGCAAGCCCCCTGAGCACCAAATCCTAACACTGAATTCACAAGCTCATTCACCCAATAACTTACTTTTTGTCTCAATCACGCTACATACTTTTTCTTCTTTTTCACCTGCACATAATGCAGATTTTCGTGCGGAAAAACCGCTGCATAAAACGGTATCAGCAAATTGAATCGTATTTGACAATTTTTTTTCTTCTGTGCAGAAATTGACCTGCCGTGCAGATTTTGAAATCTGCAGCTTGTCAAGTGTTCATGCTATTTTGCACCTTCTGTAGCGTGGTTTTCCTCAAAGATGTCAATGAGGTTGTTTACATAAACAGAAGATCCGCAACAAAAAACAAACAAAAAAAAATAATGCACCAAAACCGTGATAAATAAGGGATCGTTCACATCACCGTTATGCGTTCCGTTATGGCTTTCCGTCATAACATGGTTATAACGGAAAATAATGGAATGCATAAGACGGAAATCAAAATGGAAGCCTTTAAAGGGCTTCTGTCACCCCCCCATTTAGCAATTTTCAGTAGCGGACATTAGCTATTTGCTAATGTCAGCTGAGTCCAAGCATATCACTCTTACCTTTCTCTTTGCTGTACTTTCTGTAAAAATCATACTTTTATATTATGCAAATTACTTCACTACTAGCAACTTGGGTGGTTAGTTGCTGGTAGCCGCCGCATCCTCAGACTGTAAACACGCCCCCTTTCCCCTTGATAGACAGGGCCAGCGAGCGCTCTCCTCCTCCCGCTGGCCCTGTCTGCCCATGAAATCCCGCGCCGTAACGTTCCTCATTCGGCGCAGGCATTCTAAATGAAGGACGCGCGCTTGCCAGCTCCTTCCTAAGTGCGTCTGCGCCAATGATGTTAGACTACACCCAGAAAAGAAGACTGCCGGCATCGGGTGTAGTCTGACGTCATCGGCGCATGTTTGGACTCAGCGAACATTAGCAAATAGCTAATGTCCACTACTGAAAATTGCTAAATGGGGGGGGTGACAGAAGCCCTTTAAGAGGCATTTCGTTTTGATCCATAATAATATAAGTCTATGGGAAAGCCTAACGGATCCGTCTGGTTTCCGTTATGCTGGACAGAAAACAAAGTCCTGTCGACTTTGTTCATTTTATTTTTTTTGAGGTGTGATGAAAGGCACATATGCACTTATTCAGACCTATGTAAATGGAAGGGGCACGTGTATTTAGAATATGTAACAGCTTAATTAAAGGGCTACTCAGTCCCATCTCGACCTTTCATGGTTACAATTTTTTTCAACATTCAAATATAGGCAATGCATTCCCCTAAAGGCACTGCTGTCAGTTGACAGTGATTATCAGTACAATTTTTTATAGGCTATGAACACCATTGGGGGCAATTTTTATAATTGCATTCTAATTATCTTGGGCTAAAAAAAAAATTTTTTTAAAATCTTCCATTTGCTGTTTATAAAAAATGTTCAACAGTTTGCCTTGGGAATTTATTGCATCTGCAAACTGTTGCTTTTCCTTCTCAGTGAAAGCTGTCAGAGAGTCCCCCTGATAGCTAGATCCATAGCCCTTATCTTTAATTTCCTGACATCTCATAAACACTCATTTAAGCTAAATTCTTATGAGCGTGAGAAGAATTTAGCTTAAATTAGTGTTTATGCTCTGTCAGGAGTGAAGAGATAAGGACTACAAACTGAGCCATCAGAGAAGCTCTCTAAAAGGATTCATCAGGAATGAGAAGAAACAGTCTGCAGATGCAGTGAAAGCCGGGGACTGTAGAAGACAAACGGTTGAAAATGTTTAATAAAAAAACTGTTGGAAAATTATTTTTTTAGCCCAAGATAAGTTGTTTGATGGAACTTTCAACGTATAAAAAACAAATAAAAAAATAAAAAATAATGAAGTCTTGGTGATGACTTGAATGGAACCAAGCAATGAATGGATAAAAAGCATAGAAGGGCATAAGTATTAGATAACCCAAAAATCTCAAAGTGTTCGATGTGATTAGACAATAAGGGAAGGGCGACACAGGCAGCATTGACATGGGTGTCATAAGGCCAAAACCTGCGGCCACTGGGCATTAGACCAATAGCCTAGTGAGGTTTTATATGCCGATGCAGGGGCCCTGGAAAAAAAACTAAAAGAGGCCCCAGTTGTAGGTGGGTCCAAATTGACAGAAGACAGGACAAAACAAAGGGACTGCAATACCGTAGTGCAGTACAGAATACCACCCCAGCAGAACCAAATACCACAGGGCAGCACAAAATACTGCCGCCCCAACCACAGTATTCAATTGAGTTCAAGAGGATACCTGTGGCTGTTGAGCATCAGATCATTATCTACCTGGCTTGTGGCCATCAAGAGGGCTTGAGTGGCCCCCGGGGCATCAGCCCACCGGGAAATTTTGCTGTAGGGTCTATGGCCAATACACCCCTGTACTGATGTACACGCAATTATTTACCGATATAATTACTGATACTTTTATTGAACAGTGTAGTAGAATGAGATGGATGACTGTTCACACCAATATAAGAAAAGAAACCCAGTGCAATAGCAAGACTTAAAAAGGGCTTTTCACTGCTCCAAGATTCCCTTCTAGCCAACAAGCTTGCTGCCACCTGCTGGTGAACCAGGCACATCACATGTTAACAGTCACAAAATCAGAAATACAAGTACACAATGTGCAGGACCTGGAAATAAATACACATGATGACAGATGGGTAACCATAGGAGACAGTGGGGAGGTGCAGAAGGTGGTAATGCAACTCTGGGGCGTTACAGATAGAACTCCAACTAATCATGCCAATTTATTCATACATTTCAAGGAGAAGTAATAGAGGAACGGCAGAACACAGAGTTCTGAGGAAAGATACTGCAGGCGTGTTATTTCATGGGGAATTCAAGTATTTAGTAGAAGATCACACAGTGATCTTCAGTTCTCTTATTAGACTCTTAGCGCACAATTTTCTTGATAAATCAGGGTAATAACTTGCAGCCTGTTCTTGTAAAAACAGAACATAAAAGAGGAAGAGAAAATGATAGTGCTCCCAACACTAAAAATGGATGTGCCTCCCAGCATCTATATAAGCCACCTGTTATATTTAAATATTCATAAAGTATACCAACCCGGGAAAAGACATTTCATGCAAAGAACAATATTTGTAAAGTAGAAACGTGAGCAGCTAGACAGAAGTATGGCACTGGAAGCTGTACTTCTTCCACCATCTGCAATAAAACTAACTCTGTGTTCATCACCTGCATGGTTATCAATCAGCAGGTACTGACGGTTCAATAATGCAGGACAGTAACCAGTCAAGAGGACGGTGCCCATATACGTGTAATCCAGCTCTATATGAAGCCTGACTTCGATCCCTCTGTCCTATTATTATGTCTGTGTAAATATGTATATATGAATCGGTAGCTCAGGATGACCAGCACTATAGATCACTGTAATCAGAAAAAATGCCTGCAAAAGTAACCAAAATTACGATGTCATAAAACATCTATATGTAAATGTAGCAAAAATCATGATGTTATCAAACATCTCATTTTTAACATCTTAGAAATTAATAAAATATCTTTATTAGGACAGAGCCATTGATTGAGATCCAGTTGATACGTAGAGCAGGGGCGTAACTATAGGGGAAGCAGGGAAAGCAGCTGCTTTGGGGCCCTGACCAAGAAGGGGCCCATCCAAGAGGAGAAGAAGTACTAAAAGATTTTGTTAGGGCCCCTCAACAGTATTACACAATGAAATGATATACAGTGGCAGTATAGACAGTGTAGAAAATGGATGGAACAGCTGCTGGGCCTAGTCTGAGAAGGCGATCTTTAGTAGCCACAGGAAAGGAGGCGGCATGAAAGGAAGGGGTTGTGAAAAACTTACTGAGGGAGGGGACCCCATTCAAAAATTTGCTGTGGAGCCCAGTCATTTCTAGTTATGCCACTGACGTAGAGGATACGTGTCCGACCTAAGGGACCCCCATTGATCACAAGAATGAGATGCTGGAGTCTCCACAGTGAATGGAGAAGAGGTCAAACATGTACACTGCCACTCCATTCAACTCTATAGGACTGCCAGAGATAGACAAGCACTGCACTTGACTTCTTCGCTCCATGAACTTCTGTGTCTCCGATTTCATTCTGCTGATCGATTGGGGTCCTAGATGTCGTACCCCTACTGATCAGCTACTTATCCCTATCCTGTTGATAGGGGATATGTTCTTATGGTGTGACAACCATTTTAATGATGCCAGATAGACTAAGTAGTCTTATAAGGCAGGCTGCATCGCTCTGTCATTGTCTGATCCTAGTGTAAGACCTATTTGTAAGGGAGTTTAAATTCGGCTGTTTAAGGGGTTGTCTCACTTCAGCAAATGGCATTTATCATGTAGACAAAGATAAAGGGGTTGTGCAGCCAGGTTGTATTGATAAGATAACCTATCCACAGGATAAGTCATCAGTATCTGATTGGCGGGGGTCGAACACCCGACAACCCCGTCGATCAACTGTTTGAAGAGGAGGCGGCTCTCCACGTGAGCACCACTTCCTCTTCATTACACTGCCCATCATCTCAGAAGTGCAGTGTGCAGTCCATTTACTTAAAAGGAGTGAGTACTTGCAATTACACTACACCACCGCTACAGGGGAGAGGATGTGCAGACGACTCTGATGGCCAGGACTGTGGGGTTGCAAAGGCCGATGATTCCTACAGTGTGCAAGAATGACCACTGATGTTGAATTGCACAGTGGTCATAACCAATAAAAGGAGACAGTGTATAATGTGATGAAAAAATTAATCCAACCAGCAAAGGAAGCAATATGGACAATCACAATACATTAGTAAGTGCCTTGTATTAACTTTCTCTACATGATGTATGCCGTTTGCTTAAGTGAGACATCCCCTTTTATCATCAATTCCCCCATATATTTTGACATGTAATAGGTATATCCCTATAGGAAATATGGTCATTAAATGGGTTGTTCAGCAAAATAAAAAAGTTGTTTTAATGACTTGGAAATTGATTAAACTTATTGATGAATTACAATAGCTGTGTCTCAATATCATCCCTGATCCGTTCCACTTCAAAATTCATCCCCCGTAGTGTCAACATGTGACTAGTGACATACCATACTTGACCATACATACTAGAGAGGAGCGAATTTATCAAAAATTCGATTTAACAGTTCACCGAACTTTTTGGGAAAAATTTGGTTCAGTCTAAATTTATTCACGGTGAATCGCATAAAAAACTGCTATTTCGTGGCTTCAGAGAGCCTTTATAGTGACGTAGAACACTGTGCCTTGCAGTAACACGCATAGGGAGTCTGCTGTGGTAGTGAAATAATACTGTGAGTCAGTATGACATGCAGATGGCAGTCATAGCTCTTAGAATCACTGCACACTTTACTTATTTGGGCAGTCATGGGGCCAAAACTGGCCAAATAACTCAAGTATGCACTCAGCCTTACAGGTCGATGTTAGCACCGAGAAGAAGCGCAGTCCTTTTACACCATCGTCAGCTGATTCCACATAGATGTCTACAGAACCTGTTCCATTAAACGCTTAGACAAGTAGAGCCCCCGACAAAGTGAAGAGGGTGTCCGCTGTAAGTTTGTGTTGATGTCACTGATTATTTTGCCCTTCCTCTGATCCGTCAGAACAATAACCCCCAAAAAATGGATCCTGTCTGTTGAGCTTCACTTGGTCAGCATTTGGTCAGTAATCCATCAGTATTGCTAATGCCAAAAAAAAAACAGGAGTGGATCTAAAATAGAGATGATACGTGAATGGAATATTTGCATGTCTTCTGTGTTTTGTACCCACTCCTGCTTTTGGCTACCAAATCACAAGCCAATTCTGATGGGACCATACAGGCCTTACAGCTGCTACACAGACAGGATCCGTTGTGCATCTCATTTTTCCTTTCTTCTGACAGAGCAGAAGAAGGGTCAAATAAATGATGATGTCAGCAAGGCCAAAAGGCAAAATAGTGGCCCAGTCATGAAGTGGGGAGGGTGTCCTCCATGTCCTCACACGTGCAGCAGCCATTTAAAAAAAATGTGATTCGTTACCACGAAGCATGAGGAAATTCGGCTTCGGTGCGAATCAAATTTTTCCTGAAATTCGGATCGAATTCCACTTTGATTCGCTCATCTCTAATACATACCATACACTGCCTCTGTATTAGCTGTAATAGAGAGGCTGGCTTAGCTACTAAAGTGAGCCAAAAGGTCAGCTCTCTTCAAGCACATGACATAACCAGTCACGTGCCATCTCTGTGGGGGATCGGGAGGCTCCCTTTCTGTCCTGGAACAAATCTGGAAGTGGAGTGGATCCGGCCCAATATTGGAAGATCAGCACAGCTATCATACTAAAAGTATATCAGTCATTTTAAAAACATTGAAACAGCCCCTTTAAGGGTTTCTTCCAGGACTTTAAAATTGATGGCTCATCCTATTGGTTTGATCTACGGAAGTCCGACCAATGGGCCCCAGCTGTGTTCAGCAGAGTTTCTCATTGATTCGCCAGGCACCTTGGCTATTCTGTACAGCTCAGCATAGATACTGTGTAAAGTTTGCCGCAAAATACAAAGTCAGAAGTCCCTAATACTCTTCAGTTATTATAATTGTAGACTTCTTATCAAATATATTGTCACCCATTGCTTCAAGAATGAGATATATTCTAAACAACCTGTTCCCTGTGCCATATGCAAAATATGGACTGCACTAAATGACCTGTATTCTGCTAATGGGCTATATATTCTAATAACATATTCTGTCAATTTTATTCTTTACAGACATTCTCATCACTTGCTGTCTCCACTGGGGCTCACAATCTAAGTTCCCTATCAGTATGTCTTTGGAGTGTGGGAGGAAACCGGAGGAAACCCACGCAAAGAGGGGGGGGGGGGGTGACCTTCAAACTCCTTGCAGATGTTGTCCTTGGTGAGATTTGATCCTAGGACCCCTGTGCTAACCACTGAGCCACCGTACTGGTCACGTATCTCTCTAGTTCATGAAGGGGACAATCCTGGTGACTGAAGTTTAGTATATCTGGAAATTGTTAGTGATGACCTAATATAAGTCATTTTAAAGTACAGTCAGAACAGGTTTAGCAGCACGTACAACCTAAAGAATTCTTCTACAATTCTACCTTCGGTTTATGGTGCCTAGGGCTCACCAGAAAAAATAATTCCGGGTGCCCACTGCACAGATACACGCAAATATTATGCTCACACAGCAGCAAGATTCTACAAGATGATTGACTACGGGGGTCCCTGCAGCGACTTCAAGAAGGAGGGTCCAAGGAAAAAGAGAGAACAGGCTGGACCTCCACTGTACCTACAAGTCTCCTCAGCCACCTAGGGCACCTATAATAATCCACTGATCAGCTTGATACATATCGCTCCAATAAGTCACACCTAGGTTTTAGAGCAGGAAAATAAGAAAATAAATATTTTTCATTAGACTTCAGATCAGGCGACCAATCAGACCCCCAATGTTAATAAGACTCTCAATCAGACCTCAGATCAGACCTCCGTGTTAATGACCCCCATTCAGACCTCAAGTCAGACCCCAATGTTATTGACCCCCATTTAGACCGCTGTTCAGACCTCCATGCTCAGAGCTCAACTTACCTCTCCTGCTCTGGACGCTGCCACTGATCTTAATATCCAGCGGTCTTCCTGCAGTGCTGTGAACTGATGTCGCACAGCATGAGGTCACAGAGCACCGGCATCCTCGCGCTGTGCGCAGGTCACTTTTAAGTGTGCGGAGCCCTGCAGGAGAAGACCAGGAAGCGGTGAGTACAGAGCTAGCACAAGGAGCTCTGCATTCACTGCTCCCCGGTCCTGCTGTACTAATGAGCACTACCACAATGGAGGAGCTAATTAGTATTCACTCCATAAGACGTACTGACATTTCCCACCCGGGAAAAAGTGCGTCTTATAGGGTGAAAGATACAGTAATCTACCCAGGTTTTTACATGTACGTAAGCTGGTTCAGATGCTGTATATCTATAAGTAGTGCAGTCACTCTACTGTGCTATGTGCCACTTGTGTAGGAGGTGGGGGGGACGGGGCCCGCCCTGCTCAGGGGCCCACCTTTACCTTTGTTAGCCAGTCCAACACTGAGCTTTGCTGAAATTAAATACTTTGAAAAGAAACTCCCCAACATACAGTTATCTAAACTGCTGGTGGGTCTAAGTGTGTCCATAATAAAGGTCAGCTGAATGCTAGGGAGAATATCAGGATCGGGTGTGGAAATTCAAATCACGCAATCATTTTCTCTCCCAATATAATCTGTTGAGTAGAGTCAGGAGTTCCTCGCCACATACATATTAGACTGTCAGCTGATTGCATCAGAAATGGCAGGTTAGGAAGAAAACTTACTTGTGTGTATGGGGCCTTTAGAGTGATATACTGTATATAAGCTTCAAGTAAAAAACTTTAGATTTCCCCTGTTAAGCATTAGCAGAAAACAATGTCACTGTCACCAAATATACACTAAGCAAATACTGATTATAGATATAACCTAACCTCAACCCTCATGATTTGCAATGAATCGAAATCTGGATGGCAAATTTATAGCAACAAAGCTGCACCCATACACACGTCAGGAATATGCAAGGAAATAGTGATCTTGACATATAATGTCATTGCTCAACCACAGATGTGAACCTAGCCTTACTCACCTGGGAAGACCTGTTCTTAACACAGGTAGTGATTTCAGGGATAGGTGGGACCCACTACTGTATTAGACATTTAGGCATCTGTTTTTTAAGTTCAGGTTAACTTTAAGGAACTGAAATGTCTTTCAATCTCCACATTGGATTGCTTTTATGAAAGGATAGGTTGAGATGACAAGAATATCAGCTTGGTATGATGACAGATCCTCTGTAGCCCACATCAGGAAAAAAAAAATTCCCAATGTCAGTGAGACACAGAGAAAGGGCGAGCAGAGAGGGGGGTTGCTGTAGGACTATGGTTATACTATATCCTGTTATCATTGTTAGATTCTATTCAATTCGTTCGGAACATCAACGTGTACACAGGGGACCTGGTAACCACTGAAAGGTTTCCCTTAGGACATGGCTAAACAGTAAGGTAAGACAATGTGTCTAACAAATCACTTCTAATATGTCAAATGTTACACAAGCTATGTATCAGAAGGTGCAGCCTTCTATGTATGTAACATAAGTCAGTCAGTAAGTTACAATGGTAAATGTATCCGCTGCATATTTCGTTACTGCTCAGGTTGTCCACAAACAAGACATTCTGTAGCTTCTTTGATTAAAATTGAAAGCGTAAATAAATAAATCATGCAACGTTATCCCCCACCCAACACAACTGTCCATTTTTTATTTTATGTAAAAATTGCAGGCTTAACAGGGCTTTTAGACAGGCTCGGACTGGCCCACAGGGGTACAGGGGGATCCCCCGGTGGGCCCCTGAGCAAGTTGGGCCCCTAGTCTCCCGCCCTCTGCACAAGTGGCACATAACACAGTAGATTTACATGCATATATTCAATGTACAGCACCTCAACCTGTGTTCATATAAAACACTTGTTAGATTATTTATTATATTTGAATGAATCTGTACTATGGGCCCCCAAAATAAGTTTTACTGGAGGGCCCTAGGTACCCCAGTCCGACACTGCTTTTAGAGACGGTAAAAAATTTGGCCAGAGGGAGAAAAATGTGTTAAAATAAAAGAACCTATTCTCACCTGATCAATTCATTGCTACTCCCTAGTCCTTGTTAATCGCTTAGCAGTTTACATGAGATCACTGAGATCAGTGATTGTTTATCCACGTGACCACTGCAGCCAAAGTAAACAAAAAAATGACGGGGACTACTGACCTGGGAGCTGGAGTGGCAGGAGATATATCAGGTGAGTAGAGGTTGTTTTGCTATTTTATCACATTACCTCCCAATTTCCATCCCCGGCAGGGGCAGATTAAGTGCATCATAGGCCCGGGCTGTCTACTACCCAACTTGGGTCCCCTCCCTCCATTTTCCCCTGACATCTCCCTTCTATGTGCTTGCCAATAGTTTTTTTTTTTTCCTGTATGAAGAAGCTGCAATCAGGTGGTTTAGGAGCAGCTTGGTCCCATTCAAGTAAAAGGGGCTAAGCTGCAATACCAAGCACAGCTGGATGGTGCTATGCTCGGTACGCAGCAAGGAGGCTGCAATGGTCACTGGAGAACCAAAGTCTCCTCAAAAGCTGGTTGGCAGGGGTTCCAGTAGTTGGACCCCCCTGCCAGTCTCAAATTGATGATCTATCCTAAGTATCCTAAGTATAGGCCATCAATATGTAAATCCAGGAGAACCCCTTTAACCTATGTTATCTATAATGGTACATAGGACTGCAGGTACGTTATCTGTACTCAGAGAGTTATTACTGGGTTATTTGGGGTGTTACATAGGACTGCAGGTAACATCTACTACATTATTTGTACTCAGACCCAAACGCCCCTTTTATAATCCGCTATTGATCCTGGGATACTTCGTTAATGGGTTTTCTGGGTTTTACTATGGTTTTTAACAGATATGATGATGTAGTTGCTTACCTTGTGTACATCTTCCCCATGCTTTTTCTTTCCCCTAATTTAGACTCTCTTGACCCATTTTCACCATTTAAACAAATCACTCTGGTTACACCCTGTATGTAGTGCTTCCTGTTGCTGTATCCAACCAAACACATGAAGCATCTCTCCTTTGTCTGCCTTAGCACCGCCCCTAACAGCAACTATCTAGTGCATAGCTCCTCCCACCCAGCTAGTTACATAGACAGTCCCCCATCACTGACACGCCCATGGACATAACACCACAGGAAATAAGAAAGAGCTGCATGGACATAATTATGTGATCACAGCCAAGACCGGGAGATTAGAGCAATAAAGCTACCTTCATAAATTACGATTTTAACAGAAGTTGATGCAAACCGGATAAGTCCCTCTGTGTTTCTTTATAATTATAATATTGAATCTAAGATGTCGAAAAAAAACTTTCCGTGTTCCATAGCACAGACACACATTCTATGATTTTGTTTACAATAGTGCATTTCAGCAACTTTGTTGCTATGGTGAAAAAACGATGGTCGTGTGCGCAGGCGCGGGGCCCGTACTGCGCACAGGGTAGCCCGATGCTTGCGCCAGTAATCGGGAATCCAGTGCGCAGGCACGGACTGCCCGATCCACGGCGCAGGCGTGGGATTTGGCCAGTTCTGGAGGAGGCCGAGCGCATCACAATGGGCGGGCCGCCTGGGTGAAAGGGGGCGTGGTAGAAAAGTATGATGAGCGCGCGGCCTGGGCTCCGGCCGGTATGACGCCGCCCTTGGGCTCCTTCACTATTGATTGACAGGTCTTATAAACATCGTTTTCTCAACATCTGTAAGTTTAAAAATTATGGGGTAAGTGGCTATATAATGGGGGGACTGTTTACCAAAGAATGATGTAAGTAGTGAAAATTGGGGTTTGGGGGTGAAAGACTCCCTTTAAAAGGATTGTCTGGGTGCTTAATACTGATGACCAATCGTCAGGATAGATCATCAATATCTGATCATCGGGGATGCGCCACCCTAGCCAATCAGCGTTCTGAGGAGGCCACAGCGCTCCAGTGAGTCCTGCAGCATCATCATAGCTTACCAAGCACAGCTCTGTCCATCATATAGCGGCTGTACTTGGTACTGCAGCTCAGACCCATTCACTTGAATGGGACCGATGAAGATGATGTCACAAGCCTAGGAAGAGGCTGCAGTGGTCAACCGGAGTGACACAAACTCTTCAAACAGCTACTCGGTGGGGATGTCAGGAGTCGGTGGGGATGTCAGATATTGATAATCAATCCTGAGGACAGGCCATCAATATGAAAATCTTGGAAAACCCTTTTGATATGGACTATAAGGTCCTCCAGTGCAAAGAGACACTATGGGGGTACTTTATCATGAGGGTAATTTCTTAAGTAAGTTGTTGCTTGAGTACTTTGAGACAAATGTATCACATGCCACGCCCTCTGCACTTTCAGGGCGAATGCACACAACCGTATGCTTGGATCGGATGATGAACCATTAATTTTAATAGGGCCACAAAAGATGCGGACAGCACACTATTCCGCGCCTCGCAAAAAAAGAAAGGACATATGCTATTATTGTCCGTTTTGTGGACAAGGATAGGACATTTCTACAGAAGTTATAAAATAAATGGTGGCCAGGATCTGTGCTTTGCGGATCTGTGATTTTTGGACCGCAAAAATCTTACTGCTATGTGCCTATTGACATGGCAGGCAGTGAAAACATCATAACACCTGGTTCTGTCAATCAAAGTTCAGAGGGCATGGCAGTTACAAGAGAGCAGAGCCTCTAGGTGTAATGGCACCATATGAGTCATTAGGTGCCGCAAGTCAGAAGATGACCCGTCGTTGTAGATGACCCGTCGTTGAAGGAATTTTTTTCCCCTTAAGTGGGGAAAATTGGCTTCTGCCTCACAGGGGTTTTTTGCCTTCATCTGGATCAACTTGTAGGAAACAGGCCGAACTGGATGGACAGATGTCTTTTTTTGGTCTTATATACTATGTTACTATGTTGTCTCAAAACAACTACAAAGTATCAAGTTTAGACAATTCTCATTTTATGTACTGTACATCCAGACGCTGAAGACAACTGAGGATTTGATACAACGGTGGACACGAGCAGACTGGGAACTTCAAGTGGCCCTGGACAAAATCTAAACTTGACCCCATTATGTAAATGGGTCCAAATTGACGGAAGACGGGGCAACAAAAGTAGGCAGGGACAACAGAAGTAGGCGGGGCCAGCAATACCATAGTGCAGAACAAAATACCATCCCAGCAGAAACAAATAGAGCGCAGTACAAACTACTGCCTCAGCAGAACCAAGTACTACAATGGAGCACAAAATACTGCCTCTACAAAACCAAATACCACAATACTGAACAAAATACTACTGCCCACCACAGTATGAAACTGTATAATTGTCCTGAGGATGGCAATACATGTGAATTCAAGAGGGCACCTATGACCTCTGGCCAGGTCCTACATTAATTGATGCCGAAAGCACCAGATCTTGATGTTCCTGGTTGGCTGCCATGAAATTTCCCCGTAGGTTTTGTACTCAGTCACCCCCGATGTTGGACTGTGAGTAAAATAAATCGCACCCTTAGGCCTCTTTCACACTTGCGTTGTGAAGATCCGGCGTGCACTTCCGTCGCCGGAATGCACGCCGGATCCGGCACAACGCAAGTGAACTGAAAGCATTTGAAGACTGATCAGTCTTCAAAATGCTTTCAGTGTTACTATGGCAGCCAGGACGCTACTGGCGTCCTGGTTGCCATAGTAGCAGTGGGGAGCGGCATACTTACATTCTGTGCGGCTCCCGGGGCGCTCCTGAATGACGTCAGAGCGCCCCGTGCGCATGGATCACGTGATCCATGCGATCACGTGATCTATGCACTGGGGCGCCCTGACGTCATCCTGGAGCGTCCCGGGAGCCGCACGGAATGTAAGTATGCCGCCCCCCCTACTCTTAACTATGGCAATCAGGACTTTAGCATCCTGGCTGCCATAGTAACCATTGACAAAAAGCTAAACGTCGGATCCGGCAAAGCGCGGAAACGACGTTTAGCTAAAGGTCGGATCCGGACTAATGCCCTTCAATGGGCATTAATTCCGGATCCGGCGTTACGGCATGTCTTCCGGATTTTTGGACGGAGACAAATCCGCAGCATGCTGCGCTTTTGTCAACGTCCAAAAAACTTTGACATACTGAACGGAAGACATCCTGATGCATCCTGAACGGATTTCTCTCCATTCAGGATGCATGGGGATAATCCTGATCAGTAGCTTTCCATCCTAGAGACCCGAGGACGGATCTCTAGGACGGAACGCTAAAACGCTAGTGTGAAAGAGGCCTAAGTGTCCAGGCTTAGTGTTCCTCTGTGGGGTGAACACCTAAGACATCAGGCTGAGGCTCTTACCTACACTAACACAAAAGTGTACTTCCTTACCCTTCATAGAAGACTTGACAGTGCATATTGTACAGTCACTGTACAATACATACAATGGTTGTATTCTAAAGTTTTCTAACCATAATGTTTATTACATGAGGTAGGGGGTAGAGATGAGCGAATTGAAGTTGACGAAATTGAATTCGATCCGAATTTCAGAAAAAATTTGATTCGCACCGAATCCGATTTTTCTCACGCTTTGTGGTAACGAATCACATTTTTTCCTAAAATTGCTGCTGCACATGTGAGGACATGGAGCAAGGAACTCTGGGAACACGAGATCACCCATAATGCCATGCATGCAGCCAATCAGCAGCCAGTCAGCCCTATGATGTTACAGCCCTATAAATAGCCTCAGCCATCTTAGATTCTGCCATTTTCCAGTGTACTTAGTGCAGAGAGATGTAAGCAGGCGCTAGGTAAAGTGCTAGGAAAGACTTCATTATGCTAAAAAAACGATTTACAAGTTCAGGGAAAGATTACTCAAGGTGTAGGGAAAGGATAGGGAGGAATCATTCCACAGCATTTATGTAGAACAGGGTTCAGTAGGCGAGGTTACAGCCTGGGTAACAGGAGCAATCCTATTACACCTTGCTGCACAGACTGCGGATCCAAATTGCCATTATACTGCTCTGTAATTCCAGCAAAACTGTTTGATACAGCCTTTAACAGGGTTTAATACAAGGAAAAATTTATACATCTTATTTGCTCTTGTGCGGTGCAGTTATATGTTCTAAAGCATTTTTTGGCTTGTATTAGTGGAATAAAATGGCTTATTAGCCATTGTGTGGTGACATGCGAAAATTACAGCTCTTTTTGGTTGTGTATTAGTGGCACAAAAAAAATTTTGATTTCCCGTTCAGCAGTTCAGTTATATGTTCTAAGGGCCTTTTTGTCGTGTATTAGTGGCAAAAGAAAAATATATTTGCCGTTCAGCGGTGCAGTTATATGTTCTAAGGCCTTTTGTGTTGTGTATAAGTGGAAAAAAAATAAGGGCCTATTTGCTGTTCAGCGGTGCAGTTATATGTTCTAAAGCGCTTTTTTGCATGTATTAGTGGCACAAAAAAAGAATTTGTCGTTGTGTGGTGATGTGAGAAAATTACAGCCCTTTTTGGTGTGTATTAGTGGGGGAAAAAAAGGGCTTATTAGCCATTGTGTGCTGAAGTGAGAAAATTACTTTTTATTTATTTATTTGATCTAACAGTATGTCAGACAGAGAAATGCCAATCTGGTTGTCAAGCGGTTCCAGAAGTCTTCCACCCATCTGCAAGACATCCTACAAATGGCCAGGAAACTTTGCATGCACTTCAGCCACTCGTACACCGCAAAGCACACCCTCCTTGAGCTGCAGCGGCAGAACGGCATCCCCCAACATAGGCTGATATGCAACGTTTCCACCCATTGGAATTCCATCCTCCATATGTTGGACAGACTATACAAACAGTAAAGGCCATAAACAATTTCTTGATGATCCAAGCAGACTGGAGTACTCCTCTGTGTAAATTCGATGTCAGCCAGTGGCAGCTCATGCTTACGGCCACATGAGCCCTCTGGGGGCTGAACTGGAGGAGAGGAGGAAGACATTGGAGCACAAGCAATGTGTAGCAAAATGGGTTCGTTTTACTACACAGGTGACAGGAGAGGAGGAGCAGAAGCAGCCAGAGGAGCGACAGGGCGATGAGCAAGACGAGGCAGAGGACCCAGACACAACGTGGCAGTATGCAGTGAAGATTGAGGCAGGGAGTCCCTCCGAGTCACTTGCACAAATGGCCCAATGTATGTTCATTTGCTTGTGTAGTGACAACCGAATTGTCACCATTCGGCAGAGGGATGACTTCTGGCTCTCCACCTTGTTGGACCCTCGCTACCGGTCCAAAATGGGGGCCTTTTTTACAACCGCTGAGAGGGAGGAAAAACTGAACTACTATAGAGACATCGTATGTAGTCAGTTGGCCGCTACCTTTCTGCGCCATCGTCCATCCTCTCGCAGGTCTGACTGGGGGGCCTCTCTGCGATCCAGTTCCTCTGCCATGGCTGCAGTGGCAGGGTGGGGGTGGGGGGTAGGGGCAGTTTCAGCTCCATCAGCAGCAACTTGAGTCTAGAGTCGTGATAAGCAGCTTTCTTCACTCGCCTAGTGGAAACTACTACCCAGCAGCAAGACCTGGAGCAGGACCTGAACCAGCAAGTGGTGGCATACTTAGACAGTACCCTGCCACCCGACATTGAAGATCCGCTGGGCTACTGGGCAGCCAAACTGGATTTGTGGCCGCAACTAGCAGAGTTTGCCCTGGAAAAGCTGTCCTGCCTGGCCAGTAGTGTGGCATCAGAGCAGGTATTTAGTGCGGCGGGGGCCATAGTTACCCCAAGAAGAACTCGCCTGTCCACCCAAAATGTGGAGAGAATGAGGTTTGTCAAGATGAATTAGGTGTGGATCAGCATGGATTTCCACCCACCAATGCCTGATGCATCAGAGTAGATCATCCATGGTGCCACACCAATACTTAGACAAAAGAGACCGGTTTATTCTGGCTCCCTGCCTCAGCTATTATTCTGATGCTGCCACCCGCCTGATGCCACACATCTGATTCCAAGTGCTCCTTTTTATACCCACCATCTTCAGCTGGTACTCGTATTGCCACCCACCTCCCCACTCGGTCACCGGGTCACTCTGTGGTCTCCTGATGCTGCTGCCACCTCCACACTATGTGACCTTGCCACTCTGTGGTCTCCTGATTCTGCTGTCACCTCCACACTATGTCACCTTGCCACTCTGTGGTCTCCTGATTCTGCTGTCACCTCCACACTATGTCACCTTGCCACTCTGTGGTCTCCTGATGCTGCTGTCACCTCCACACTAGAAAAAAAAAACACAGAAGACATGCAAATATTCCATTCACGTGTCATCTCTATTTTGGATCCACTCCTGTTTTTTTTGTCTTTAGCAATACTGATGGATTACTGACCAAATGCTGATCGAGTGAAGGCAGATGCTGAACAGACAGGATCCAATTTGTGGGGTTATTGTTCTAACGGATCAACACAAACTTACTGAAGATACCCTCTCCACTCCGTCGGGGGGGCTTTACTTCTATAAGCGTTTAATAGAAGAGGTTCTGTAGACATCTATGTGGAATCAGCTGATGACGTTGTAAAAGGAGTGCGTTTCTACTTGGTGCTAATATCGACCTGTAAGGCTGAGTTCATACTTGAGTTATTTGGTCAGTTTTGACCCCGTGACTGCCCAAATAAGCGAATTGTGTAGTTTCTAAGAGTGACCCCTGTCATCTGCATGTCATACTGACTCACAGTATTATTTCACTACTACAGCAGACTCCCTATGCGTGTCACTGCAAGGCACAGAGTGTTCTACACCCCTATAAAGGCTCTCTCCAGCCAGGAAATAGCAGTTTTTTAACGCGATTCCCTGCAAATAAATTAGCTCATCTCTAGTAGGGGTAATCGAACTCCTTAAACCAAGCATGTCCAAACTCTGGCCCTCCAGGTGTTGCAGAACTACAACTCCCATCATGCTCTTCTGTAGGTTAATAGCTGTAGGTTGTCCAGGAATGATGGGAGTTGTAGTTTTGCAACATCTGGAGGGCGGGAGTTTGGACATGTCTGCCTTAAACAGACCAGCTGAGTATGAAGACATTGTCAATGCTCCATGGTAAAATAGTATGTAAAGGGATATCTCCCAGGGAAAGGGAACCATCTCTCTTGCGCCACCTTTTGGAAGTGGATCCCTATGAATCAAAGTCCAGTTTATTACCTGACAAAAAGACAGGTCATAACACATTGATTGATCAGCAATCTTGGGTCTGATCAACGACACCAATCACTTTATGACTTATCTTTTTAATATCCTTTTCTGTCAGCTGTAACTATAGTAAATCACCTGTAATTCAGTGCCATGCCGTGTGGGTATTATATCGCTGGAAGGGTTTATACATCAAACACTGGCAGCCTATACCATAATAGACTAGCATCTGGAATTTTATATCATGGGAAATGGCTTCATCACGTGACTGCTGATGAGTACATAGCTTGATCTAGCTATGCAGTTTTCATTAACCGTTCAGGTCACCCAGGTCACAAGGACAGCAAGGTGTCAGCTCTCACCCCATCAGCCTCCGTGTTCCTCTAGAGCAGTGTTTCCCAACCAGTGTGCCTCCAGCTGTTGCAAAACTACAACTCCCAGCATGCCCGGACAGTCTTTTGCTGTGCGGGCATGCTAGGAGTTGTAGTTTTGCAACAGCTGGAGGCACACTGGTTTGGAAACACTGCTCTAGATGCAACGAACAATTAAAAGGAAGTCTGGCAACATTTTTGCAGGTCAGCTCAGACTTATTAAGCTATTAATGACTATTACAGGTTAACCCAATGGTATCTCACCTAGGGGTGAATACAAGTATTAGTAGATCCTCAAATATTTTAATTTAAAAAATAGATTCATGTTTGACAAATCCCACTATGGCATAATTTTACTACTTCGTTAACTCTATTACATCCTGTTACATTCTATCCCTATGGCCAATCTCAGTCCACTGTCTTATAGACGCATTTCAGTATTATTATTTGGGTCTATAATGATCTACAGGCAGCACGGTGGTGCTTTGCAGCACTGGGGTCAGAGGTTCGAATCTGACCAAGGACAACATCTGCATGGAGTTTGTATGTTCTCCCCCTGTTTGTGTGGGTTTCCTCCGGGTGCTCCAGTTTTCTCCCACAGTTTAAAGACATACTGATAGGGACCTTAGACTGTGAGCTCCATTGGGGACAGCCTGATGTCCCCAGCTTGAGGAGAAAAGGTGAATCTATGTATATGCGTACCATATCATTACCATAAAAAGGACATCAAAGGTACATTTCACTTTATTTATGAGGCTGGGGCTACATGGCGACAGCAAGCCTCAGAAAAGTTGTGCAGCTGACACTTGTGCGACTTGCCTGCAACTTACAAGACTATTTCAGAGCTGTGATTTGGCTGTTACTTGAGGTTTTTGGTGTGCATTTGATTGGGTTTTGCATAATAAAGGGTGGGGAAAACAAAAACATATATATAATAAAACAGTTAACATGCTCCAGGTTTAAAAATTTGCACGACAGGTCGATTTCCGCATGGAAGATAAAAGCAAAGTGTACATGAAATTTCTCTAATCTAATACACTTTGTTGGTACTTTATTAGGCCTCATACATACGGCGGTTGTGTACCCGTATGAGGCCTTACACTGCATTTTTTCTGCACAAAAATCCGTGCGTAATCCACAACGTGTGCAGGTAGTTTAAGGGTGCTTACACATGCAGAAAATTTTCCATTGACCTAAGTGAGGCTTGCAGAAATCCATGTGCTTCCTGCCCAAACAATTCCATTCAGATGAATAGAACAGATTTTCAGTAGAAGAAATTTCTGCAACAAAATCTGCTCCGCATGAAGGGACCCTAGTCGTTTACTATGTTTACCTGTAGGACCGTCACCTAGTTGCCTACTATGTTTACCTTAGAACCTGGTTGTCTACTCTGTTTACCTGTAGGACCCGTCACCTAGTCATCTACTCTGTTTACCTGTAGGACCTAGTCGTATACTCTGTTTACCTGTAGGACCTAGTCGTCTACTCTGTTTACCTTGCCACATAAAAGGTGTAAAAACTGGGCCCAGGAGAACTGGTCTGTGGTGGTGGGGGAAGGTTAGGGAGAGAGATTTTGAAGGTTAGGATGTCTTTCCATTGCTTGCCATTTCTATGCACATCACTGTATACCGTAAAGCCGTCTCCATGCATGTGATGCAAACAAACAAACCCTCTTCCTAATTTTCACATCTATAAAAGTGCTAAGTGAAATTCCCCTTTAATTAATTGTCCTTACCAATGTCACCACTGACAGAGAACAGAAAGAGGACCTTGCTGCACCAGATCAGTTTCATACAGAAAATGTCACCTGACAACTATGTGGACATCAAGAGCTTTCAGCATACAACCTACAGTACTTGACTTATCTTCACGAGTTTCAGGACCAGATGTAAAATGTAAAGCCCCCCGTCTCCCTCATCTTCTGACCACTGAGGAATGACACAGATGGTGCCTTTAAACCTGTACTTAGACTGTAAGCTCTAAGGGTACGTCCACACGGTCAGGGTCCCTGGATGCAGTTTTGGAACCCAAAATCAAGAATAAATTCAAAAAAGAGGAGACGTCACATCTGTTCTTTATACTTTCTCTCCTTTTATGATCCACTCCTAATTTTGTCCTCCAAAACTGCATCAGGAAACCTTACCGTGGGGCCGTACTCTATGAGACAGGGTCCACGCTTGTTCCCTTCCTTCTTCCATTTCCACAATATTTGTCACTTTATATCTACTCATGTTGGTGATACAGAAATAGATGTTCCAATTCTTAATACATAGGAAACGAACCGTCTGTGCCTTCAGGCTCATTCTACAATCATAAAGATAATCCAGTGACTTACCAACACCGCAACCCCTGGTGCAGCCCTCGCTTCTCATCAGCCTCTTTGCTTTCCTGGCTTTTGCTGGAAAGAACTGCAGCTCCTGGCGTTTTGTAATAGAACAAAATGAGATGACAGCAGCCTGGTGGTGTGTCCCCACCTCTCTCCTGCCCCCTATATAATGGCTTGTTTACCAGATGTTGCTTTCATGTGCACGTTGTGACAATGCTGGACTAGTAATGTGCACCCGGCTCAGAGAGAGGGGTCTCCACAGCAAGGATATGAGACTGTGATGGTATATGGGAGAGAAGGGCTGAGCTCAGTCCTGAGGATCATGCAACCTGAGGTTGATGATTAGTGAGCAGCATGGGAAGGAAAGCCTCTCTCCGCCTCTCCAGGAAGCTCAATGTCTGCAGCTGCTTATTGCTGGCCTCATGTGGCATTATTAATAGGAGCCATGAGGAATGCATCACTCACACTTCCTCCCAGCATCACAGGACTAACACGGCTTCGCTGTCATCTTTGGAGGCTTTGCGTATGTAGAATATGGCCATGATGGCTTTTAAACACAAAGGAAGGGGGGGATTTATCAATACGGTGTCACTGGGGTATGCGAAACGTATACATTAAAACTAACCTATTGATTAAATTGCACATGGCTCATGATAATCCTGTTAGAAAATGGGTGGAAACTCTGTGCCACATCTGACCTTTAAGGGTACATTCACACACGGCAGATTGGTTGCAAAAATTTCTGCGACTGTCTTGTAGAAATCCATGTGTTTGTAGAGGAATGGAGCTGATTGTCAGTTGCAGAAATTTCTACAATTAATCTGCCGTGTGTGAATTCATTTTAAAGGCTCAGGCACACATTAGTATGTATTTTGTGGTCCGCGAAAAACTGATCCACAAAAAACACTGATGGCGTCCGTGTGCATTCCATAGTTTGCGAAACGGAACAGCTGGCCCCTAATAGAACAGTCCTATCCTTGTCCGTAATGCGGACAATAACAGGACATGTTCTATTTTTTTGCGGAACGGACATACAGACACATGGAAACAGAATGCACACAGAGTAACTTCTGTTTATTTTGCGGACCCGTTGAAATGAATGGTGCTGCATATGGTCTGCAAAAAAACGGAACGGACATGGAAAGAAAATGCGTTTGTGTGCATGCTAGAGTTCACTTTATCCGGCATAGCTGGATAATGCTGCGAACCCGCCGGATCCTACGATGGGATACGACAGGGATCTGGCCATATGCCGGTGGTGTTCGTGGCGTTATCTGGCTGTGGCACATACTATGAACTCGGGCAGGCTGTTCGTCTGCTGGATTTCACAACGCAGATGTGAACATGGGGCAAGGGCAAGTTTTTAAAAATACAGATCAAAAAAAGAAGATGCGATGTGCAATTTTGTTTTTTACAATTTGCTTCATAGTTGTTCCATGTTTTGTTATGCTGTCCATTTTTTCATCCATATTTGTTCCTTTTTATGTTAGAGTAGTATGTACCAATTAATGGATTAAGGCTATGTTCACAGTAGCTTTTGTAAATCCATCAGGCAGTTCTGGCAGTGAAACAACCTGCCCGAGTTCACTGGATCGGGCATTGCCGGACACAAGGCACCTCAAACCTTATTGATGATAATGAGATCCGACCACTTACCAGCATAAATGCCAGCTTTCGGCCAGACATAAATTCCTGCATGTACAACTTTTTGTCTGGCCGAAAGCCAGAATGTGACTGGATCCCATTATAGTCAATGGGTATATGACAATGCCAGATCTGGTGAACTCAGCAGATTTCCAAATGCTACTATAAACGTAAAGTGGCCTAAGTATCAACCTTAAAAACGCAATACACGTGTGAACTGATGTGTCCAATATGGAACATGCATTTTACATTTTGATGCTACACATTAAAGGGGATTTTTTTATTTTGTTTTTAAATTACCCCCAAGAGTTACCCATGAAGAAATCCACGTGCCCTCCTGCAACCAATAACTGATCTCAGCCAGTGACTAGTCACCAAGTGATACATCAGTGCTGAAGCCAGTCATTGGCTGCAGTGGCACATCATGTCCATACCCACAACCAAAAGAAAACAAGCTGGGCACTGGAAGAGGGATGAACAGGAGCCACCACGCAGGAAGGAAGTGGCGGAGAGCAGGTAAGTATGAATCTTTGCTTCAGCTATTTGATGAGGCTTTGACCACATGGTCAAAACAATTCCCAACTAACCCTAAGGTCAGTATCTAATCAGTATTTTACAATAGTATTTGTAAGCCAAAACCAGGAGAGGAACCTACAGAGAAAAAGTGTAATGGAAACATTTGAGTCTGTGTTTTGGACCCACTCTTGGTTTTGGCTTACAAATACTAACCTATCATACGTTCTGGAAAACCCCATCATAAAAAATTGTAATCAGACAGGATGCATCTATATCAGACTATGGGCACTACATTACAGATCCGACAACGCATATACATTATACGCCTGTATGTATAAAGCCTAAGGGTATATGCACACTGCAATGTAGTTGATGCAGATTTTCACAAAGTTTCGGTACCAAATCCCCACCAAAATCTGCACGTGTGCACTGAAAGTTCTGATGCAGATTTCCACGCTGAAAATTTCTGCACCATGTCCATTAGATTTTGAGAATCTCATCTACTTTACAACAATCCACGCATAGTACGTACCATATTATACCCTTATTCTCGCTTTTACAGGCGCCACACACTATTATTTTTGTTACAACATAGGTTGTTACTCCTTAGTGCGATTGAACATTACAGATGCTTAAAATATATGTTTATCAAATGTCTATAAAAACAAGAGTTCAGAAGAGAAGAACAGAGACTTCACGGCGCTACCTCCAAGATGCAGTAAGGGTACAAATGGAGTAAAGTCGATCATTAGCCCTCCCCTTCTTAATTGACAATCTACAACAATACTCAAAGTGAGCCTCATATATAGGAATAATAATCAATATTAGTTAAAAGGGTTTTCTAAGAACCGATGACCTCAGGATAGGGGGTGTACGACACCTGGGATCAAGTGTTTGAGAGGGCACCAGCACTCGCAGTAGCGCTGCGGCCTTCTCACAGCAGGACAGTGACATCACGTTCATCGGTCATATGGCCTAGGTGCAGCTCAGCCACATGGAAGTGATTGGGGCCTAGCTGCCATTCCAAGCACAGGCGCTGTGTAATGTACGGCATTGTTCCAGGTGTGCAGAGAGAAGACAGCGGCGCTATTATGAGCACCGGTGCCTTATCAAACAGCTGATTGGAGGGGGTCCTGGGTGTCGGACCCCCACCAATCAGTTCGAAAATCTCAGAAAACCCCTTTAATATAAGCATAAAATGTGAAAATAAACAGTTTTTAAATTTTATTCATCAATAAAAGTAACATCTATCTATGAAAGTCTCATATCCATCCCTTATAATAGAATATTTTATTCGTATCTATAATGAGTGCAACACGCTTAGGCAAGAGCTGTACTAGCCGACCCTCTCCTCCTATCCCTGCAGTCCTTGCCATGGTCCTCTCACTATCTCATTTTAGCAAATGTCCATAAACAGGATAATGTTCTACAACAGTACCAGGTAGTGTAAAGAATATTGTGACATGCTCTTTGGATTTTTTTAAAAAGTTTGCTAACAGCAGCACATCACGTGGCGCTGTACTCCAATATATTATTTTAGCCTGACACCATCTGGCGGCAAGAAATATTAACAACAATAAACTATTGAGCATTGACGTCTAATTTATTTAAAGAGAAATTCCATTAAAAATAATTCAAGGTTTACTTTTGGCTACAGTTTGCCTCAGTGTTTTGCCCACTGTCACATGGCAATGTGAGGGTCTGTATTTTGCATCAGTCATTTCTTTAAAGGGTTTCTGTCATCAGGTTTACACATTATAAGCTGTCTGACATTAGCTTTGTGCTAATGTCAGAGCAGCTTGATAATTAGTTTTTTATGTGAATCCGAGTTATATTTATGCAAAAAAAATGTATTTTTATAATATGTAAATTGGCCTCTAGGAGCAGGGGGGGCGTTGCCAACCTGCTGCCATGCCCCTTCTTTCCTTGATTGACAGTGCCGGGCAGCGATCCTCTGCTGCCTCCGGCACTGTCTCCTTGCGAAATCCCGCGCCTGCGCCGCCGCTCTGTATTCGGCGCAGGCGCGGTGAGCAGAGGACAGCAGGCACCAGCGTCCTCTGGCGCGGGATTTCACAAGGAGACAGTGCCGGAGGCAGCAGAGGATCGCTGCCCGGCACTGTCAATCAAGGAAAGAAGGGGCGTGGCAGCAGGTTGGCGCACGGAGCATCTAGGAGCAGGGCAACGCCCCCCTGCTCCTAGAGGCTATTTTACATATTATAAAAATACGTTTTTTTTAGCATAAATATAACTCGGATTTACATAAAAAACACATTATCAAGCTGCTCTGACATTAGCACATAGCTAATGTCAAACAGCTTATAATGTGTAAACCTGATGACAGAAACCCTTTAACACATCCAGAATATGCTGTGGGTTTGTATATTCATATCTGCACTACTGTGAGAGCCACACATATTTTGTAGGAGTCTCTTGGACCCTGTAGCAATATTAATTTTATCATTTAGGCCCCGTTCACAATTGTCTTTGGAATCTAGTAGCCTGATCCGGCTAAGCCTCA
The DNA here is from genome assembly GCA_033119425.1 of Bufotes viridis. Classification (NCBI taxonomy): domain Eukaryota; kingdom Metazoa; phylum Chordata; class Amphibia; order Anura; family Bufonidae; genus Bufotes; species Bufotes viridis. The sequence continues at coordinate 57,403,048 of CM065594.1, forward strand.
GGCTACTGGAACCCACCTTATCTGGTATTGCCGGATATGACCGTGTGCCACTGACTATAACAGAATCCAGCGGAGCGCCAGGCCACTTTCCAGCGTACATGTCTAGAATCAGCTGGTCAAAAATCGTTGCCTGCAGTTTCTTTTTCTGGCCAAATCTGGACATATTTGTCTGAGAGATCTCCTCCAGATCTCATTAAGGCCTCATGCACACGACCGTTGCCTGCCTCCGCGTCCGCTCCTCCTTGAAATTTCGCGTCCGTCAAAAAAAACGGATGACGGACCGTTTTTTTTGACGGATCCGATTTTTATGGCAGATCATTGTAAAAATGCCTATCCTTGTCCGCGACCGTGAAAAAAATAGGACATGCACTATTTTTTTGACGGAATGAAAACACGGATCACGGAAGCGGAAGGAAAACTGTTGACCATCCGCATTCTTTGACGGACCCATTGAAATGAATGGGAAAGCATCCTATCCGTGAAAAAAAACGGAACGGACGCGGAAACAAACAACGGTCGTGTGCATGAGGCCTAAAACCAATTTAGGATCCACCAGTACACGGTGGTATCTGGCAATGCTGGATAAGGCTACTGGATTCCAAATGCAACTGTGTACAATGCCTTAACTGTTTGAAGACGCACCAGTATGTAATGACTTTTGGTATCTACAGTGAAATCTCACCTCTTTAAAAAGATCACCCCATTATTCAGACCAAGGCCCCGGGTCCACAATACACTGGCCATGTAACTCTGTGCTGCTGTATGGACCCCTTGACTTGAATAGGTCCACGATCTGCAACATATGTCAAAAGATAGGACATGTCCTATTTTTTGCGGTGCAGAGGCGCGGATCGGAAGCCCACAGAAACACACAGAAACCCTTCTGTGGGCTTCCAGGTCTGGGCCTCCACACTGCAAATAATAGGACATGTCCTATTTTTTTCTGTATGCTGAAAATCGTGGACCCATTCAAGTCAATGGGTCCTCACAGCAGCGCGGAGTTCACACGGCCAGTGTTTTGCAAAACCGCTGTTCCCAATCCACAACATGGGCACGGCGCACATATGGTCATCTGACTGGGGCCTAATTCCTGTGAAACATTTTCAGGTGGAAGAACATTTGACCACTAATGCTTATGGTTTGATATGAAAAAAAAAAAGAACTGGGTGCAATCTTACACTACTATGAACATTCTAGACTTTAGAATGACTAATTTTAAGGATATAAGGGAGTGTTTAATCCCTTAATGACACTGATACCCCTTTTTACAGTGGTCATTAATGGGCTTTATTCTAGGCCATCGAAGAGATGCCAATCTAGGCAGTTTAACCCCTTAGATGCCACCGTTTATAGCGTTCGCATGATATAAGTGATTTAGAGGAAGGAAGCTCACTCTGTCTCCCATCAGCACCCCACAAATAAAATCGTGGGATCCTGATGTCTTTGCATGGCAGGCCGGGAGCTAGTGAAGGCCCAGGCCTGCCAACATTATTTCCTAGCAGGTTATGCCTCTCTGGTGCAGCCTGCTGGTGACTGTCAGTATAGCACTAACAGTCAAATACATTTGTACTGTATTACAGAAGCAATTAAAAGATCGCCTATTAAAGTCCCCTTGTGTTTAAATAAAAATATTAAACAGTTTTATTAAATAAAAAATTGCAAGTAAAAAATATACCTTTTTTCATTGAAAAGCTTTTTGCTTTTGAATGGAAAAAATTGCAAATATAAAATCCCCTCCACATATTTGGTATAACAGTATCTGTAACGACCAACACTACACAATTATGTTATTTAACCCATTCAATGAACACTGTAAAAAAAAAAAAAAAAACTATGCCAAAATAGTTTTTTTTTCCATATTCGCCACAATTTTCTTTTTTAAAGTATCAAAAAGTGTTATGTACCCCAAAGTGATAGCTTTGAAAAGTACAAGTCACGCCAATCGACGCATGCTGTTGCCACCACCAGAATGCCGTAATTGCAAAGCTCAGCAGTGTGGCATTTTTTTGTGTCTGCCGCTGATAACAGCGATGCCATTTGCAACCTGTGCCAAAAGAAACTGAGTCGTGGGAAGTCCAACACCCACCTCGGTACAACTGCTTTGCGAAGGCACATGATCTCACATCACAAACGCCTATGGGATCAACACATGAGTACAAGCAGCACACAAACTTAAAGCCACCATGCTCCTCCTGGTCCAGCATCTTCAGCCACGTCAACCACTGCTGTCCTCCCTGCCCCCTCTCAACCACCCGCCACTCCGCCTCTCACCTTCAGCAGTTCCTGCTCATCTGCCCACAGTCAGGTGTCTGTCAAGGAAATGTTTGAGCGTAAGAAGCCAATGTCAATGGCTTGTCGGAACTCTTAGCCCGCCAGCTTTTACCATACAAGCTGGTGGAGTCTGAGGCCTTCAAAAAATTTGTAGCTATTGGGACACCACAGTGGAAGGTACCCGGCCGAAATTTTTTTTCACAAAAGGCAATACCCAGCCTGTACTCTATTGTGGAAAAGAAAGTCATGGCATGTCTGGCACACAGTGTTGGGGCAAGGGTCCATTTGACCACTGATGCCTGGTCTGCAAAGCACGGTCAGGGCAGGTATATCACGTACACTACGCATTGGGTAAACCTGCTGACGGCTGCCAAGCATGGAATGCGTGGCTCTGCAGTGGAGTTGGTGACACTGCCACGACTTGCAGGCAGGCCTGCTGCCACCTCCTCTACTCCTCCTACTCCATCCTCTTCGCTAACCTCCTCAGCTGAGTCCTCTTCTGCTGCTGCGTTTTGCTCCACATCAACTGCACTCCCCCAGCTCCCCAGGGGCTATTCCACATCCCGGATACGACAGTGTCATGCCTGTAGGCTCATGCGTCCTTTTGAGGAGGTGACAAAACCTAGTCAGTCACACCGAAGGCACCATCAGCAACCTCATCCCATTTGTTTTCTTGCTGGAGCGTGCCCTGCGAAGAATGCTGGATCAGGCCGTAGATGAGCGTGAAGAGGAAGAGTTGTGGTCACCATCACCACCAGAAACAGCCTTGTCATCGCTTGCTGGACCTGCGGCAACGCTGAAAGAGGAGTCAGAGGAGGAATGTGGCTTTGAGGAGGAGGAAGACCAACCACAGCAGGCATCCCAGGGTGCTCGTTGTTGTCACCTATCTGGGACCCGTAGTGTTGTACATGGCTGGGGGGAAGAACAGACCTTCAATGAGATCAGTGAGGATGAGGAACAGGAGATGAGTAGCTCGGCATCCAACCTTGTGCAAATGGGGTCTTTCATGCTGTCATGCCTGTTGAGGGAGAACGACCTGTACTGGGTGGCCACGCTACTAGACCCCCTGTATAAGCAGAAAGTGGCTGAAATGTTACCAGAAGTAGGAAAGGATGCAGCAGTTCCAAAACAAGTTAAAAAGTATGCTTTACACAGCGTATAAGGGTGATGCCAGAGCACAACGGGAAGCTAACAGGGGAAGAGGTGAAAGTAATCCTCCTCCTACCACGACCACACCGGCAAGGACAGGACGCTTTACAGATGTGTTGTTGATGGAGGACATGCGGAGCATTTTAAGTCCTACACATAGCCACAGCCCTTCAGGGTCCACCCTCAGAGTATGACTCGACCGACAGGTAGCAGACTACCTCGCCTTAACTGCAGATATCGACACTCTGTGGAGCGATGAACCCCTTGACTACTGGGTGTGCAGGCTTGACCTGTGGCCTGAGCTATCCCAATTTGCGATAGAACTTCTGGCCTGCCCTGCTTCAAGTGTCCTGTCAGAAAGGACCTTCAGCGCAGCAGGAGGTATTGTCACTGACGAGAAGACGCCTAGGTCAAAAAAGTCTAGATTACCTATTAAGAGGAATGAGGCGGGGATACCGAAGGGACTGACAGTGGGGGATACATTTCAGTAAAAAAGGCCTGATGAGATGCCTTGGGCTAAAAATGGTCCCCACGCTGCTGTATTTAATCTCTGCATGCCTGATGACTTGCGTGACTTCTCCACCACTAACTAGGGTTCAAGCCACAATGTTTTAGTACACTTTCTGCCTGGAAAACATCAAATTTTCCGGCCGCTGCGCGGCTGCAACAATGTCTGCTTTTTCAGGCATGTGTACATGCCTAATTTTTCTGGCCTCCGGTGCTGCACTGTGGCTGCAAAAACAAAACAAAAAAAAGGCACATACATGTGTCAATTCCCCCTCGTGATCGTTACCTTGTTGTGGTGAAGGGGCTTGCATATCACAATTAAGCGATCACCTCTATGAGTGTGTTGGCACACCCCAGATGATAAGGTCGTTGCTTCATTGTGAACAAACCAAAAGCGATCGGCTGGATAATTTTTCATAGAAAAAACATTAATTTTCTTTGTGATCATCTAAGGTGATCATTAAAGCCTACTAGGCCAACAATGGGCCCACACTGCAGAATCATTGTTTTCTGGGTCACTTAACTGTCACTGAACTACCTCAGCACGACCATAGGCTTTGAAAAACTGCCATCGCCTGCAATCTCCCAAAAGTGCGCACGAGCACAGTCCTCACTACACCAAGATTGACGCATGGAGGAATAAAATTTATGTCATGAGTGTGTCAACTATTGACAACTCTTTGCAGTTGTCTAAAATCTATTCGATACACTGATAGGGGACGTAACAGGGATTAAACTGATAAGAATAGTACTACTTAACATACCACTCATATAGGGTGTCACAGTACATTGCACGGCGCATGCGCAGTGCCCCAAATTGGAAGGAAGAGGACCGACTGTGGCAAAACCAACCTCGCCACTGGGTTTTGGAGGGGACAGATTGCCAGCCTCCTGCCCCAGGATTATGGCCCCTCTCATCAGCCCATGCTAAACTTAAACCCCATGGCAATTTGACTGTGTTTGTGGCATCTGAGCGCTCTTTGGATATATTGAGCGCTCAGATCTAAGCCATCTGGGGATATGTTAAATGTCTGTGTGTACTGTAAAGGGTGGGACATTGTATATTGAATAGCGATGTCTGTCCTATTGTCCCCACGTGTGTATTGACGATTTCCCTTTGTCCTGAGAGATAATGGAATGACTCCTCGGTTGTCTCCAGGACAGAAGACATTGTGTATTCTTCTGCCTGTGATGATTACATTAACCCATGTAGGGTAATTGTATCACAGGCAGAGGGGAGGAATAGGTTGTCCCTATTGTCCCATTGTGTGTGATTGGCTGCTGTATCCCCTGTGTCTCAGTCTTCCTTCTGGTCCCCTAGGGGAGTGTCCACCAGGTGGGAGACCTGGATTAATACCTGGCAGGTAGCCCTCAATAAAGTTAGTAATTCCTGTTTAACCATCAATACAGAGCCTTGTCTCGTACTTGGGGGGGGGGGGGGGGGATTGCTACGTCAGAACATTCTCTTGCCTGTTCCAGGAAAGGAGGACTTCGTATGGTTCCAGTTCGGTGGATTTCAGTGGTTGGGGGTTGCTGTGCTCTTCGCCAAGGAAATCGGCCGAACGGTATTAACCCTTACTATACTGGGTTATACCGTAACACCGACCAACCATCTTTTTCCATCTCCCGATTCCTAAAATCTATTCCATACACCGGCCCCTGATAGAGGACAAAACAGAGATTAAACTGGTAAGAACAGATTTAAAAAAAAAAAAAAGAGAACAGCCTCTGCGGAGCTGGGTATTTTTTGGCCGTGTTACTGAACGCTCATGCACAATGGCTGTAGGCTCATGCGAAGGTGACAAACCTGGTCAGTCAAACCCAAGGCAACATCATCGACCTCATCCCATATGCGTTTTTTCTGGAGTGTGCCCTGCAAAGAGTGCTGGATCAGGTCACAGATGAGCATAAAGAGGAAGAGTTGTGGTCACCATCACCACCAGAAGTAGCCTTGTCGTCGTCGATTGCTGGACCTGCGGCAACCCAGAGAGAGGAGTCTGAAGGAGAGGAGTCAGAGGAGGAAGGTGGCTTTGAGGAGGTGGAAGACCAACCACAGCAGGCTTCCCAGGGGGCTTGTCACCTTTCGGGGACCCTTGGTGTTGTACGTGGCTGGGTTGAGGAAGAGACGTTCAATGACATCAGTGAGGACAAGGAACGGGACGTGGCTATCTTGTTATCCAACCTTGTGCAAATGGGGAGTTTGCGGTTGTGCAAATGGACTGTTTGCGGTGCGTTAAACGGGGAGTTTGGTCTGTCACTGTGAAGCGGGCATAACCCTTACACTACCTGATCGATACAACATCATACCTGATCGTATACACACACTGGATGTTTTAAAGCATGTTATTCCAAACAATTTAGGAATGTTAGGTGATTTATGCAGTTTATGGATTAAAAACCGACTCTGCGTCAACTACGTAATTTTCCATGGGAGTTTTTCCATGGATCCCCCTCCGGCATGCCACAGTCCAGGTGTTAGTCCCCTTGAAACAACTTTTCCATCATTATTGTGGCCAGAAAGAGTCCCTGTGGGTTTTAAAATTCGCCTGCCTATTGAAGTCTTGACGTTCACGGTTCGCAAACGGAAAATGTTATGTTTGCGACATTTCTAATGTTATCTACATGGGACTGTATATTGATGGTGGCTGGGGGAGGGAGTGATGTTATTTACATGGGACTGTATGTTGAGGGGGCAATGTTATTTACATGTTGCAGGCGGGTGTCGGAGGTGCACTAGCAGTGGCACGGATCTGGCAGGCTGTTCCCCCACTGAAACCACTAGCCTTAGAGAACTGGGCCATATTCATTGAGGCTTGGGCCCCGGATCCTTTAAGAACCTAGCAACGCCCCTGCTGTATGTCATCTTATGTATTTTTGTCCAGGTCCTCTATACTGTGCATTCCTAATCTTGTTATGCAACTGCTTATTACATGAAATTGCCTGGTTCACAAGCAGGTGGCAGCAAACATGGCAGAGCTGTACTTGGGTAGAATGGAGCTCTCCATTCCATTCTAACCCCCTCTGGAGAGAAGTGGGCTAGTCCTACTTCCTGCAGGAAGGGTGGGACCAGTTAGAGTCCATTTTAGTTTACCCCCAGCAAGGGGAAGGGAGTGCAAGAGCATGTCTCTGCTGGACATGCCCATGCCAGCCAGAGCACCCTAAGCTCTGCTGTTCATGGTGTTGCAGCTTCGGTTGAGTGTGCCTTGACATGTTTGCCATGCATGCTATTGCTGGTAGCAACGTGTAGTTGCAGCATGTAGGGGGCTTCCCCCTTCTCCTTGGTCCTTCCCTGTCTGGTGCTGAAGGGGTTAATTCTCTGGCTGGTGTAGACTTAGGTGGAGCTGGGTGTAGTCTCAGGTCTCTTCATATTCTGTTGCTGTGAGACTGAGATCATTGTTATGTCTGCCTTTGTATGAGAGGGAGCTTGCTCCTTTCTTGGATTCTATCTGAGGGCCATCCTAGTTTGACATCGATGTCATCTGCGATGTCTTTCCTCTGTCTCCTCCTTGTCCTTTCCCTGCCTTATCCGTTGTGATGTTTGGTGTGGGTTTGATTTGGAGATTTGTTGTTTGTCGAGTTTGTTGTTACATGTCTGGTCTGTTGTTTGTTGTTGTCCAGCATGTATGCTAGACATTCCTCGGTTTGCCTGCGGAAGTGGGCTTTTTGGTTTTCCAGAGGGGTGAACCTCATATCTGTATGCAGCGCTGCCTGGGGTAGCCATGAACCTATCTGCATGGGGGTCAAGGCAGTAACTGGTGTACTGGGTTCCTGTGTGTGTGTGTGTGTGTGTGTTGTTGGTACGGTGGCCTGTTTGGTGTGTGGGTTCCAGTCCCTATGCACGGGTTCCAGGCGAGGTGTCAGCGGCAGATAAGTGTGTTGTTTTGTGTGCTTACCTGCCGTCCCAGTTTGTGTATACAGCTTCCTCTGTCCCTGTAGCTAGGGCAATGGAGAATCCTGTGCATCCATGTATTGGAAGCATGGGTCGTCTCACCCTTGCTCCTTTGTGAGGGATTATCAGGGCAACTCAGGGTCCTAGGTTTCCTGGGTATGATCCGTCCTACCATCCAGGTCCGCTCATACAGTAAGGAGGTAAGGGCTAGGATTAGGGATACTATAGGAGGTAACCAGCTCCCTTTTCCCTGTGACCTGGCTTAGTTGCTCCCCAGTCTTCTCGACATTGTACGGAGGGGGGTTCCCCTACTCCCCACCATGACACATGGAGGCAGAAACCTAAAGCCTCAGGAGCCGGGAGAAAAGTTCCTTGGTTGAACATAAGTTAGACTAAAGAGTGAAGTGCAGCATCAAGAAGAAGCCAAGTTATTCAGTCAGCTTGTCAGTACAGCAGAGAGAAGGAGATAAAGCAGAGTGCCAGTTAATGCTAAAGCCTGCTGGAACCAAGACAAAGCCTGAAAACTGTTCTAAGAAACGTTTATTCAAGTTAAGCTGCCATTCAACTTCATCTCAAGGTCTGGACTCAAGTTATTATTTCAAATCCCTCAATTATTCACCTTTTTTATTGCTTCGGAGCCAAAGCCTGGGGTCCAGCTGTATCCAGGTAGGAGCATTGTGACACATAAAGAGACATTTAGGCCGCAATACACAACTTGGCATTCCTACTACACCTGGGACGCAAGATAGAGGCCCTGGGGGGAGGCTGCATGTTGCACATTATAAACGCTATTTGCTGAAGTGACAAAACCCCTTTAAGTAATATAGTAAAAGAAAAGAAGGCTGCTTTTAAGCAGTATGAAGAAATCACAAAATCTATTAAGAAGGGGGATAGAACTTTCTTCAGGTATATTAGTAATAGGAAGAAAAAAAAATTGTGCAGTTACAAAAACTAAAAATAGTCAAAGCCACTATATTTATAGGGACACTGCTGTTGCTGACCATTTGAATAGTTACTTTTGTTCCGTATTTTTAGAGGACAGCTTTTAAAGTCATAACTTGTCATTACGTTACTACCAGCTGTCAAGGCTCAGATGCAGTGTTTTTGAAGGATGATGTTATGTGTAACTTGGTACATTTAAAGACTCAAAAGGCAATGGTTTCAGTTGGCATCCACCCCAGAATCATCACAGAACTCCAGTCTGTCGCTACTACTCCTCTTAGGCCAAGTTCACACTTCAGTTATTTAGTCCGTTATTTCGATCAGTGATTGTGAGCCAAAACCAGTAGTGAGACCTACGCAGAGATCAGGTGTAATGGAAAGATCTGCACCTCTTCTGTGTTTTTGACTCGCACCTGGTTTTGGCTCACAATACCTGATGGAAATTACTGACCAAATAACTGAAGTGTGAACTTGGCCTTACTGATTTGTTTAACCAGTCCTTCCAGACAGGAGAGGTTCCTGAAAATTGGAGAATGGCTAACGTTCTACCTATCCCCAAGAACGTTAGCAGAGAAGAAGGTGGAAACTACAGACACAGTTAGCTTGACATCTGTAGTAGTAAAATCATGGAAACCCTCCTGAAAAAGAGGATAGTTGACCACCTAAAAACCTGCAACTTGTTGAATCCAAAAAGCATGGCTTCGGCAGGGATGATGGTGGTGCCTATCTGGGCTTTAGCAAGCTTTTGACACTGTGCCACATAAAGAGCTGATAGATAAATTATCGAAGATTGGACTCAATCCCTTGATAGTTTTGTGGATTCGCAGTTGGATAATGATTAGACACCAGAGAGTTGTTGTTAATGGTGTGCATTCTGAGGAGAGACAAATTATAAGTGGTGGACCTCAACGGTCTGTCCTGGGTCCATTTCTTTTTAAAAAATTTGTAGGTGACCTAAGAGAAGGGTTGGTAGGCAAGGTTTGCCTGTTTAGAAAAATAGAGGTTCGGGCAATCATATGGAAAAAATATTAAAAAATCACGATTTTATTATCATTCCATTAAAAAGATATAACAAATCCTTGAGTAAAAGTAAAAAAAAAAGTTCATGTTTCGAACCAAAGTGCACTCGTTCTTAGTCATAACATATTTGCTTCTATAGTGAGGATCTGTTTAAAACAACACAATCCCTGGAGACACAGATGTTCACAGGTTGGTAGTCTGGCTGCTCCACCCGATTAACTCTGTGTTACTCAACATATCTTTGTTGCCCTTGGCAGCACAGTATTAACTGTTTTAATATACTGTAAAATGTAGACCATATGGAGATATGGTTTGTAACGTTAATATCCAAAAAGCTTCTCAGGGAGGGTGCTGAATATCCTTAAAACAGTCCTGTGTGGAGACTTACTGAAAGTACTACATTGTATGGAGAGTTATTGGCAATGCTCCTTGGGAAACAAATATGCAAAGAGGTATCTCCCAAGAAAGAGAACCATCTCACCAGTCTCCATACAGGACTGGTCTTTTTAAGAAGATTCAGCACCTTTCCAAAGCTGCTTCCATTGCATCACACTAAGGCCTCTTTCACACTAGCGTTGTTAGGATCCGGCGTGCACTTCCGTCGCCGGAATGCACGCCGGATCCTGCACAACGCAAGTGAACTGAAAGCATTTGAAGACTGATCAGTCTTCAAAATGCTTTCAGTGTTACTATGACAGCCAGGACGCTACTAGCGTCCTGGTTGCCATAGTAGCAGTGGGGAGCGGGGGAGCGGCATACTTACATTCCGTGCGGCTCCCCGGGCGCTCCTGAATGACGTCAGAGCGCCCCGCGCGCATGGATCACGTGATCCGTGCGATCACGTGATCTATGCACTGGGGCGCCCTGACGTCATCCTAGAGCGTCCCGGGAGCCGCACGGAATGTAAGTATGCTGCTCCCCGCTCCTCTACTTTACTATGGCAACCAGGACTTTAGCGTCCTGGCTGCCATAGTAACCATTGACAAAAGCTAAACGTCGGTTCCGGCAATGCGCGGAAACGACGTTTAGCTAAAGGCCGGATCCAGACTAATGCCCTTCAATGGGCATTAATTCCGGATCCGGCGTTGCGGCATGTCTTCCGGATTTTTGGACGGAGACAAATCCGCAGCATGCTGCGCTTTTGTCAACGTCCAAAAAACGTTGACATACTGAACGGAAGACATCCTGATGCATCCTGAACGGATTTCTCTCCATTCAGGATGCATGGGGATAATCCTGATCAGTAGCTTTCCGTCCTAGAGACCCGAGGACGGATCTCTAGGACGGAAAGCTAAAACGCTAGTGTGAAAGAGGCCTTAGCCAGCCAGAATCCTACTCTCTACTGACAAGGGACAAGCACTCGGAAACGGCTGTCTATGGATGGATATCTAGCCTAGCTCAAATCCCAAAGCTTTTTGGAAAGTCAGACCTTGACTCATAGGAAGCCACTTACAATAGATGGCCCTGGCAAGATGGTTCTCTTTCTTGGGAGATACCCCTTTGCAAAAAGCTTTTCAAAATTTTACTTTTTGCTCCCAGTCTCCATCTTATAGAGGTTTGGTAACCTTTTTTTATAGCAGTCACCCTGAATGAATCCAGATTACCTTGATGTTCGTGAAACATGATAAATTTCTAGTTGTAGAATTATGTATGTCAGTACTTATTCATTTTCTTATCGATCTGGTTGTACATCCTACACATTGTAAACTGCATGCATTGGATTCAATAATGTAAATACTGTAGTGTCACGAGGTAAACGTCAATCTGCCTGTTTGCTGATAACATACAAGTGTATAACACGGTAGATGTTTCTGGAGGCATTAGTAACATGGAAAGAGATTTCGCTTCTCAAAATAAATGGTCCAAACAATGGAAACTGCAGTTTCTAAATGTAAAATAATGCACATGGGGAGAAGGAACCATGTGTCTATCATATTGGCAATTCTGTGTAAGCCAAGACTTCAGAAGAGAAGGATCTAGGGTTCCTGATATCAGACAGCTTCAAAATGATCCCCAGACGCGAAAGTAAGTCTGATGCTTGCCTGAGTAGAGGTAGAGGCATAACTAATAGGAGGAGAGATATCATAATTCCTCTGTATAGAGCGCGAGTGAGACCACCTGTGGAACTCTGTGTCCAGTCCTAGAGACATCACCTACAAAAAGATATAGATAAAAAAGACTAAGTGAATTTAAACCTGTCTGGGATAAACACATGTCCATTCTAAGATAAGTAGAATATAAGGGCAGACTCAAAGGAACATGTGGTCATTTTCTGCTGTCAATCTTCTGTGTTATCACAGTGAATCTTGCCAAATTAAAACTCTGTTGTGCTTCATCTGAATAAATGCCACCAAGAATTGAAATGCCACATTTTTCTTTAAAATGTTGCAGAGGTGCCAATGGAAATATACAAGTACGGTGCTGGAGCAATGGGAAAGCATGGCGCCCACTCACATGTGCAGCGGGCCCCATGTCCGGCAGGTCTCTGCTGTTTCAAACAGAAGAGACCTGTGGCTAATGACCACAACCAGCAATAATGCTGATAGCGGTCATTAAAGCCTTTAGATGCTGTGATCAAGTGAGATCACGACATCTAAATGGTGAAAAATCCAGAAGCTCACGCTTCCATGCTTCTTGCCAGCATCCTCTACAGCCAATGAGGATGCTGGTAATTGATTGCAATATGTGGGTCTCTCTGAAGAGACTCGTGGTATTGAAGCTGCAATTTTTATTTTGGCCAGCAGGTGGAAGGCCAACATAAGAAATGAGCAATTCTGTACTAATATGGATATTTAATAAACATAGTGGTACAGAATAAGAAAAAAATACACCATTTTGTAGTCTCAAACATGAGCTACAAAACCATAAAAAGTAAAAGAAAACCTGTTAAAAATATATCTAAAAAATGAAAAAATATTAAAGTTTGAATCGCCCCATTTTCTGTAGAATAAATACATAAGTAGCAAAAAAATGAAAACATCATTGGCATCACTGCATCTAAAAACACATACTATTAAAATATAAAAATATTTTTCCAATACGGTGAATGGCGTAATGGAAAAAAGGGTCAAAATGGCTGATTTTTCAATTTTTTCATCATTCATTCTTAAACGGAAAAAAATAATAAAATGTGATCAAAAAGTCACACACTCCAAAATGGTATCAATAAAAATTACAAAAAAATGAGCCCCCACACAGCTCAGTAGATATAACTATAAAAAAGTTATGGGGATTGTAATATGGTCATGTAAAAAAAAAAATATATAGTTTTTCAAAGTTTAAATTTGTACACTATTTAAACATGAAAAAACCTATACATATGTGGTAATGTTTTAATTGTACTCACCCAGAGAATGAAGGGCATGGGTCAGTTTTGCCGCAAAGCGAACACTGTAGGGACAAAACCCGTAAAACCATGAAGGAATTGCATTTTTTTTTCCAATTCCACCCCATTAGGAATTTTTTTTCCTGCTTCCCACTACATTGTATGCCATATTAAATGGTGGCATTAGAAAGTAAAACTTGTCCCGCATAAAAAAAAAAGCCCTCATATGGATTTGCACTTTTTGACGAACAGCATTTGGGTTTTGAAGGAGGGGGAGGCTTGTTAACCTGTACAGTACAGTTCCTACTAATCTTCCTATGCTGCATTCAGTGTGATGTCACTTGCGATTTACTACAGTGTTACAGCGCTGGTTATATATTTTATTTACTGAAAATCTTACTCAATAATCTAACTTAAAGGTATTCTCCACTTTGAGCAAGCTGGGACCCCTAGTTATCAGATTTTCTGTGTCTGGGGAAAATTCCTCTGCAGCGTCACCTAAAGAAAAATGAAGAATTATCTACTACTCATTGAAAAAAGTGGACTGTATGTGTAATGCATGGATGTGCCAAATCCTGCACAGTGAAAAAAATTATTTTCCTAATCCAGACAAAACCTTTAAAGAGGACCTTGCACTACCTTACTGGGTGGCCCCCGCTGCGGTCCAGGCAACAGGTTTTTTTTTTCAAAATATCCCCCGGTTCATCTGCTCCGGTCCCCGTAAGCAGGGCCGGACTGGGTATGAAAACCAGCCCTGGAAAAACTTACATACCAGCCCCATAGCATTGCGTAATTATACCAGCACAACGTCATTTAAAGTTTTTAACCACTTGAAGACCACAGGTTTATACCCCCCTAGTGACCAGGCCCTTTTTTACAAATCCGCACTACACTACTTTCACCGTTTATTGCTCCGTCATGCAACTTACCACCCAAATGAATTTTACCTCCTTTTCTTCTCACTAATAGAGCTTTCATTTGGTGGTATTTCATTGTTGCTGACATTTTTACTTTTTTTGCTATTAATAAAAATTTAACGACATTTTTGCAAAAAAATGACATTTTTCACTTTCTGTTGTAATTTTTTTTTTTAAAAACTACATTTCTATATAAATTTTTCTCTAAATGTATTGTTCTACATGTCTTTGATAAAAAAAAAGTCCAATAAGTGTATATTTATTGGTTTGGGTAAAAGTTATAGCGTTTACAAACTATGGTGCAAAAAAGTGAATTTCGGCATTTTGAAGCAGCTCTGACTTTCTGAGCACCTGTCATGTTTCTTCAGGTGCTAGAATGTCAGGAAAGTATAAATACCCCCAAATGACACCATTTTAGAAAGAAGACACCCCAAAGTATTCGCAGGGGGCATGGTGAGTTCATGTATCATTTCATTTTTTCACAAGTTAGCGGAAAATGACACTTTCTGAGGAAAAAAATAATAATAAAGTTTCCATTTCTGCTAACTTCTGGCAAAAAAATAAAAATCTCATACGGGCTCATTATGCCCCTCAGTGAATACCTTGGGGTGTCTACTTTCCGAAATGGGGTCATTTGTGGGGTGTTTGTACTGTTCTGGCATTTTGGGCGGGGCTAAATTGTGAGCAGCCATGTAAAGCTAAAGGTACTCATTGGTTTTAGGGCCCTTTGCGGACCCAGGCTGCAAAAGTGTCACTCATGTGGTATCGCCGTACTCAGGAGAAGTAGGGCAATGTGTTTTGAGGGTGAGAGAAATATCTCTGTAAACTGACAACTTTGTATAAAAAATTTAAAAATTGTCGTTTACAGAGATATTTCTCACACCAACAGGGTATATATAAAAATACATCCCAAAACACATTGCCCCACTTCTCCTGAGTACGGCGATACCACATGGTGACACTTTTGCAGCCTGGTGCACAAAGGGCCCTAAACCAATGAGTACCTTTAGGATTTCACAGGGCATTTTTACGCATTTGGATTCCAGACTTCTTCTCACGCTTTAGGGGCCCCTAAAATGCCAGGGCAGTATAAATACCCCACAAGTGACCCCATTTTAGAAAGAAGACACCCCAAGGTATTCGCATGATGGGTATGGTGAGTTCATGTATCATTTTATTTTTGTCACAAGTTAGCGGAAAATGACACTTTCTGAGAAACAAAATTAATAATAAATGTATATCAATTTCTGCTAACTTGTGGCAAAAAAATAAAAATCTCATACGGACTCATTATGCCCCTCAGTGAATACCTTGGGGTGTCTACTTTCCAAAATGGGGTCATTTGTGGGGTGTTTGTACTGTCCTGGCATTTTAGGGACCAGCGTGAGACTAAATGCGTGAGCAGCCATGTGAAAGCTAAAGGTACTCATTGGTTTTAGGGCCCCTTTGCGGATCTAGGCTGCAAAAAGTGTCACTCATGTGGTATCGCCGTACTCAGGAGAAGTAGGGCAATGTGTTTTGGGGTGTATTTTTACATATACCCATGTTGCGTGTGAGAAATATCTCTGTAAACTGACAACTTTGTATAAAATATTTATACAAAGTTGTCAGTTTACAGAGATATTTCTCCATCCAACAGGGTATATGTAAAAATACACCCCAAACACATTGCCCACTTCTCCTGAGTACGGCGATACCACATGTGTGACACTTTTGCAGCCTAGATGCAAAGAGGCCTAAATTCCATGAGTACCTTTAGGATTTCACAGGGCATTTTTACGCATTTGGATTCCAGACTTCTTCTCACGCTTTAGGGGCCCCTAAAATGCCAGGGCAGTATAAATACCCCACAAGTGACCCCATTTTAGAAAGAAGACACCCCAAGGTATTCCGTGATGGGTATGGTGAGTTCATGTAAAATTTTATTTTTGTCACAAGTTAGTGGAATATGAGACTTTGTAAAAAACAAAATTAAAAAAAATATATATCAATTTCCGCTAACTTGTGCCAAAAATATAAAATTCTGTGAACTCGCCATGCCCCTCAGCGAATACCTTGGGGTGTCTTCTTTCCAAAATGGGGTCACATGTGGGGTATTTATACTCACCTGGCATTTTAGGGAACCTAAAGCGTGAGAATCCAAATGCGTAAAAATGGCCTGTGAAATCCTAAAGGTACTCATTGGTTTTAGGGCCCTTTGCGCATCTTGGCTGCAAAAAGTGTCACTCATGTGGTATCGCCGTACTCAGGAGAAGTAGGGCAATGTGTTTTGGGGTGTATTTTTACATATACCCATGCTGCGTGTGAGAAATATCGCTGTAAACTGACAACTTTTTAAAATTTTTTATACAAAGTTGTCAGTTTACAGAGATATTTCTCTCACCAACATGGGTATATGTAAAATACACCCCAAACACATTGCCCTACTTCTCTGAGTGCGGCGATACCACATGTGTGACACTTTGCAGCCAAGATGCAAAGAGCCCAAATCCCATGAGTACCTTTTAGGATAGAGGCATTTTTACGCATTTTTCTTCTCATGCTTTAGGGGCCCCTAAAATGCCAGGGCAGTATAAATACCCCACATGTGACCCCATTTTGGAAAGAAGACACCCCAAGGTATTCCATGAGGGCATGGCGAGTTCATAGAAAAAAATTTTGGGCACAAGTTAGTGGAAATTGATATTTTTATATGTTTTTTCTCACAAAGTCTCCCTTTCCGCTAACTTTTGACAAAAGTTTAATTTTTCATGGACTCACTATGCCCCTCAGCGAATACCTTGGGGTGTCTTCTTTCCAAAATGGGGTCACATGTGAGGTATTTATACTGCCCTGGCATTTTAGGGGCCCTAAAGCGTGAGAAGAAAAATGCGTAAAAATGCCCTCCTAAAGGTACTCATTGGAATTTGGGCCCCTTTGCGCATCTTGGCTGCAAAAAGTGTCACTCATGTGGTATCGCCGTACTCAGGAGAAGTAGGGCAATGTGTTTTGGGGTGTATTTTTACATATACCCATACTGGAGTGAGAGAAATATCTCTGTAAATTGCCAACTTTGAATAAAAAATTTAAAAAGTTGTCGTTTACAGAGATATTTCTCTCACCCAGCATGGGTATATGTAAAAATACACCCCAAACACTGTGCCCTACTTCTCCTGAGTTCAGCGATACCACATGTGTGACACTTTTGCAGCCAAGATGCGCAAAGGGCCCTAAATCAATGAGTACCTTTAGGATTTCACAGGGCATTTTTACGTATTTGGATTCTCACGCTTTAGGACCCCTAAAATGCCAGGGCAGTATAAATACCCCACATGTGACCCCATTGTGGAAAGAAGACACCCCAAGGTAATCCGTGAGGGGCATGGCGAGTTCACATAAAAAAAAATTTTTGACACAAGTTAGCGGAAATTGATATATATATATATATATATATATTTTTTTTACAAAGTCTCATATTCCACTAACTTGTGACAAAAAATAAAATTTTACATGAACTCGCCATACCCCTCACGGAATACCTTGGGGTGTCTTCTTTCTAAAATGGGGTCACATGTGAGGTGTTTGTACTGCTCTGGCATTTGAGGGTCTCCATAATCATTACACGTATGGCCAGCATTAGGAGTTTCTGCGATTCTCCGTATATTGAGCATACGGGTAATGAGATTTTTTTCCGTTCAGCCGCTGCGTGAAAAAAAAAAAAAATGAACGGCACAGATTTCTTCATTCGCATCGGTCAATGTGGATGAAAAAATCTCTGCCAAAATCAGTGACTGCGGTGCGGTGGGCGCTAGCTACCTAACAAGTAGCTAGCTAACTGGCGGTGATAGGGGACCCTTATGCCCCATTCACACGTCCGAAATTCTGTTTGCGGAGCGGAATTGCGGACCCATTCATTTCTATGGGGACAGACTTTGTCCCGCTCGGATCGAATTACGGATCCGCGCTTCCGAGTCTGCACTTCCGTTCCGCAAAAATATAGAACATGTCCTATTCTTGTCCGCAATTGCGGACAAGAAAAGCATTTTCTATATAGTTCTGTCGCGGATCTGCAAAATGCGGAAAGCGCATTGCCGGTGTCCGTATTTTGCGGATCCGCCGATCCATGGATCCGCAGATCCATGGATCCATAAAGCACATACGGACGTCTGAATGAGCCTGTAGGGGGTGATTAGTGACAGGGGGGTGACAGGGGGTGATCAGGGGGTGACATGGGTGATCAGGGGTTAATCAGTGATGGGGGTGGGGGGTGTGTGTGTAGTGATTGGTGCACTTTTCCTATTTTCCTCTGGTGGTCCCAAACAAAGGGACCACCAGGCAAGCTAGACATTAGGCATATCAGGCGCTGTTTAAAAAACAGCGTCTGATATGCTGATTTAAATGCGGTTTTTCCGCATCTACAGCCTGCCAGCGCATGATCAGCGCTGGCAGGCTGTAGTTTCAGTTGTCCCGGCTCCGATCACATGAGCGCGCGCACGCCGCGCGCGTTCATGTGAATCTCAGGTCTCACGAGATGGCGCCGATAGGCGTGACTGAGACCTGAGAGAGCCGCAGCGCTGGCGCCCATCGGCGTAGCGTGGCGGCAAGAGGTTAATAAACAGGTTCCCTACTCAACGGCGGACGCTCGGTGTCACAACACATACATATCCAACACACATACACATAAATACACTCATATACATGTTACACATACATAAATACACTATATATACAGTCCCAAGGAATATGGCCCAGTTCTCTAAGTCACCTCCTCCCCCGCATTTTGCTGTACTTGCTATACAGCAGCACATACCTCTCACATCCAGGGCCTCCAGGTGACGTCCTCCTCCGATGTGGATCTTCTCATCATCTTCTCCATTTCGTCCAGTCACTTCTTTCAGCCGCTCCTCGTCTCTGTACAGTTTGACACACGGACATCTTAGGTTCTTCACTTTTCTATCATCATCCCCCAACCTGGAGCCCCCACAGTGTTATCCTGCTGCTCACTATGCTCCCCAATACCCCCAAATACTACCCTGAAGAAATAATAGTGCCCCCATAGTAATAGTGCTCCTCATAGTCCCACCAATAGTAATGTCCTTCTAGAATGCTCCCACATTAAGTTTTTGCCCCTCACTGCCTCACATTAAGTAATTTGCCCCCACACTGCCCCACATTATGTAATTTGCCCCCACACTGCCCCACATTATGTAATTTGCCCCCACACTGCCCCACATTATGTTGTTTGCCCCCACACTGCTCCTCCATTATATAATTTGCCCACCACACTGCTCCCCCACTAAGTAATTTGCTCCCCCACAAGTTAATTTTGCCCTCTAACGCTAGTTGCCAATTTAGCCCCAGACATCCCCTCCATTATGTAGTTTGCCCCCACACTAAGTAATTTTGCCCGCCTACACTGCCCCCCAATTTCTTCATTCGCATCGGTCAATGTGGATGAAAAAATCTCTTCCAAAATCAGTGACTGCGGTGCGGTGGGCGCTAGCTACCTAACAAGTAGCTAGCTAACTGGCGGTGATAGGGGACCCTTATGCCCCATTCACACGTCCGAAATTCTGTTTGCTGGAACGGAATTGCGGACCCATTCATTTCTATGGGGACAGACTTTGTCCCGCTCGGATCCGGAATTACGGATCCGCGCTCCGAGTCTGCACTTCCGTTCGCAAAAATATAGAACATGTCCTATTCTTGTCCGCAATTGCGGACAAGAAAAGCATTTTCTATATAGTTCTGTGCGGATCTGCAAAATGCGGAAAGCGCATTGCCGGTGTCCGTATTTTGCGGATCCGCCGATCCATGGATCCGCAGATCCATGGATCCATAAACACATACGGACGTCTGAATGAGCCTGTAGGGGTGATTAGTGACAGGGGGTGACAGGGGTGATCAGGGGGTGACATGGGTGATCAGGGGTTAATCAGTGATGGGGGTGGGGGTGTGTAGTGATTGGTGCACTTTTCCTATTTTCCTCTGGTGGTCCCAAACAAAGGGACCACCAGACGAGCAGACATTAGGCATATCAGACGCTGTTTAAAAACAGCGTCTGATATGCGATTTAAATGCGGTTTTTTCCGCATCTACAGCCTGCCAGCGCATGATCAGCGCTGGCAGGCTGTAGTTTCAGTTGTCCCGGCTCCGATCACATGAACGCGCGCGCACGACGCGCGCGCATTCATGTGAAATCTCAGGTCTCACGAGATGACGCCGATAGGCGTGACTGAGACCTGAGAGAGCCGCCGCGCTGACGCCCATCGGCGTTAGCGTGGCGGCAAGAGGTTAATAAACAGGTTCCCTACTCAACGGCGGACGCTCGGTGTCACAACACATATATATCCAACACACATACACATAAATACACCATATACATGTTACACATACATAAATACACTATATATACAGTCCCAAGGAATATGGCCCAGTTCTCTAAGTCACCTCCTCCCCCCGCATTTTGCTGTACTTGCTATACAGCAGCACATACCTCTCACATCCAGGGCCTCCAGGTGACGTCTCCTCCGATGTGGATCTTCTCATCATCTTCTCCATTTCGTCCAGTCACTTCTTTCAGCCGCTCCTCGTCTCTGTACAGTTTGACACACGGACATCTTAGGTTCTTCACTTTTCTATCATCATCCCCCAACCTGGAGCCCCCACAGTGTTATCCTGCTGCTCACTATGCTCCCCAATACCCCCAAATACTACCCTGAAGAAATAATAGTGCCCCCCATAGTAATAGTGCTCCTCATAGTCCCACCAATAGTAATGTCCTTCTAGAATGCCCCACATTAAGTTTTTTGCCCCCTCACTGCCTCACATTAAGTAATTTGCCCCCCACACTGCCCCACATTATGTAATTTGCCCCCCACACTGCCCCACATTATGTAATTTGCCCCCACACTGCCCCACATTATGTTGTTTGCCCCCCACACTGCCCTCCATTATATAATTTGCCCACCACACTGCTCCCCCACTAAGTAATTTGCCCCCACAAGTTAATTTTGCCCCACACAAGTTAATTTAGCCCCAGACATCCCTCCATTATGTAGTTTGCCCTCACACTAAGTAATTTTGCCCGCCACACTGCCCCCACTGACTAATTTGCCCCCACAAGTTAATTTTGCCCCCACACAAGTTAATTTTCCCCTAGACAGCCCTCCATTATGTAATTTGCCCCCACTAAGTAATTTTACCACCACACGGCCCTCCATGTAGTTTGACTGCCAAGCTGCCCCCGAGTTAATTTTGCCCCTAGACAGAGACAGCCCGCCATTATTGTCTCCCCACCCCCAAGTTAATTTTGCCCCCAGACAGAGACAGCCCTCCATTATTGTCCCCCACCCCCAAGTTAATTTTGCCCCCAGGGCCCAGACAGAGACAGCCCTCCATTATTGTCCCCCCACCCCCAAGTTAATTTTGCCCCTAGACAGAGACAGCCCTCCATTATTGTCCCCCACCCCCAAGTTAATTTTGCCCCCAGGGCCCAGACAGAGACAGCCCTCCATTATTGTCCCCCCACCCCCAAGTTAATTTTGCCCCTAGACAGAGACAGCCCTCCATTATTGTCCCCCCACCCCCAAGTTAATTTTGCCCCCAGACAGAGACAGCCCTCCATTATTGTCCCCACCCCCAAGTTAATTTTGCCCCCAGGGCCCAGACAGAGACAGCCCTCCATTATTGTCCCCCACCCCCAAGTTAATTTTGCCCCTAGACAGAGACAGCCCTCCATTATTGTCCCCCCGTACTTGTGTCGCTGATCCTGTACACTGCCAGCTCGCTCCCCGGCACCATCAGGCTTTCCACTGCACGTCCTGTGCAGCCTCAGCCTGCGCTCGGCAATCTCCCTTGTTCACTGCAGCAGTGACAGAGGGAGATCGCCGAGAGCAGGCTGAGAGGTTGCGCTGCACAGGACGTGCAGTGGAAAGCCTTCCTGAATCCTGACAGTGCCACACAGATCAGCTGAGTGGCCGGGCGGCCGCAGCCCGCAGGGCACATGTTAAAGCGGCCCCAGCCGCCCCAGGGTCGGCGGCCTACCGGGAAATTTCCCGGGATCCCGGTAGGCCAGTCCGGCCCTGCCCGTAAGTTCTCACATGCGGCGATTCTTTGTATGAGGCGGATACTCGTCTTTTGCCTGGGGAATGGTTTTCCTCTCCCTGACTGCGAGCCGAGCGCTATGATTTGCTGCACTTGCACCCAGGGAAAGGAAAACCACTCCCCAGGCAAAAGACAAGTCCCTGCCTCATACAAAGATACGCCACATGTGAGAACTAACGGGGACCGGAGCGGATGAACCGGGGGATATTTTGAAAAAAACTGTTGCCTGGACTGCAGCGGGGGCCGCCCAGGAAGGTAGTGTAAGTATTTCACTACCTCAATCCGAAGTGAAAAGTCCTCTTTAAATGCTATGGACTAGAAAGAAGCAATTTTTTATATTTGTTTTGTTTTTTTAAAAATTCAATCCGGGTCTAAATCAGTTCTACCTGAATCAAATATGTCCAACTATATTGGTATATAATACTCTAAATTCTCCTTTTTTTTTTTTTTTTTTTCTCTCAATTACAAAAAAAAACAAAAAAAAAAACATAAGCCATAGAAAATCAAAGAGAGACATGTCGAAGCCAGCTCTTCTTCCTAAATTACAAGAGCACTGAGTGTCTCAAGATAATATTGCTCGGACTAGCCTTGGGGGTGCTCTTTCTCATTAGGGAGACCACCTATTATTCATAGGGAGTATTGTAGTCCAGTAAATGCTGCTCTAGGTTTCTGGGAAACATATATGCAAATTTGCATATCTACATCTGCTGGCATTAGATATGCTAAGTGTTTTTTGTTTTTGTTTTTTGGAAGGAAAGTTAATTTGCAAACCTTGGGTTTCTGGCAAAGATATTTACTTTCCTGCTAAAAAGAAAAGAACACTAAGCCTATCATATATCAAACAATGCTGGTCTTACAAAGGAGAAAGAGCACCCTAAGGCCACCCAGCTGACCAGTGCAATTTTCTTTTGGGACACTCTTTTGCCCTTTATGAAGTGTAATACTGGGACATTCAGTCCGCTTGTCCTTTTCAAAGGAGAACTGTCTTGCATGTTTCACTCAAAGTATTATGTGTTGGTCCCTCTCTTTCTATGCGATTTGTCTGAAATGAATCACAAGAAATTTGGGACAAATTCCGAATGTGTGTAATCAATTTGCTCCTCTCTGCTATGGACACCTTTTGGAGAATTTATTTTATTATTGCATTTTACTTATCTAAGGCTAAGAATATATATATTTTTTCATTTGGTCTGTATAAAAAATGTTCAACAGTTTGTCTTTCTGAGCTTTCAGTTTCACTACATCTGCATACTGCTGTTTCACCTTCTCTATGAAATCAGAGCTGCTCCGTAGTCTTTATCTTTAGTTCTCTAACAGCTCCTAAGCACTCATATAAGATACATTTGTATCAAACCAGTAAGAATTTAGCCTAAATGAATGTTTATGGCTATTACTGTTTTGTGATATTGTTGACCTATCCTCATGATAGGTCATCAATATCAGATCGGCGGGGATCGGTATCTTGGCAGCCCCACGATCAGCTGTTTGAAGAGGCTGCAGCACTAGTGTCAAAGCTGCATCCTTTTCAATGTTAACCTGCCCGCTGTGTACATTGCAGGGGTTGTGCAGGGCAATTACAGCTTCCTCTGCCATTCACTTCAATGGGACAAACAGCTGTGATTACGCTTCTCTCCCACTAGCATTGCAGACCCTTCAAACAGGTGATCGGTGGGTGTGCCAAGAGTTGGACCTCCAGGTCATCAATGTTATGAAACCAGAATACCACTTTAAGGATTATTTAAATCAATGGTGGTTTTCTTAGAGCACTGTACCAATGTTTCTATAAGGCTAGATTCATATCTCCATTGGTCATTCCATTCTTCTATTATATCATAAAAGCAGAAAGAGGAAATGCAAGCGAAAAGCGGACTCGTCACGTGACCGACACCAATGGCACCCAGTTGGGTTTCTGTCATGGTAGCTGTCATTTTAACAGACAAAATGCTGCATGCTGAGCTATCGGTCCAACATTTTTGATGAAATCTGTGATGGAGGCCTCTAACACAGATGTGAACTTATCCTAAAAGACACCTCCAAACTTGATTGTTAGTATATGGAGCTCCTTTATTCTGAAAATTGGTGATGATCTGAGATTACAGATCAAAGGACATATCAAAAGATAGTTTTAGCCTTCAATGTTTCACGTGTGTTGAGCCACTCTTCTAAATGATGTGCTCAGCAGAAACTAAATGAGCTGAACTTTCCCTTTCAGACTGAGCTCCATACGTACGATGCAATCATATAAATGTTATTTTTGGAAACTCGCAGTCAAACTAGAAAAACCAGTCTGGGTTATTTAATCATCTTGGTTCCCTGTTGGGGTGAGGCCCTGTTTTGCTTTAAACATCAGTGCACCTACCTGAAGGTCTTGGTACTGAAAGTCTATTCTATCAAAATGTATTATCAAAATTTAACTTTTAATCATTAAAGGCAAAAGTAATGCTCTCCTACCCCTTTGGTTTTTTAATATTACGACAATGGGCTAGAAAACTTGGTGTGACAATTCTTTCAGTCCTCAGTGACCACTGTATTCTATAGATTCTTCCTTAATGAGTATCTCATTTCTTCTTGTCTTATTTTCTATGACATTTTCTTTTCTTTGATCTCAACAGGTTTACATGTAGAAGACAATTATCTATAAGGACAGGAACAAATGTGATTTTGTATCAGTCATCCCATTGTTATAAGTGATGAAATGGTAACAATATTCTTGAACTAAGGGGTCACTATAATTACAAATGTTCTCTGACTATGGCTTAGAATATACTAGTTAATAGTTAATGTTAATACCTCAAGAAAATGGTATCAATGGGAGATGTAAAGTGTATGCACATTAGGCCTCATGCAGATGGAAAAGGCACATCCACTGTCCCTATACAATGAAACAAGGAGTCCCTACAGTTCCACATTACTGACTTTTGTGATGTGATGCTTCTGGAGGGGAATACCCCTGTATGAGTGCTTTATCACATGGCAAAATTTGTCAGATAGATCCCCATCCTAAATAGTTCCCCAGGTATTCGTACAGAGTTTAAGTTTGTCTAGTCTAAAAATTTCTATCTGTGGTCCACAGGGGAAAACATGATGTTTTGTGTATTTTATGAACCCAATTGCTCCATCGATTTCAATCAGAAATTCACTAGCTGAACATAAAAACACCTGAAAACTTAAAGGGGTTATCCAGGAATTAAAAAAATTAAATTACTAAAAATACTTAAATATAACTTTATTAAAAATATATTCCCAAATAACTTTCATTAGTTATAATGGCTCATTTTGTCTAGGGATCAATCATAAGGGGCAATAAAATGGCCGCCGTACTATTAGGACACACAGAACCTGTCCTAATCACACAGGAAGTTACTTCAGAACACTGAGTTAAAGAGCTTTCTTAGCCTCCTCTTTGCTTGTCAAGGATTATGATCCTGAATACAGCTGAGATGATCTTCAGCTGAATCTCTGTAGAAATAAAGTTCATTAGGAGACAGCTAAAGTACAGACAGGAAGATAGGGATGTGGCTAATGAGCAGTAGCACTTGTGTACAGTCTTTATTACCACAGCCCCACATTACCACAGTCTGTCCTGTCCACCCTCTTTGTACTTCATGTCTCTTCATGAATTCCATTCCTACAGAGATTCAGCTGAAGATCTTCTCAGTTGTATTCAGGATCATAATCCCTGACAAGTAGAGGAGAGAGGAGGATGAGGCAGCTCTTTACGTCGGTGTCATGAAGTAACTTGTCCTCCTGTGTGATTAGGACAGGTTTTGTGTTTATTAATAGGACAAATTTTTCCTAATAAGTTGCTTCCTAGGTAAAATTTTTGCCTTTCTCTGGATCAACTGGTAGGAAACAGGCTGAACTGGATGGACAAATGTCTTTTTTCTGTCTTATATACTATGTTACTATGTAAAATGAGCCATTATAACTAATAGAAGATATTTGGAAATATATTTATATAAAGTAATATTTAAGTATTTTCATTTTCTTAATTCCTGGGGAAGATCTTTAATGGGTAAGCTGAGATTGACAAAGTATAAACTGCTAGTGGTATTTGGTCAACGGTTCACCCTTTATTTTGGGTTCTGCGGAAGGATATATGTTGAGGCAGGGTCACATTAATACTATGTGGCATCTTCCCTTGCTGCAATACAGAATGCCACTCTGGCATGGTGACAGTCATACAGATGCTGGATCTCCTCCTGTGGTGTGTCATTCCAAGCTCTTTCAACTTATACCTGTAGTTCAGCCAAGATGGTTGTTAGGTACTGTGCATGGGAGATCTCCCACTCAGTCGAGTCCCAGGCATTCTCGATGGGAGAGAGATCTATCGAGTTGGCCAGGGGAGGTGCTGGACATCCTGAAGAAAACATTGCATAGAGCAGGCAGTGTGTGGGTGTTATCGTGTTAAAACACCATGTGTTCTGAGTCAAAAAAGGCAGAAGGACTGGACATACCAAAGGCTGGTCAATGTTCTGGTCAACAAGTTTCAATTTGGCTACTGTTTGTAGTTGAGCATTTGAATGCCTTTCGGTGTATCAATGTAGCAGTTTTATTCAATGCATTTGTATTGCTTGAATATACCAGGTAGCTTTAGGGCTCTTTCACACTACCGTTTTTCTTTTCCGTCCTAGAGTTCCGTCGTCGGGGCTCTAAGACGGAAAAAGACTGTTCAGGATTATCCTAATGCATTCTGAATGGAGAGAAATCCGTTCAGGATGCATCAGGATGTCTTCCGTTCAGTATGTGAACGTTTTTTGGACTTTGACAAAATCGCAGCATGCTGCGGATTTGTCTCTGTCCAAAAATCCGGAAGACATGCCGTAATGCAGGATCCGGAATTAATGCCTATTGAAGTGCAATAATCCGGATCCGGAATTAATCTAAACGTCGTTTCGGCACATCGCCGGATCCGACGATTAGCTCTGCGCATGCGCAGCAGCAGTTCCAATCGGGGCCCCAGTGTAAACTGGGGCTCCAATCGGTTACCATGGCAGCCAGGACGCTACTGAAGTCCTGGCTGCCATGGTAAGCATCCGCAGCAGTGTACTTACCTGCGCTGTGGCGTCCGGGCGCTCCTTTATGACGTCACAGGTCCGGATGGCGCATAGATCTATGCGGTGCGGGGACCTGTGACGTCATGAAGGAGCGGCCGCAGCGCAGGTAAGTACACTGCTGCGGAGTACCATGGCAGCCAGGACTTCAGTAGCGTCCTGGCTGCCATGGTAACCTGGAAGCATTTCGAAGACTGATCAGGATCCTGATCAGTCTTCAAATGCTTTCAGGCGACTTGCGTTCTGACGGATCCGGCGGGCCTGAAGTGCCCGTCGGATCCTCAGAACGCAAGTGTGAAAGAGGCCTTAGTGAATGTATTGTACTGCAATAACTGAGGAGCACTGATATCTTAAAAAATGCTAAATATTATAAAACTTCACTTTTATTAAGGTGGATTTAGACGAGCAGATAATTGTTACGATTCAAACACAAGCAATGGGAGATGGATGAGAATGGTGGCGTGTAAATGTTTCTAAAGATTGAACGATCTGACCAAAAACGCTTGTTCAACGTCTGTGAAATCTTTGCTGCGAACAAGTACAATTAATCGTTTGTCGTTAATGAATTGCATTATGTAGATGTGTATCGTGTGCACTGTATACATTCTTGACGATAGAGAGCCCTGTGTAGGCAGCCATGTCAACGAACATATGACCGAAAAAAACACCAAATTACACACAATAATCCTTTTATTTAAATGCTACCTGTCTGCTGGAACGTTTGGTCGGTAGTCGCTCGTGACGGTGATCGCTTAAATGATTATCTGCTGGTCTAAATCCACCTTTAGTGTAAAGCTAAAAAAAAGGGAGTACAAAAGACCCAAACTTGGCATCCAATCAGATAGGAGACCTTAATGGATGTTCAGTAGCACCAACTAGCCTGTGTTTGTCACTTATATTTAAACTTCAGCAGACCACCCAAGTGTCCCTCTTTTGAAAGGGTCCCTCTGTCCCTTTTTGTTTCATAAATGTCCCTCTTTTTGATCTGAGGTATAGATTTGCATTATTACATTTACAATATTGATCCAGAAAATGCTTGTCTGGTTCCTCCCTGTATATTAAAGCTCACCTTTTATATTATTTCATTATTAGATGCAATTTAGATTTTTGGAAATTTCTATATTCAGGTAATTTTGCGCTATTGTGTAAAAGAAAGGTATTGAAGTGTATAAATATGCAGGGAAATAGTTCTTTCACACACTGAACCAAAATTGTTCCTCTTTGACCTTCCAAAAAGTTGGGAGGTATGCCGAAGGTGTGTCCAGTCTGATAAGGGTGTCAGACTACCAAAGTAACACACCTTTGTATAGGCAGCTATGAAGACAATCGGATCTTGGTTGCTGATTAGGTTTAGCTGGAGCTGTGTATAACAAAGATCATCTGTTTTTTAGTAATGTATGCAGTGGCTTGTCAAGGGGGGTGGTCCGCCCTGGGTGTCCGCTATAGCAGAGGGCGCCAGCCGGCTCTGAATACAAGCTGCAGGCTCCTGTCAGCAGTGAAGGCCTTGCAGTGGTGTGTGTACACAGAGTACCTGAGGGTCATCATCTGATCTCCTCCTCCAGGCCATAAGAAGAATAAAAAGAGAGTCACACAGCACAAGTGACAAACAACATGTGCCCTCCTGCCTCCTCTATAATCATTAAAGGGGCTGTCCAACAGTTTTTTCCCCTTTTGTATATGCTGCACATAAAAGGTGAGTTTCAATGAGGTCTTTGATCGTTTTGCAGAGATTGTAAAGGCAGAACGTTAAGATGGGATTTTTTTTCTTCAGAAAATGCGCTTAAATTCTGTTTTCTTATTTTCATTTTACTTGCCATAAAAATGTTATTTTAAACATGATTAAACATTTCCAGCTAAAAATGAATTTGTGTAGCAGTCCTAAAGCATGTGGACTCACTGTTAGGCCCCTTTCACACGGGCGAGTTTTCCGCGCGGGTGCAATGAGTGAGGAGGACGCATTGCACCCACACTGAATCCAGACCCATTCATTTCTATGGGGCTGTGCACATGAGCGGTGATTTTTCATGCATCACTTCTGCGTTGCGTGAAAATCGCAGCATGCTCTATATTGTGCGTTTTTCACGCAATGCAGGCCCCATAGAAGTGAATGGGGCTGCGGGAAAATCGCAAGCATCCACAAGCAAGTGTGGATGCAGTGCGATTTTCCCGCATGGTTGCTTAGCAACGGGACCAGATCTTTATTATTTTCTTAATAAAGAATGCTTAGTAAAATGAAGATGAAGGGGTTAAAAATAATAAAAGTTAACTTACCTTAGCCACTTGATCGCGTAGTTGCGATCTGTCCTCTTTTCCAGCATCAGCTAACAACTAAAGGACCTGTGATGACGTTACATCACATGGTCCAATCACATGGTCCATCTTACCATGGTGATGGACCATGTAATTAGCGGAAAGGCCTTGGGCAATGAGTATTTTCATTGTGGAAGCGTTCATCTCTGCATATTCAACTGTATATCGATATATTAACCAGTATGTTTTGCAGCACTATATGTAATGTTTTCCAAATATGCCTTTAACAGTAAGCCTGGAGGGAAGGGGTTAGGTTGAGAATTTTGCATGGGGGGTGGTCATTTTAGTTTTCGCCTCAGGCAGCAGAAAGGCTACATGTACCCCTGTCCATACAGGTAAAGAATAATGCAAGATTGGCACCTGTTTTTTGTTTTTGAACCACGCTTGGATTTGGCTCACACTCACTTATGAAAATCACCGACTGTCTAAAAGCAGCCTGACCATTCAAAGGGAATTTCTACTAAAAATGTAGAAACAGCCCTATGTTAGTAAATCAGAAGTTAGATCAGCACCCAAAGTTTAGTAATTCTATTTCTATTACTTGCACAGATATTAGTCGGTATTTCTGCATTGTTGCAAAGTTGACAACAGGAAGTTCAGCCATATTGCTTGTCACTCTTGAATAAGCTTCTCAGAAGCTGATGACCACCAATGATTAGTGATGATTTACTGCAAAGCTAAAGTAACCCAAAGGTGACAAATTTTGCAACATTTGCAAAAATCAGATAAAAATATACAAAATTTGGTATATAATTTCAATATTTTAGGAGGTAATCATCTTCAATCGTTTAGCGTCAAATTTAATCCACAAAAACAAGGTTTTTGACCTGATGGTTTTGCCTCCACCACAATACAGAATTGGATAGACAACATGTAAAGGCCTTTTTACATGGGTAGATGCAGAGGCAATGATCGGGAACAAATTGTTGGTTCCCAGCCATTGCCTTATGATCATTGAGCAGAGGTGATAGCTGCATCCATATGTGTAATTAAAGCTATAGCAGCCATAGCACTTGTTTTGGGGAGTAGAGATTGGGGGAGTGGAGGGGGTCACTAATTGTGCAAAAACATTGTGCCTTTTTGTGGGAAAAAACAATATAGTGGCTTTTGGCTTGTTAGGCTACTTTCACATTAGCATTTTTTTGTGCATCCATCATGGATCTGCAAAAACGCTTCTGTTACGATAACACAACCGCCTGCATCCGTCATGAACGTATCTTTTTGTATTATGTCTTCTATAGCCATGACAGATCGGTCTTGAACACCATTTAAAGTCAGTGAGGCTCCGCGGTGTTTTTTGTAGCTGTTCTCCCTGAGATCAGCTATTGTTGTGTTTGATTCATTTCTAAGGTGTTGCCGAAAATAGCCGAGTTTGCTCGGCTTTTACCATCGGACCCATAGAAGTGAATGGAAGCAGTGGCCGGTCATGCGCTGCTCCCTTTCACATCTATGGGGTGAGTGCTTGGTGGTGGCCAGACCGGAATCCTCCAGCCACAACTTTGCAGGGCTCCATTTAAGAGATGGGTGCTGGTCCCACCATCCTTGCGATATGCCCTGATAGTCTGAGATGAGACAACCCCTTTTAAGTCTTAAATGTCTACTCATGATACTGTGATATGTGCTATGTGTTCTTTGATTGCTTAAATCACTCTGTGTAAGTTTGTTTTAGACTTTCCAAGCAACGCCACAGAGGTCTCTGCATGATGAATAAGACAATGTTGTAACATGTTCTCGTCCTGTCATGTTCTTGAGTAATACGACACTTATGGGTTGGGCGTCTTCAGCAGCAATTCCTTAATACAGGATGTTTCACACTTCCACCTAGTATCGATATATACTGTACTATGTAAGGTCTTACTCCATTTTTTTTCTTTATTTTTCTTTTATTACATAAAGTCAGTCTGCGGTGAGGAGTGGGGATCTTTAAAGTTACAGATCAAGAATTATCAAGACCTACAGAGGACATGGGAATTCTGTACTCTGAGGTATGTTCAAGTTATGTTTATATGACCATGAAGCTCGCTGTATTTCGGCTAAGGGTAGATGCCGAAATGTCCTGACTCTACTTGGTGCAATTATCCCCCAGTTCAAGTCACAAGACCTCTTTATTATCCCCACTGAGGTTAGCCGAGTGTGTCTATTTCTAATCACTTGTGTAAGTGAGCTGTAGCTTTCAATGGATACCCTGTCACAAGTGCGTTCAGTCACATTCTGTACATTACCTACTGCTTGTAATATCTTCCGATCCTGGTGCAGAGGGTAGGTGCTTCATAATTGTAGGTTAGGTCTACGTGAAGTCATTGTATGTAATATTGGAAATGTTTACTTTGACACCAGGAGGTTGAAGCTATTCTATGGTATGGAGGTACATTGTCTAATGCATAATGATCTGAGGACACCTGCTTAGCAGAATGATTGCTAAAAACTTTTTCACATTTAAATTTATACTCAATTGAATATTAGACTGGGATATAGATAATATGTGACTGCAAACAAAAAAAAAACTAGCACTGAAATTAGGAACTGGTATATTTTGGGAAATATGCTGCAAACAAAGGATGTGCTATTTACATCCGTCCATCTATCCACAAAGCAGTGTGGAAACCATGCTTAGTACATACTGTAGAAAGTTATGCACAGCTTCTATATGGACTACTATGTGGGCATACACGAGTGAAATCCCCCCACACCTAACTCCTATAATTGTGGACCCATATAGTTGCATTAATGGGCGTAACTATAGCCATAGCAGCAACCATGGTGCTATTACACATATATTCAATTATTACTACTTATGCTGCCGTTTTAATTTTCTCACACTAGGTGGGGAAGGGCCCATCTTATTTTGCTATGGTGCCCTTTGAATTACAGTTACGCCCCAGGTGGCATCCAACTATTGTACCTACAAATGTCCAAAAGTGCAAGAGATTTATTGAGATGGTGTTTCATACACCAATCTTAAAGGGGTTCTCCAGGAATTAATATTGATGACCTATCCTCAGGATGTGACATCACTGTACATCAGTCACATGGCCTAGTTGCAGGCCCCATTCAAGTCAATGTGGCTGAGCTGCAATACCAAGCACTGCCACTATACGCTGTACGGCTATGCAAGCACCCGGGAGGCCGCCACGTTTACCAGAGCTCCGGTGAGCACCGCAGCTTCACAAAACAGCTGATCGAAAGACACAAATTGTAGTGCAAATATGACCTGCACCAATATTTACTTTACTTTCCAAATTTATAGCATCAGCTAGTGTTGAGCGAATCGTGGACTTCGATCAGAATTTCAGGGAAAATTCGATTTGCGACAAAGCCGAATTTCTTCGTGCTTCGTGGTAGTGAATTTATTTTCCCTGAAATAGTGTAAAAAAACTAAATAAAAATCAAACTTACCTCATCCATCAGCTCGCAACGCGCTGGCCACCGCTATCTTGATTGGAGATCTCGCATAAAATCCCATGCGCGGTATGACGTCAACACGCTGGCCGACTTGATGATGATATCACTGGCCACGCAAGAATTCACTCTAGATCTTTAGTGAAGATGGCAGCGGCTGGCTCGTCTTGAGAAAATTGATGAGGCAAGTATTATTTAATTTATTTATTTTTTGATGTTACACCCGATTACTGCTATCAGAGGCCGCGTTTATGTATGAGGGGTACAATGACGGGGAGCGGTGCAATCGCCGCTCGCTGTCATTACACCCACAACTCAAAATGAAATGCGCTTCGTGGCAAAGTAATTTGTCACGAAGCAATTTTTTTGTAAGATTCGGCGGAGCAGCCATATCGAATTTTCGAATACTTTTCTCATCTCATAGTATCGGCACAATGTCGCCTTAATTAAACATTTTGTTATTTAGCCATAAGGTGTAACAGGAAGCTAACGTAATGATGACAGGGAACATGTGAGTCACTGCTGAACCCATGAACTCATTTACAAATAATACATTTGTCTTTGGTGTAATGTGAGGCTCCTCCGATCCATCACAGGACCCTATAAACACAGCTTCATTTCAGTGCTTGCACTCTATATGGGGGGATACGGCTGCACTGGGACATGTGGCTGGTCCTGTAATCAGGAGTTTAGTAGTACTGGCCTGACTGCCATGGATATACACTGTTAATATTGAAATAATGTAATACAATAAAATATTACATAGCTTTAGGTCATTTTCAGCCATACTAAAAGATACAAAGGTTTAAAAAAAACTAAAATATATGTACATACATGGGCGTAGCTATAGGGGGTGCAGAGGTAGCAGTCGCTACCGGGCCCAGGAGCCTGAGGGGGCCCAAAGACCCTTGTGCCGCATAAGAAGACACACAAAGCACTGAGGGAAGGGGGGCCCAAGCTGAACTCATGCACCAGGGCCCATGAGCCGTTAGCTACGCCCCAGTGTACATATAAAAACATAGGTTTTGCATGAATAGTAGCAGATTTTAAGCACACCACATTTGCATTAACAATTTGCGACTTTCTCACCTCATGACAATTTTGAAAAGTATTGAGTAACAGTGGGTGGGGCTACCAGGAAGGGGCGGGCTCAGCAATTTTGTATTATTAGTAAACATAATTAGTAGACAGAAAATGGCCTAAATTACAGCACAAATCTACTCTAGATTCTAGATTTCAGTTACTGGTTTAAAGAAAAAGTGGCATAGATGTCTATAGAATCCAAAGGAGCTCTGGAAAATGAAAGGTGGAATGTGATTGGTTGAAATGGGTAACTAAGCCAGTTTTTCTTTACACCCAATTTTCTAAATCTACCCCTTTGTCTTTTGAAAAGCCCAGGACGGACCACATTTTTTAGGAGACATGCTTCTGTTTTGCACATTTTACTACAAAAAAGGATGGTTTGAAACTGGCGCAGGCTCTTAGGCCTCTTTCACACTAGCGTTTTAGCTTTCCGTCCTAGAGATCCGTCCTCGGGTCTCTAGGACGGAAAGCTACTGATCAGGATTATCCCCATGCATCCTGAATGGAGAGAAATCCGTTCAGGATGCATCAGGATGTCCTCAGTTCAGTACTGACACGTTTTTTGGCCGCAGCAAAATCCGCAGCATGCTGCGGATTTTGCTCCGGCCAAAAATCCTGAAAGCATGCCGGAAGGACGGATCCGGAATTAATGCCCATTGAAAGGCATTAGTCCGGATCCGGCCTTTAGCTAAACGTCGTTTCCGCGCATAGCCGGATCCTACGTTTAGCTTTTTGTCAATGGTTACTATGGCAGCCAGGACGCTAAAGTCAAGTAAAGAGTAGGGGGAGCGGGGAAGCGGCATACTTACATTCCGTGCGGCTCCCGGGACGCTCCAGGATGACGTCAGGGCGCCCCAGTGCATAGATCAGGTGATCGCATGGATCACGTGATCCATGCGCGCAGGGCACTCTGACGGCATTCAGGAGCGTCCCGGGAGCCGCACGGAATGTAAGTATGCCGCTCCCCCGCTCCCCACTGCTTCTATGGCAACCAGGACGCTAGTACTGTCCTGGTTGCCATAGTAACACTGAAAGCATTTTGAAGACTGATCAGTCTTCAAATGCTTTCAGTTCACTTGCGTTGTGCCGGATCCGGCGTGCACTTCCGGCGACGGAAGTACCAAAATCAGCCCCATAACACAGTGTGACGCTATTGCAGGTTAAATCACAATCCTAAAATTAAAGGGATTTTCCCACTTTAGATACTTATGGCATATCTATAGAATGTTGATAGGTAAGAGTCGCACCTCTGACTCTTACGGCAAACCTTAAAGGTTACGTCTGGTGCTGCTAGAAGCAGACCAAATAGTCTTCTATTATTGCACTGCATGTCATATGACAAATGTGTAATTCTTCGAGGGGAGATTATGGTCTGTACAGAGACCTCACATAATAGCACACAGAATGCAGACTCATCTATGCACACAGCTTTAAGATATTCAGTAAAAAATGAAAATCCCTTAAACCTAAAAACAGGTTGGACTGGTGTTACAAAGCAAGAGTGGCAACACTACCTCTGAGTAATTTGAGTTTTAAAGACTGTTTATTGGTTAAGATATATCACTTGAAACAGTCCATCACTGAGACCCCATACAGGGGAGCAAAACGGCGATATGAAAAAGGGGGAAGAATGATGGACATGAGTATCAGGAGAAAAAAACTAAATCATACAGTTCTCACCATCTATAGGTGGACTAAAGTAGTACGATTGGATAGAACGATGACGTTGTAGTGTAGGGATTCCAGTAGACCCCATATTTTACCATTATGGTCTCTAGAATTGTTCTGCATGGGTTCTATTTTTACATAGATCATAATTGTATTCACACAATCCAGTACTGCACTAATAAAAAGTGTGGTAGATCTCGGTCTTTGGTCTGTGTGGATTTTAGCTGCTATTAGTAGATATTGCAAACGTTTTAATGTCGTGGGAAGTTTCTGGGCATTCATGTAAAGGTTCAGTTTGTGTACAGTTTAGCTAGGAATATTAAAAAAAAAATCTATGAATTTTTGAAGGGACCCTGTAGACCCTTTGTAAGGCCTTAATAGAAGTCATTGTCCTCTTCTATTTTACCACAAGATCTGGAGACCATGCTTCATGTGCTGCAATAGAACCATAGTGTCTATTTTTGTGTTTGAATGCCCACGGCTTATTCCTGCAGATCTTGAACATGGAAATGCTTTTCTCTTCCAGCACTGTGAAGAAAAACTGCTTGCATAGTTCTAGCGACAACTGAGCTTGGTCTTGTACTTTTTTGAGCCTGTGCCCCCAGTCATAGGCGTGCGCAGGGGGTGTTCCAGGTGTGCCTGGGCACACCCTAATCAAGCCGCAAAAAATAAGGTATTGTCTCTGCTACAGTGCTACCCCTCCTCAGTTGTCCCCTGTATAATGTATCCTGATACCCCTCAGTCATCTAATATAAATGAGGGGTATAAGGGTACATTATACAGAGCTTAATATAACTGAGGGGTATCAGGGTACATTATTATACAGGGGTAATAGGACTACGGATTGATATCAGACATTATACAGGGGTAATATAAGTTATATCACCCCAGTATAATGTACACTGATACCCCTCAGTTTTGTGGTTGCGCATGTATAATATATATATAATATATTTATACACACACACACACACAAACGCAAGCACGCTTATGCATTTGGGTGCACACCCTAATGCAATAGGCTGCGCACGCCTATGCCCCCAGTATCAGTAGCAGTTCCCGAGCTGACCATAGTAGAAGCAGATTCCTGGAAGTTTTCTGAAAATTCTGGTCATACATTGCCTTTGCTCTTTATTGCTGCCGCCGCGACCACCACCCTTCTCCTCTGATGTCACCTAAGTTCCCAATTTGGCACCCATGTCCTGTCCAACACACAATTATTGTCCTCCCCCGCTGCCCCTACTGCTACTAACATTGCCACCATTAACATCACCACCGTCAACACAGCTATGCATGGGGTCCCCACCTCCACCTAAAATTCCTCCTCATGGCAGTCCAAACGCTAAGTGTTCTCACACAAGTCATCAACAAGAACACTCACTTAAAGTATCTTTTCTTGGCCCACAAGGGGGAAGAGCAGGAGGAATGCCATGACCCCTGGCTTCAAGGCACAGTGTCTGACTTGGGGGTGAACTTGACATCATCTTGTTGTGACTGAGAGGAGGAGTGAGCCATCCAGTCCACAATCTCATCCTCTTTGTCCTCAATAATAATGTGAAGCCTATTGGAGGGAGAACTGTGGCCTACAACTACTACAACTGACTGGATGGGTGGTGCTGCTACTGCTGTTTGCCCTACTACCCACATTCTGACTCTTGGATGATGAGGTTTGGGTCTTGCGTTGTGCACTCTTCCGTTTACCAGACACATCTGTGGCTCTCTCCCTTCACTACTAGGGGACAGAACTGAAGTGAATTGAGAGAGTGGCACATAAGTGATAACCTTCCCATCTCTTGAAATAGGACTTGGGCCAAGAGGATGGACCCCACACCTATCCACTATCCACTAGTTGCATGAGTGCTTTCTGTTCAGCTAATGCAGTGCTTCTCAATTATTTTCTGTCATGCCCCCCCTAGGAAGAAGAAAACATTTTGCGCCCCCCGTACGACTGTAAATAGTATCATTTGTCTATAAAATTGTTAAGTACACCAATCTCCCCACAGGTGAGGGCCATTAACCCCCCCTCCCCCCCCAAATCATGTGCAGGCTCCATTAACCCCCCCCCCCAAATCATGTGCAGGCTCCATTAACCCGCCCTCCCCCCAAATCATGTGCAGGCTCCATTAACCCCCCCTCCCCCCCAAATCATGTGCAGGCTCCATTAACCCCCCCCCCCCAATCATATGCAGGCTCCATTAACCCCCTCCCCAATCATGTGCAGGGTCCAGGCTTCCCCCTCCCCCAAATCATGTTCAGGCTCTCTCCCCCAAATCATGTGCAGGCTCTCTCCCCCAATAGGGTCCAGGGTTCCCCACCCACCCAATACTTACCTCCTGTAGCGCTGGATGCAGGCCTCTTCCGGCCTGTGTCCCGCTCTGCACTCTGCTCTGAACCGCTCTGATAGGCTGCGGGCCTTGTGCCGGCAGCCTATCAGAGGAGCAGGGGAGGGAGACGCCTCTCCCTCCCCTGCCGCACAGCACAGCGATCTGTATTGCTGTCCAGAGGACGGCGATACAGATCACTATGGAGATGAACGCTTCCACAGTGGAAGCGTTCATCTCCTGTCACCTAGAGCCCCCCCTTACGGAGCCTCGCGCCCCCCATGGGGGGCGCGCCCCACTATTTGAGAAACTCTGAGCTAATGACTTGCGTCTGACTTCCACCATAATCCAAACCTCTCACTCCTGGCTCCAAAATTTCTCCCGAGCTGCATCGGTTCTCTGGAATGCCCTACCCCAAGAAATCAGGTTAAATCACAACAAACACATATTTTTAGGGTTGCCTATCACATCACCTGACCTAACTCCTCTCTATATAGCCCATTTATCATTTCCTGAACCTGATCCTCTACAAAACTCTGCACTGCAAAAAAGCGCACCACAAAGATACGCACCTGACAACACTGGCTAATCCCTCAAGCTGATGTTCAAAGCTGAGCCATTTGCCAATATCGCCCAGTCAGAAACATATCGGAGCCCCTCATGCACCGCGTCAAGGTTTCTCAGCGTGGCATGGGGTCCTACCACTAGACTAACTATGGTGTGTGAACAGGGTCTGAAAGGTGCAGATATCCAGCTTACAGCCCCAATCCCACTCACCTGCACTGCAGGACCAACAATGCAACGGGAGAAAACTGAGGCCGCAGGCCGCACCTACAACTGACCATGTGACACAGGCTCGCAGGTGCAGCAGAATGTTACTAGCCATACGCAATGGCACATTCAATACATATAAAGCAAAAATCGCAGAATTAAACGTGGCCTAGATGGGTGGAACTGCTCAAACCCCAAACACTGTTGCGTGTTTCTAACTGGAGGAGCAGCTCCTCTGCATGTGGTTCGCAGCGAGCGGCCATCCCCAGAAAAAATGCATACAATGGAGGATGCTGGCGCGAACGACATGCACCACAAAACATCCTACACAAAATGAAACAATGTGCGGATGAAAATATATAAAACGCATAAATCACTGGGAAAAAAAGAGCACCACAAAGATAAGCACCTGACAACACTGGCTAATCCCTCAAGCTGATGTTCAAAGCTGAGCAATTCGCCAATATCTTCCAGTCAGGAACATATCGGAGCCCCTCATGCACCACGTCAAGGTTTCTCAGCATGGCATGGGGTCCTACCACTAAACTAACTATAGTGTATGGCAGCATTCTTTGCTATAAAATGACAGAATGTTCCATTAATTAAAAGAAGAGTCTTATGGAATGAGAATCGTCTGTAGCTCATGGAAATTAGCAATAAAAGTCACGTAATATCCAGAAAATGAAATGATTTGAATAGATTTTGGTTAAGGGGATTGTGCACCTTTGCGGGGGAGTGTTGCAGACCTGCGAAGAGGAGCATAGTTACCTGCTTCCCAGTGCTGGCTCCCAGCTCCTTCTCTTCCTGGCTTCTCCACTCGGCTCCCAGGATGTTAACGTATGTTTTTGACGCTGCTGCAGGCAATCACTGTGTTGACCTGCTCCCTTTGCATCATGTCAAATAGTCATGTGATGCAAGGGAGGCAGGTCACCGCTGCAGCCAGCAGTTGGTGGCCATTTTGACCTAGGCTTGTCAGTGACTGAGTTATTTCAGTGTCTTTTACTGAGGCTCTTGACTGATTTATCCTGACCAATCTAAATGACAACTTTGGGCCTACATGACACCAAGTTCTTTATCTTTACAATGACCATGAACATGGTGGCTCAGAGGTTAGCAATGGCATTGTTGCCTTGCAGCACTGAGGTTCTAGATTCAATTCTGATCAAGGGCAACGGCATGGAGTTTTTCCTTCGCTTTTCAAAAGAAAGATACTGATCGTTAAATTGATGTGTATGCATGAGGAAATTAGACTGTAAACTCCACCAGGGACAAGGACTGATGACAATCTGTGTACAGCACTGCAGAAAATGTTAGTACCATTTAATCAACAGATTGAAATAAACTCATGCTCCATACAATAATTTTAAATCGTTGAAATGCGGGTTGTACTGTGTTTAATCAGAACAAAATTAAGATAGTAGAGGAAGAGGTCTATGAATATCAATTACAAATGGATTAACACATGATTTCCTCACTTTCACTTCATATGTTTAACTACAACAGAAGGAAATGTTTGAATTTAAAAGTATCATAACGACAGGATTGTATAGGCCAAAAGTATGCCGAAGAAATGGCCTTTTGACATACATTTGATGGGTGGATACGGCCATGAGCATGGGACCTAATAGAAAGTGTCCTCCATCCCATTTGGCCTTCTACCTGTTCAATCTCTGCCACTGTCTTCTAGTGAAATGGAATGGAGATCAGGGATCCTCACCTGTCAGATACATATGGCATATCATGAAGACAAAAAAACAATGCAACCGCATTCTGCAAACACAAAGTACAATAATGCCATAATTATAGAAATTATTCTGATGCTAATGCTACGTTCATGATATAAATGTTAGATTCTTGGCAAATACATTTTGTACAAAATTATTTATGCCTGTCCGCCGGCGTCAAGGCGATCTCTATAGGACAGGAACCTACATTCAATGCTACCTGTTATGGTGCCACATTCATGTCTATGGTGGAATGACACTTGGACCTCCCACTGTTCATCAGAGTAAGGGTCCATTCACACATCCGCAACTTGGGTCCGGATCCGTTCCGCATGGTGCAAAGCCATTCATTTTCAATGGGGCCGGAACGTATGCGGACCACATTTCCTGATCAGCACTTCCGGGTCCGCAATTCCATTCCCCAAAAAAATGGAACATGTCTTATTCTTGTCCGCAACTGTGGGCAAGAAAAGGCATTTTCTATTATAGTGCCAGCGATGTGCAGTCCGCAAAATGCGGAACGCACATTGCCAGTGTCCGTGTCCATCTGAATGGACCCTTAGAGAACAATGTCCCTGATTTATCATACCTTCATTCCAGAATTCTGCTGACAAAAAAGTCGCAAAAAAGGGTTTTTGCGACTTTTTGCACTTGCTCAAAATTTAAGTGATTATGCAAACTTTTGCAACTTTTTCGCACTAGCTTGAGAAAAAGTTTACTACTTTTTGCACTTTTACACCACTCACTCCAGTTTTGTAATGTGGGAGGAAAAGTGTGTGTGGTTAGCTATGTTAATGAGATTTATCATTGAGACTTTTTTTTTTTTTTAAGTCGCAATCTCACTCCAGGAGGTGGGTGGAGTAAGAAAACTGGAGTAGCTTCTCTAGACAAAAGGATAAGGCAAATTTACGTAACACGAGACACTTGATAAATGTGGCATAAAGTACAACACAGACTTCAAATATTC
This sequence comes from Bufotes viridis, assembly GCA_033119425.1. NCBI lineage: Eukaryota > Metazoa > Chordata > Amphibia > Anura > Bufonidae > Bufotes > Bufotes viridis. The sequence goes on from CM065594.1 coordinate 57,444,450, forward strand.
CCCTCATGATAAATTCCCCCCAATATGTTTTATGGAGGTCTAAAGCCCATTGCAGAAGAGCGTGAGCGGATTAGGTCCGGATGCGTTCAGTGAAATCTGCGCCATTTCGCAAGCAAGTACATTCAGTTTTGTTTGCGATAGCATTCAGCTGTTCAGTTTTTATCGCGCGAGTGCAATACGATTTAATGCGTTTTACATGCGTGTGATAAAAAACGGAATGTTTACAAACAACATCTCTTAGCAACCATCTGTGAAAAACGCGTTTTTCACGCAGCCCCATTCACTTCTATGGGGCCAGCGTTGCGTGAAAATCGCAGAATATAGAACATGCTGTGATTTTCACTCAACGCACAAGTGAAGAGTGAAAACCAACGCTCATGTACACAGACCTATTGAAATGAATGGGTCCGGATTCCATGCGGGCGCAATGCGTTTACATGACGCGTGGCATACGTGCGGAATACTCGCTCGTGTGAAAGGGGCCTAACTCTGATTTTGATAAACATCAGGAGGTCTGGGTGTTGCGTCCATAGTACGAGCTCAAAAAAGCACCTGTATACCCTTTTCTGAAAGCAGCCTTAGAGGGGTTGTCCAGGAATAAATCATTTTTCCCTGATATCTTAAATATGCCCCCGCTGCTAGGGAAAGAATCACACTTGCCTGCTATCTGCCACTCCAGTACTGCAGACTGGCTCCTGCATGTCCATCGTCTGATCCACAGCTTGTTTACCTCTTCCATGGTCACCTTCACCACTGCAGGCAACCACTGTGGACACTTCACCACTGAAGCCAGTGGTTGGCTGCAGTGGAGCAGGTGACTATGCCCATGCTGGGAAAGAGGCAAACCAGCGGTCAGAACCAGAGCAGGTAGGTATAATACTTTTCCTAGTGGGCAACAGGGAAAATGATGTATTCCCAATTTCCTACACAACCCCTTTTACATGAGAAAGCACAAAATGTATCATTTATACCATATAACTTGAATACAGAGCAGAGTTATAGAATGTTTATTTTATCTTTTGATATGGAATAACCCGGATCCTTTGTTTTTTTTTCTTTTTTTTACCAGCCAATCTGTCAAGCTGCCTATGGAAATGACCTAGATGAGGTGCAACTACTTGTAGAAGAAGATCTTAATGTTGTTAATGTGAAGGATAGCTTTGGTGGAGACACACCACTTATATGTGCCTGTCGAAAAAACAATATTAAAATAGTCAATTACTTACTACATATGAAAGCTGATATCAACCTGACAAATAATGTAAGTTAAAAAGAGACAGTTACACGTTGTTTTTTTCTAATTTAGTGGTGGGTTCACATCACTTTTTTCTCATCCATCTAATGTATACAAGAAACTGATGCCATAGAGTGGCATCTCTCACCGTAGAGTTTCACTGTAAAAATAAAAAGTATACTTTTTTTTACCAGACTGTGCAGGATACAAGAACGTGGTGTGCTGTGTTTTTGTATTTTTTATTTAAAAAAAAATATATAAATTTATAAAGCGTGATGTGAACCCACCCTTACATGTAGATTATTATAATTAAAATATTTGTATACAGGACCGTAACAGCCTGTTTATTGTAGTAAAGATTTATTTCCAAAGATAGACAAAAACTGTTATACACTATCCACCGGGTCACCACCTCTTAAAGGATAGGTCATCAATATCTGATCAGTGGGGGTCCGACACCCTGTACCCCCAACAATCAGCTGTTTGACAAGAAGGCAGCGCCTCTGGGCATCTGAAATGATGAGTGAGGCTTTTGGGGTTTTTATTTTTACTGACTCCTGCCCTACATACATTTTTTAATTTGTTCAGACAACTTCAATAAAGGGGTTGTCTCATCACAGACAACGGGGGGCATATCGCTAGGATATGCCCCCATTGTTTTTTAGGTGTGGGTCCCAAGGCTGGGACCCGCACCTATATCGAGAATGGAGCCTCACAAGGTGGTGGCTGGAGGACTCCGGTCCGGCCGCCACCAAGCGCATGACTGGCCACCGCTCCCATTCACTTCTATGGGCCCCATGGAAATAACTGAGCCAGGGCTCGGCTATTTTTGGCGGCCCCATAGAAAATGAATGAAGGGTGGCTGCGCATGCGCAGTGCACCCTCTACCACTTCCGGGGCTCCGTTCTCCCCATATAAGAGAATGGGGGCATGTCCTAGCGATATGCCCTCATTGTCTGTCTTGAGACAACCCCTTTTAAGGTTACTTTCTATACTGTGGTAAATACAACTACCGAGATTACAAAAAGAGGATCATATCATAAATTGTAGAATGCAAAATCACCATAAGGCCCGTTAAGACAGTTTTCTGCCAGCAGATTTTGGTACCTTTGCAAAATCTGAAGTGGGAATAGGGCAGTGATGGCGAACCTATGGCACAGGTGCCAAAGGCGGCACTCAGAGCCCTATCTGTGGGCACCCGCACCCTGGAAAACGTACATGGTGCACCAATAATCCTTAGATTTTTCCTGCCATTCATCAGTGCAGGACGCACTATTACCAGCACAGACAGCGCACTGAATGTAGGCCGGCTATTATAGCTAAATGATAAAGTACATGGAAGATAGACTATATTGGTATTCAGGTTAAATTGCCATGTTGGCACTTTTTGATAAATAAGTGGGTTTTTGGTTGCAGTTTGGGCACTTGGTCTGTAAAAGGTTCACCATCACTGGAATAGGGTCCAAAATCCAGCTCAGTCTTTTTTTAAACACCCAGTGTCTCTGCCTGTTACGTTCTACGTTCTTCTGGTGTCTGGTTACCCACAAATCAAACATAATAAAAAAGACGTAAAACAGTAAATGAAGGTGACACTCTGACATTGGGTTCTCCTACTCTGATTACAGAAAGAAAGGACATGTTTGCACTACGCTGTGAGGAAAAGGTTCACGTTCCTGGACTACTTGATGATTGTGATCTTGATGCCTGTTATGCTTATTGGATACATTATCATGGTGAGTTCCGGATAATGCGAAGTAATATACGGTACTTCTTTATATGTCTCTTAAAGGAATCTAAATATAGTTTATAATAGTTAAATCATACTTATCCATATAATAAAATGCACAAACCCCTTCAGGAGACAGCCATTTTTCACCTTAAGGACCAGGCCAAATTTTGGAAATGTAACATGCCTCACTTTATGTGGTCATAACTTTGGATGGCGTTTACTTGTCCAAGCCATTCTGAGATTGTTTTCTCGTGACACATTGTACTTCAAGACAGTGGTAAATTAAGACAGATAGCGATACCTCATAAAATAGTCATTACTAGACATGAGCGAATCGAATCCCACGACGTGGAATTTGATCCGAATTTCAGGATAAATTCTATTCGCCTAGAAGCCGAATTTCCTTGTGCTTCGTGTCAGCGAATCGATTTAACCTGAAATAGTATAACTTACCTACTCCATTTGCTCGCGACAGGCCGCCAGCCTCCATCTTGCTTGAAGATCTCGGCCGAAATCCCATGTGGTGCGAGATTAGATCATCATGCCGGCCAAGAATACAACATGTTCTATAATTTGCAGAATGGCCGCACAGATGTGGACAGCACATGGATGACACCCGTGTGTTGTCTGCATTACTTGCAGCCCCATAGAAATAAACCGATCCACACTTGTCATCCACGAGCATAAAATACATTAATGTGCATGAGCCCTTAGAAGCAATGCATCCAGAAGCTGCTCTGATTTGCCTAATGTACTGTTCCTTACCTTGATCTAATGATTTTCCGCCCCACATCAGAAGTTTCCGCACTTCTTCCCCTCTCTTTCTACAGCAAGTAGTTTTATAGAGACAGAGAGAAGCTGCTTCTGCATCCCACCAACTCCCCATCTCCTCTCTTTTTTTCTATTTACTGTATTAGTACTCATTAGGGATAAGCGAATCGACTTCAGATGAAACATGAGCCAAATTCTCGTGAGACTTTGGTAAGAACTTCAGAAATTAAAGGGGTATTCCCATCTCAGACAATAGGGAGAATATTGCTAGGATATGTCCCCATTGTCTGATAGGTGCGGGTCCCACCGCTGGGACCCGCACCTACAACGAGAACGAAGCGGGGAACGCTGTGGCTGGAGGACCCCCGATTTCACTGGGTCCGTCCACCACCAAGCTGCTCCCAAAGAAGTGAATGGGGCTATTTTCGGCGGCCCCATAGAAATGAATGAAGGGCGGCTGCGCATGGCTATTTCCATCTGCCCCACAGAAATGAATGGGAGAAGGGGCCGCGCGTGCGCGGTGCGCTTCCATTCACTTGCATGGGAGCAGCGCTAGGTGGTGCACGGACCCCGGGACACTTGGGATCCTCCAGCCACAGCTCTCCCCGGCCAGTTCTCCTTGTAGGTACGGGTCCCAGCGGTGGGACCCGCACCTATTAGACAATGGGGGCATATCCTAGCGATATGCCCGCATTGTCTGAGATAGGAAAACGCCTTTAATTTGTACTGTAAAAACCAAGGTACCACTTGGAACCGAAACCAAGTTCGGTAAAAGGCTTTTAACAGTAGAAATTAATTTCTGAAGTTATTACCGGAAGTCCCGCGAGACTTCAAAGTAATAACTTTGGCTCATCGGAGCCAATACATTCTAATACTGTACAGAGCGCTCACTCTGTACAGTATTCTAAAGAAGTTTTATGCAAATTGACTTAGGATGTTTCCTCCGAAAGTCAGTTTGCTCATCCCTAGTACTTACTAATGGTTCCATAAAATGCACTGCTGACCTAGAAAGAGGAGCCGCAGGCTGCTGAGAGATGAGCAAAGCTGATTTACCCCAGTAAGATATACCACAAAGTTTCACATTTTACTATTATTTTTAGTAACACGTCATAGAAGTAATCTAAGGCTCTGTTCACACTTCAGTTCTAAAAATGTTAGATTTTTGCAACGCATACGTTCTTGGCACAGGTATCCTTAGAGTTTGCTGAGCTGTTCTGTACAGATGGATCCAGAAAACGGCATCTATTGGGCAATATGCTTTTTTTTCTAATTGGAATCATTGACCCATGTATGTCACTGAATCAGCAACCTCCGGTATCCCAACTATGGTGAAACTACAACTCCTAGCATGCATGATGCACACTTGCTTGGCTGTTCTCAGAACTTAGAAGTGAATGGTGCATGCTGGGAGTTGTAGTTTCACCACAGCTGGAGTGTCAGAAGTTGTTGATCCCTGACTGATACAGTGGTATACATCAGAGGTATATGTTGGGATATGCTGGTGATGTTTAAATGTGTGAACAGGGCATTAGCCTGAAGAGGATAACCATACACAAGACAGTTTTTAGGAAATCTGAAGGCAATCTACAGCTGGAGGGCACTGACAGTATGGGCAACCCGGCACTGCCCAAGGGCCAGATCACCACAGGGAACCACAGCCTTCTACCCAGAAACAGCATATTAATATGAGGCAGAGGTTCATGTTTATTTTCAGGAACCCTTATTATTCCCCTGCTTTCTATCATAATGATAAAACTTGGGCTCCCTGCATCCACCACCAGGGGGAGCTTATGGCATACAGATTTACGAAGCTCTCATTGAATTTAATGGGAGCTGTATAAATGCATACATTTACAAACAAATTAACAAATCACAGCAATTTATCTTGATACAAGGTTGCTTTTTTATTGTTAAGTACATAGAAGTCAAGCGGCAGTACGTGTGTTAACGTTTTCGGCGCACAGGCCTTCATCGGACACTAAAAGTGCAACAAAATAAGGCCTCTTTCACACTTGCGTTCTGAGGATCCGGCAGGCACTTCTGTCCCGCTGGATCCGTCAGAACGCAAGTCGCCTGAAAGCATTAGAAGACTGATCAGGATCCTGATCAGTCTTCTAATGCTTTGAGGTTACTATGGCAGCCAGGACGCTATTAAAGTCCTGGTTGCCATAGTAGTAGTGGGGAGCGGGGGAGCGGTATACTTACAGTCCGTGCGGCTCCCGGGGCGCTCCAGAATGACGTCAGAGCGCCCTATGCGCATGGATCACGTGATCCATGCGATCACGTGATCCATGCGTGTAGGGCACCCTGGCGTCACTCTGGAGCGCCCGGAGCCACACGGATGGTAAGTATACTGCTCCCCGCTCCCACTATACTTTACCATGGCAACCAGGACTTTAGCGTCCTGGCTGCCATGGTAACCGTTGAAAAAGCTAAACTTCGGATCGGCGATGCGCCAAAACGACGTTTAGCTTAAGGCGGATCCGGATTAATGCCGTTCAATGGGCATTAATTCCGGATCCGGCCTTGCGGCAAGTGTTCAGGATTTTTGGCCGGAGCAAAAAGCGCAGCATGCTGCGGTATTTTCTCCGGCCAAAAAACGTTCGGGTCCTGAACTGAAGACATCCTGATGCATCCTGAACGGATTTCTCTCCATTCAGAATGCATTGGGATAATCCTGATCAGGATTTTTCCGGCATAGAGACCCGACGAGTCGACGATGGATCTCTATGCCGGAAAACAAAAACACTAGTGTGAAAGAGCCCTAAATACAATCATGTAAGAAACATTGAAAATAACAATATGATGACTAATGTAACACTGAGAATAGCTGATAATACAGAAAGTGACTATGGTGATACCATGCAAATAAGGCAAGGAGAAAGGACACATATCCTGGTGAATCTGAGAGAATATACAGGCATCAAATCTTGTAAGCAGAGGTTTATATAGATACAATAATCAATGTTGCTGTGATGGTTGTACATAAGGGTCAAAAGAACTCCATAAGTATGCAATGGGTAAACACAAGGTAATAGTATGCTTTACTAGTAAAGGTAACCTAGTCACCTCATCTTGCTAACAAGTCCAATCACCATGGTAAGATGGACCATGTGATTGGACCATGTGATGTGACGTCATCACAGGTCCTTTAGTTCTTAGCTGATGCTGGGAAAGAGAGGAGAGATCGCAACTACGCGATCAAGTGGCTAAGGTAAGTTAACTTTTATTATTTTTAACCCCTTCCACTTCATTTTACTAAGCATTCTTTATTAAGAATGCTATTATTTCCCTTATAACCATGTTATAAGGGAAAATAATAAAGATTTGGTCCCGTTGCTAAGCAACCATGTGGGAAAATCGCACTGCATCCGCACTTGCTTGTGGATGCTTGCGATTTTCCCGCAGCCCCATTCACTTCTATAGGGCCTGCGTTGCGTTAAAAACGCACAATATAGAGCATGCTGCGGTTTTCACGCAACACACGCAGAAGTGATGCGTGAAAATCACCGCTCATGTGCACAGCCCCATAGAAATGAATGGGTCCGGATTCAGTGCGGGTGCAATGCGTCCTCCTCACGCATTGCACCCGCGCAGAAAACTCGCCCGTGTGAAAGGGGCCTTGGAGGTATACAGATGGCACAATAATGAGGCCATAATCCCCTGTAGTGGACTTACCTGTGCCGCAGTTAGGTATATGAGAAGGAGAGTAGAATCACACCATAGGAGAGGGTGCTTGATCCTTGCCTTATTTGCATGGTATGACCATAGTATTCCAGTGGATACAACAGCGGCATTTTGTAATCAGCACAACACTTGTGGAGTTAATCAACTATGAGCATAGTCACATTCTGTATTATCAGCTATTCTCAGTGTTACGTCAGTCATTGTATTATTATTTTCAATGTTTCTTACATGATTGTATTTATGTCGTTGCACTTTTAGTGTCTGATGAAGACCTGTGCGCCGAAATCGTTAATACACGTACTGCCGCTTGACTTCTATGTACTTAGCAATAAAAAAGTAACCTTGGATCAAGATAAATTGCTGTGATTTGTTATTACTAGTAACTGGGGTGGGAACCCTATACACAGCATACATTACGCAGTGTGCGACAAAGTTCTGTGAACTGTATAATTTATTCATATTTGTCTGTGTTTTGTTTCCTGTATGTGCAGATATCAAAGACCAAACAAAATGAAAGACTGATTAGACTTTTACTGAACGCAGGTGTCAACATCAATGCCACAGATTATGTAAGTCACCACACTGCAGATGCAATCTTTTAGTACAGTTTTGCATTGTCCTATGTGTCTTTACTACTTAAAGGGGTATTCCCATCACATACAATGGGGGCATATCGCTAGGATATGCCCCCATTGTCTGATAGGTACAAGGAGAAAGGAGCGGGGTCCGTGCGCAAACCTAGCGCTGCTCCCGTGCAAGTGAATGGGAGCGCACCGCGCATGCGCGGCCCCTGCTCCCACTCATTTCTGTGGGGCAGATGGAAATAGCCGAGCCAGTGCTCGGCTATTTTTGGCGGCCCCATTAAAATGAACGGAGGGTGGCTGCGCATGCGCAGTGTGCCCTCCATTACTTTCCCCACTCTGTTATCGTTGTAGGTGCGGGTCCAAGAGCTGGGACCCGCACCTATCAGACAATGGGGGCATATCCTAGCGATATGCCCCCATTGTATGTGATGGCAAAACCCCTTTAAGACAGCTAGTAGTTGTAAATTCCACATACTACTTCTGATCGCTTCGGCCTTGGAGTGGGAACGCTTGATAACATCATTAGGCATCATGCACACGACTGTGTCCATTTTGTAGTCGGCAAATCAAAGTTCTGCCAAATACGGATGTGGTCTGTGTGCCATCCGCATTTATTTTTTTGTGGAACAATTGACTTCAATGAGTTTATGGTCCACATTTTGCCAACATATTCTCTTTGCAGAATGGACGGAAAGGATCTATATGTTCATTCCGCAAATATAGAGAACGTGTCCTATACTTGGCCGCAAAATTCAGACCACTGAAGTCAATGGGTGAGCAAAAAAAGCAGATGCAACACGGACAGTATCCGTATTTTGTGGATTTGTAATTTGCGGACCGCAAAATACATACGGTTACTGTATGTACATGAGGCGTTACATAGTAATGCAATTTCCTAGTATTTTATGAAACGTTCAGACTCTGCCATTACTATTGTATCTCATCCATGTCTTTTTTAGCATCTATTATCTATTACCTGATCTTGGTGGAAAAAACTGGCCTAATTCTCCTGCAGTAGGTAGACTAGTGTGTGAAGCAGTACCACCACTAGAGAAGAGCAAACCTTTCAAGATTTGGTTAGTTTTAGGTTCACCAAATATGATGAAAAATTGGGTTCAGGCTCGAATCAATACAGAAGGGGGGTGGGGGGGGGAAGCCCACTATAATGATCCGTGTTTCTGGACAGTATATATGCATTGTCTAAGGCCTTATTCACACGTCCGTTGTGTTTATGCGGATCCATAAACACACCCGGCCGGCAGCCCCATAGAAATGTCTATTCTTGTCCGCAATTGCGGGCAAGAATAGGACATGCTCTACTTTTTTGCGGAGCTGCAGCCGTAAGATGGGCGGCGTGCTCCGCAAAAACTCATGCGGAGAGCACAGTGTGTGCTCTCTGCATCGTTCCGTGCCCCATTCACAGTCAATGGGTCCGCATGTATTCCGCAGAATTGCGGAATACATGCGGACAACATTGCGGACGTGTGAATAGGGCCTCAGGGTTACTCTCTCTCATTATGGAGAGCCTCTATTATGCGTAGTACATGTGCTCAGTATTGTAGGCCAGGCGATGCCCCGCTGGATTTCTGGAAAAGATATTCAAATTAGCTTTCCTAAGCCAGCAGATGTTAGTGATGATAATTTGCATATATTTTCTTAAGAAAATATTTTGATAATGGTTCTACTGATGGTTCTTCTGTTGTTGGTAATGATAAGAAAATTGATTCTACCAATTTGGGATTCGTTCCGAATTCCTCATAAAGTTTGAATTCACACAAAGCTGAACTCTTTCTGATTCGTTTGGACTCAAGCTCCACTCATTTCTGTGGTCAGTCCCTTCCTTGCTGCATTGCCACTGCCTGGTGCTGTCAATCAGGGCAGCCAAGGAGAGGCAGGCCTCAGAAAGGAGTGGAATTTGGGTGTAACAAGAGCAATTGTGATGCCCTCATTGCACCAAAGGACTAAGTTGCATATTAGGAAAAATGTCACTGGTGACTGACTCCCTTTAAGCTAGGAACTGATGCTAGATGCCAATGATGAGGGCAATTATCGGGAATGAATTTTCGTAGGAACACTTATTCTGGATCGTTGCCCTGTGTAAAGGTGATTGTAAAGTTGATGTGATTACTGCATGTACCTCCTGTAATGAGCAGGCAATTATTTGGAATTCTACATTCCCAATATTTGCCTGCTGTGTTGGCCCGTGTAAAAAGGCCTTCTATCAGCGGTGGAAACTAACATTGGCAATAGCTCCATTAGGTCATACGCTCCTTACTATTCGGAGAAGGTTTTCTTATACCGTATTTCTATTGACTTACTAATCCATAGCAGGGTCTCAACTGTTAAACATCAGCACACAAGTCTATCATCCGGCTAAATGTGATTTACTGGCCCTAGTGATGTCATATTCCTAAAGGAGCACATTACAGCGCTGTATATGATTCTGTTTCATTGTGTGTTAAGTGCATCAAATGGCATGTTCATGTAGTAATCAAACACGAGGTCCCTGAAGCAACATAATCCACTCCTCAGAGGAAAGCGGTTCAATTCTGCCCCCAGGACAAAGAATGCATTAATCCTGCAAGTGAATCATGTTCAATGCCACCATCTGTTCACATGCAAGAGGGTCTCTATCAAGCATCAGTCCATGTTTAGCTCAAAACTTCTGTTCCACTTTGGTTTCATAGGACAATGGCATAGAATTGAATGAATCGGACCAGTAGCTCATTTAGGGCAGTACATCCTTTTGTGAATTTTGACTTTATGCTTGAAAAATATCTTTTATGACCTTTTGCCTCCTTCAAATGACCAACCAAGGGTCATTACCTCTATGTAAAAAAAAAAATATATATATATATAGATGTTTTTTTAACATCTTTTTACACTAGCAGATTTTCTGCCCATAACAAGTGCTGATCCACAATATGCAAGTGAATAGCCGCTTGATATTAGAGGTGAGCGAATTGGTTCTAAACAAATCAAATACGACCCCAATTTTTTGCGTTATGATTCCAGATGGTCAATTAATCATTTCAAATTCTTTCCCATTGCTAAAGGTCTCTTTAGAAGGGACAACTCAGCAAGCGATTGTCGGGAAGAAAGCATTCCTTCCCGGCAATCACCTGCTCGTCGGTGGAGTAGACCGCTGCATTTACATGCAAAGATCTCCTCCACACCAGGGGCGTATCTATAGGGGGTGCAGAGGTAGCAGTCGCTACCGGGCCCAGGAGCCTGAGGGGGCCTAAAGACCCTTGTGCGACACACAAAGCACTGAGGGAAGGGGGACCCAAGCTAAACTTTTGCACCAGGGCCCATGAGCCTTTAGCTACGCCCCTGCTTCACACTATGGGGAGGAGCGATCACAAATTTCATCGCCGTCCCCATACATACTCGTTGTTTGCCAGCAGCAGAGCGTGTTTAGATGGCACAATCTGCAATTTAGGTGCCTACACAAACGATCCAATTACCCGACGAACAAGCGTTTCACTTGTTAATCAGCAGCACTTTTATACCCCCAGCTAATCGCTAACGAGCATTCCTATAAACACTCAGTAGCAATTATCTGGCGGATTCTAAGCCCATGTCAAGGACCCTTAAGAAAACATTAGTGGTGACAGATTATAAGCTTGTTTTTTGGCAAAAAACACAGGTTTCATTTACGTCAATTGTCTATTTACACAAATTAATTTAGACTGATATTTGGCTGATTGGGTAGAAATTGGACAGATATCTTTGTGTAAAGGCACCCTAACTTTGCTGCACTGGGGACATGGTTACTTAATCTGACCAATATTACCATCTACATGGAGTTTTTATGTTCTCTCCATGTTCACATGGGTTTGCTCCCCCCACCTCATAGGTTGATTTGCTTTCTATGAAAATGACGCTGTCCTGTGTGATAGAGAATTTTGCGTTTCAGCAGGGACAGGGACGCGACAGCTGATAAATAGCACTAATGCACAGTAGTTTATGCATTTATCTTATATGTATTCTGTTCTAGGAGGGGAACACAGCCCTCCATTATGCTTGCATGATGAAAAATCAAAGTATAGTACCGATTCTCCTGGAAGCCAAAGCTGATCCCTACATTAAAAATAAGGTAAGTGTGGAAATATGATTTATCCAAATGCGAGCAACCACCAAAAAACAACCAGTGTTGGACGTATTTGGAGTAGCATAATATAATGTTTATGTATCATGTATTATGATTCTTCTTGACAAGGGATTGAGAAACATTTAGGCCCTACTTTATAAGGTCTTTGCTCCAGAATTCTGACATCCGAAAGTCGCAAAATGGGGCTTTTGGGCTCACTTTTTGCGTTTTTACACCACTCACTCCAGTTTTAAAATATGGGTGGGAAAGTGGGCATGGTTAGCTATGTTAATGAATTTCACTCCAGATGTATCACTGAGACTTTTTTTTTAAGATGCAAAAAAAGTCACAATCTGAGTAGCTTTTCTAGCCAAAATGTGTCAGGTTAAACATGAGACATTTGATAAGTGATATAAAGTACAGCAATGCAGACTGAAGGAAAACTGACTTCAAATATTCCTACCACAATAACTTCCTCCTTAGAGTTTTTTTAACAGTGCTATCACTAGTGGAAAGTGAATAGAAGTCCACAAATTGGACTTCGATCCAAATTTCAGGATAAATTAGATTCATCACAAAGCCGAATTTCCTCATGCTTCGTGGATGCGAATTCATTTAACCTGCAAAAGCAATAGCAATAATCCGGTGTAAATTTACCTGATCCATTTGCTTGCGACGGGCCGGCCGCCGCCATCTTACTTGAAGATCTAGGGTGAAATCTCGTGCGCGGTGATGTCATCTAGGGCCACGTGAGATTTCGTGGCAGATCTTCAAGCAAGATGGCGGCGGCCGGCCCGTTGCGAGCAAATGGATCAGGTAAGTATGTTTTTTTTGTTTGTTTTTTACACGATTATTGCTATCAAATTCTGCGATCATGTATGAACGCGGCATCTGAGGGGTACAATGATGAGTGGCAGCACAATCGCCGCTCCCTGTCATTGCACCCACTACTTACAAAGAAATGCTTTTTGTAACAAAGTAATTTGTAAGTAATTTTTTGTAAAATTCTGTGCAGCATAGAGACAACAGCATATTGGTTGTTGTTTCTACAGTACAATAAAAGCCGCCTGTAGAACTTGGCTACCTCCAACAGTCCCATAGATGCGAATGGAGTGGCAGTGCACATGCATGACTGTCACTCCATTTACTCAGGGACCCATGTTCTCATGTTTAGTTCAGCGTCCTCCACCAATCAGATACTGTAGATAGGTGATAGGCTTCTATGGTAGGGCACCTTTAAGCCTTGTCCAGTTTTTCTGAAATCTACAAATGTGTCAAGATGTATGGCTCAGGGTCTTTTTATATTTCAAGGGTCAGCAACAGTCAGCGCTCCATCTGTGTGAAACCATGACTCCCAGCATGAAAACTTGCTAGCCTCTCCCATAGAAGTGAATGGAGCATTCTGGGAGCTGTAGTCCAGAACAGCTGGAGTTTCGGAGGTTGCTGATCCCTGATATATATGGAGTCCTATAAGCCAAAATGCTATGCGTTTCATTGCAGTTAGTGCAGAAATCTGTGGAGAATCTATTCAAAGAGGACAACCACCATGGTGGATTCTGTAGTCAATGTAAAAAATGGTTTCAGCATTCAAAGGCAGAGATTTATCAAAACTTTTATAAAGTAGAACTGGCTTAGTTTCCCATAGCAACCAATCAGATTCCACTTTTCATTTGGAAAATCTGATTGGTTGCTATTAGCAACTGAGCCAGTCTTCCTCTACACCAGTTTTAAATCGCCCCCAAAATGGCAATATCTCAATGTATAAACATTACACAAAAAAAAATCACTCTAAATTCTGATTTACTTGTTTATGTTCATTTCAAGACTTGATTTGTATCATAAGTTTGGGGTCATTAATACATTTTTTGTCTATTGAGAACTTTGTGTTTCTTCACAGAACGGGGAAACCTCCATTGATATTGCCAAGAGATTAAGATTCCAAAAAATCATGCACTTGATGAAAAAGTCTTCATAATACTGAAGGAAACAAGTTTACCCATTACTCTGGCACTTAAAGGAGCACAGGACTGGTAGTGAAGAAGCGGGTTTACATTACTTCCATTGACTGTATTGTTAATGGCATCCGGAACAACACTGAAAGGGACATTTCTAGCTTTATCTCCATTGTAATATTATTGACAGGTAGTTTATTGTAAATTTTTTGTATACTTGGTGTTACACGTTATAAAAGTATTAATAAAAACTGTTGCAAGAACTGGAGATGAGTCAGAGTTATGTAGAATTGTAGGGTGTATTCTTGGGTCTTTTTCGGGGCAGTGCTAGTGATTGGGATATGACTGTGACCAGGGGCGTAGCTAAAGGCTCGTGGGTAGAGATGAGCGAACTTTTATTTTTAGTTCGGCGTCCAAAGTTCGGGTTTGGGTTATCGTAGCATCCCGTTATGGATTCCATAACGGCATTTGGAATCCATAAGGGGCTGCTTCATTGAACCCGAACCTTGGAAAACCCTAAAGACCTGGGGTGATGTCACAGTCATGTGATCAGTGCAGGGGCGTGGCTCAGGTGATCCAGTGCTGAGTCACGCCCCCTGCACTGATCACATGACAGTGATCCTTAGGGTTGTCCAAGGTTCGGGTTCAATGAAGCAGCCCCTTATAGATTCCAAATGCCGTTATGGAATCCATAACGGAATGCTACGATAACCCCCCTCCCCCTGCCACAGAATTCATTTTGTTGCAGAGAATGTCATGTAGATTCAAAAAAGTCATTTTTTTCGCACAGAATTGTTTGCATTGTGAACAAGTGGCACCCCATACAATTTTTGTGCAAAATATTGCATATGAGGCCACGGCCCCAGTCACGTGAAGCTTCATCTTTCCGCTAAGCAGTACTCCTTGTCAAAGTAGTCAGAAACCCTAGCTGCACCAAAGTGCTAATTCGAGCCAGTGTTGAGGCACAGACACGTTACTAAATCTGGGCCAGTATGTCTCCTCTATGTAATATTTGGTTTTACATTTATACACAAACGCTTTATTATCCTATGTATCACATACAAATTAAATTTAATTTATAAACTGCCATTTATTCAGCTTCCCCATATATCCATGTAGAACAGTGAAATGGAAGAACAGATTTCCCCAGTGCCATATTGGATGCAGCCTGAAATGTGCCAAAGTTCCAGATGGACACTGTAACCTATGGCCAACCCGTATGGTATTGGCAATCTTCATTTTCCCCCTTTTTGTCAGCCACCTATTTAATGATTGTTTGATTGCATGCAACATTTTACTTGACCAGCAAATTTTAGATATTCTACAGCAGTCCGATTTAAAATCCCCCCAATCAGCCTTTTAACCAAATAATAAATATAGTAGAAAACAATTTCATAAAGGATAACTACAGCGTATACCAGAATTGTTCATGGTGTTTCTTAATTTATAAAAGGTCTTTCCAGACTGTCTGAGCCTTATGTTTGAGTTGAATGTGGGAGTCATTCCTAATGTATACCTCTAAGAGAAGGATCTGACATATTCCATTATAGCATACAGTGGTTCACTCCACTCATAGGAACTATTTGTAAAAATCGTATATTCCAAATTTTTACCATATTGCCCTTCTGTTCCTTAATGCGAAGAAAAATGGTATATGATGCATACTGGTCTGGCATATGCCTAAAGAAAGCTTATCTGGAATAGGGCGTCAATAAGGACCTATAGCTATGGCGCTTTACCATTGCATATGCCGAATGTGTTCAAACATAAGGTAAACAGAGCCTAAATTCCTCAAGGAAAATGGCAATTCTTGGATCTTACCACTCTCTCGAGCAAGACATTAGTACCTCGCTAGTGCTGTCAATAGTAAGAGACTGTGGTGGTGGGACGGGGCAAGTATTACTGAGCTGCATATTGCCCCATCACTAAACCAGGAGCGACACCATAACCTTATACTCAGGCTCTAAGATGACACCGCCTCCTACCTTGCTCTGTTCTTGCTGCTTAGTCCTCCTCTCCTCTATAAAATTAGGAGGAGGAGGTAGCAGTAGTGCGGCAATGTGGAGGTGGCACCACGCTGTGCGGACAAGTGGTGATCACTATTTTTTTTACTGCATTGGGGCACATTGCTGGGCTAAGCTCTGCCATCGCAAGGGGTCTCAGGACCAGAAACCCCAACCAATCAAAACTTTTGGCATGCCATTATGAGATGTCTGAAGTTTTGAAAATAATAGTCATGTTCTATACTTGGCTAAAGAATGTTGGAGTTTATCTGGTGCCCCCTTGTGGTATGTGAGAGCATTGTAATACTGTCTTTAATTATCACTATATTTCAGATACTGTAAATGACAGCATATGCTGGAAATTTAAAAGGTACTGCCAACATTTTTATTTTGTGTTAAAATAAAAAATGGATCCTGTTTACTGCGTCTGATTGTATTCATTTTTTTTATATCTTCAACCATTTGCTGGGTGAATGCTGTTCATCATTTACCATATATGAAAACTATTCCTAAGGTAGGATCACATCGGGTGGAATTTCCACAGTGGATTTTGCAGCATTTCCGTAACAAAATCTGCAAGAAATCCACAAAACCTCCATTTTAAATGTGGATTTGTCATGGATTTCTCCCAATGCACTGTACAGGCTGAAATCTGCACTGTAGATCCACAGCATAAGGGTCCATTCACATCCGTTTTTCTCGCTCCGGTGTGGACCCATTCATTTCAATGGGGCCACAAAAGATGCAGACAGTGCACCGTGTGCTGTCCGCATCTGTAGATCTGTGTCACTGCAAAAAAGAGCACAATCCTATTCTTGTACACAATTCTATTCCATCATCGGGCCGGCCATGTGCGGTTCGCAAAATGCAGAATGTACGTGGCCGGTATCCATGTTTTGCAGATCTGCAATTTCCAGACCGCAAGACACTTACAGACACCTGAATGGACCCTTAGGCCTCGTTCACACTTCAGTGAATCACTGACACCCATTGACTAACAAATTTTTTCCACACATCAGTGGACTTCTACTGAGACATGTCCGATGTTGATCCATTATGTGTACCAGACACTCTCATTGAAATCTATGGGTCGCTAAAAAAAACACTAACAGAACACAGAATGGGTCAGTATGGGAACTCTGACTAGTCTGATGCAACACAGTCCCATATGTGGCAAGCTGCAGTGCACTCAAACTATCATGGCCAACTATTTCAGCAACATGTGCCACTATAGCTGTTCTGTTGGAACAGATTGTATTCATTCCCCACGTACATCAAGCCATGAGCATCCTCTGACCAATTATTGCTCAGCAAAACAGCATGCTTTTCACCATGAATTGTTTCAGCTTTGAAATGACTGGATGGTTTCTACAGGTGAAAAGAACTGCTTTAACTTGTATCACTTGTCGGAGTCACGTGGAAAAGACCAGATCGCAAAACCTCTCAGCACATGTTAAAGAACCCTTAGTGGAATCCGCTGCGTGAAACGGAGCCAAGCCCCATTCCGGACAGCAGAGACACTGAGCATTAACATTGTTGATAATGCTCTGTGCCTGTCTGACCTTTTTACTACAAAATCACAGAGAGACAAAGAGCATCATCAATCATGTTAATGCTCCGTCTCTCTGCTGTCCGGAACAGGGCTTGGCTCTCTTTCACACAGCGGATTCCACGCATGGGATCCGCTCATGTGAAAGAGCCCTTAGAGCAGTGTTTCCCAACCAGTGTGCCTCCAGCTGTTGCAAAACTACAACTCCCAGCATGCCCAGACAGCCTATGGCTGTGCGGGCATGCTGGGAGTTGTAGTTTTGCAACAGCTGGAGGCACACTGGTTGGGAAACACTGCCTTAGAGTACCTGCACACATTGCAAACAGATATAGTGCATATTTTCTGTACAAAGACCACAGTGTAATACAGTAACCGCAAAGTGTTAAAAATCCAAAGCATGTCAAATGCTTGTACAGATATCACCCTTTTTAATGCAAAGGTAAGCTCTGCAGTGAATCTGCACCTAAACCTACTAGTAACGTGTTTAGTGCAGATCTGAACAAAAATAGAGTTTCAAAATGTGCACTTGTGTGCAGATAGCCTTAGGCAATCTGCACACGTTGCGGAATATGTGCCGTTTTTTCTATCCCGGTTCCCAAATAGAAAAACTGCAGCATAGTACAGTACCAAAGTAACATAGTTAATATGGTTGAAAAAAGACAAGTCCATCAAGTTCAACCAAGGGATAGGTCGGGATGTGAATCCCAGAAGGAAGTGAGACTCAGATTTCTACACATTTTTATAAGCATTAAATGTCATTTACTTTTAAGAATTAATCTAAACCCATTTTAAAACGGTCCGCTGTTCCTGCTGTGATCACGTCTAGAGGTGACTGGAGATTCACAGTTCTTAGGGCTCTTTCACACGAGCAAATGCCACGCGTGAAATCCTCTGCGCAAAAGCGTGCCAAACCCCGCGCCGGACAGCAGAGACACGGAGCATTAACTCGATTGATATGCTCTTTGCTTGTGACCTTTTTACTACAAAATCAGTGACAACTTTTCTCACTGTGATTGTGTAGTAAAAAGATCACAATCATGTCAATGCTCCTTGTCTCTGCTGTCCAGAGCGGGGCTTTTTCTCTTTCACGCAGCGAATTACTTGCACGGCATCCGCTCGTGTGAAAGAGCCCTTAAAGTAAAGAAGCTTTGACGCTTCTGGAGACTGAACTTTTCCTTCTACAGTCGGAGGCAGTGCCCTTTTGTCTTTTGAGAGGATTTTACGTGAAACAGTTTTCCACCATATTTTTTGTATGGCCCATTTATATATTTGTATAGGTTAATCATGTCCTCCCTTAGACGCCTCTTCTCAAGACGAAATAACTAATTCTTTTAATCTTTCTTCATAACCAAGACCTTCCATTGCCCATTATCAGTTTAGTCGTTCTCTTTTGTACTTTTTCATGTGTATGGGATTACAGGTTTCATTTTTTTCTGTCTGGAAATTGACCCGTGTGGATTTCCAAATCTGCAGCATGTCAATTTTAGTTTGGCGTTTTAGCTGTGGATTTCACCAGTAGGCCCCTTGCACACAACCGTATGCCCTCCGTGAGTGGGCCATATGTCCTGCAGCAGCATACATCGTGCACACGGGAGCGCACAGCATCATAGGTTACTTACTATGATGGTGTTCGCATCGGGCCGCCCACGGGACTATTGTCCAGTGCGCACGATGTATGCCACTTCGGAACATATGGCCGGCTCACGGAGGGCATACGGTCGTGTTTAAGGGGCCTTAATGAAGGGTGAGATCTGCATCAAAAATGCATTTAAATCTGCACCAAAATCCACAATTTTGTAATAACTTCAAATAATGCAAATGTCCATGAATCAATTGTCCATATGGACATTTGCATTATTTGAAGTTATTACAAACAAGATATAAACAGGAACCATATGAAAAAGTGTTGTACGGACATTTAACCCTCTCGAGCTTACAAAAGCATTCTACCAGCAATATTTTTTTAATATCTCCGTCTCCATAGGTGGATTGGAGCCCAATAGACTGAATAATTAGGAGACTATATATGCACATGCTATAGGTGAACACATTCATCATTTATTGTTTTACAATATTTTATTGTTGGTTGTTGTATTTTATTCTAAATTAAAGGATATATGTTCATATACAATATTGTGTTCCCTTCTGATGAGTGCCGCCACATCTTTTCTCACTATTTTCCTAGTTTGTGGCTTTAGGGTGAAGCCTTGTGGCTAGTGCACCTCGTTCCTATCCCCAACACTGGGTGTAGCCGTTGAAACATATTTTTACAATAGATTTTTTTGTCACGAAAATTTCTGCAACAAAATCTGCAGCGTGTGAAGGCACCCTTCATGTTACAACAGATCTGGTAGGTGTTACTGCCAGTTGCCAATCACTCCTATAACATTTATGGCTATAACTTAATAAACTACAGGGTATCACTGCCCCGCCAGCCATTACTGTTCATTTACAAGTTATCCGGCATTACCATTATGGGCGTAGCTATAGGGGGTGCAGAGGTAGCAGTCGCTACCGGGCCCAGGAGCCTAAGGGGGCCCAAATACCCTTGTGCCGCATAAGACACACAAAGCACTGAGGGAAGGGGGACCCAAGCTGAACTCTTGCACCAGGGCCCATGAGCCGTTAGCTACACCCCTGATCATCACCAATTGCCATGACTGAACTCATACGATTGTTAACTGGTAAAACTGGAATCCAAAATTGGCTCAATGGAAAAAAGTAATTGTACAAATGCAAAGGATTAAAGATGCTCCTCTCCTTTCCAAATAATCTGGTTTCAGGTATCAGTCACATGCAATGGAGATCATGCATATGCACAAGTAGTAAAGGAAAACTCAGGTCACCATTCCAAGACCAGCGTTAGCATGCACAAAACTTCCAAGGTGAAGGCAAAATCAATATGAACAACAATTCCAGCATGGCACCTCAGAGTCCAATTAAAACATCACTTTTATTGGATCCAAAAGTTAAAAACATCCAGATACAAGAAGCAAATGTGATCAAGTTCACAGATTTCGGCTAGTTGCTTTAGTCATATAACCTAATGTACACAAAAAACCCTCTTAAAAAAAAAAAAACACACAAGTGCTTGTATAATCAGAGAAAATAACAGAATTGAGAGATCATGCATGTGTTTTCAGAAAGTTAAGGATTTTTGTGTATAACTTTTGTGGAGCATTAATACCCCATATGAAATCTAGATGCTCCCATCTTGGAATCTTTTCATGATAAACCAAGTTCTTGATTTTACGGATCAATAACTTTACATCCAGCGGGCCAGCAAGCCAGTCACGTCCTCCACTCCAGAGAGCTGTGGGGACAGTCATCTTTGTTACATCATACAAAGGAGGAGTGTTCTGGAGGGGAGAAAAAAAAGTTTAAGACATATCCATGATCACATTTTCCGCTCCGACTTATGGTCACAGCCAAATGAGGTCTTATAGGACTATTTCCTCTTGTTACTCAATTATTGTTACTTTCCAATTTTTCTTTCTCCAAAAGTTGTCCCCCCCCCCCCCAATTCTAGTGCTGCCACCCCGATCTGTGTTTCCAGGTTGCAGCGCGACATGGCCATATATAGCACATGACCGCAGCAGCCAATCACTGGGCCCAGTGGTAAACCGCATGAGACCATATATGCTTATGTCACCACTTCATAGACTGGAGCAGCAGTACCGGAAATGGCAGTCTATTAAAGGGTAAGTATATAAGTATATGAGCTTTTATTATTTCAAAACACATTTATGTGCTTTGGGGAGCTTTTCTAATGTCACATAACCCCTTTAAAAGGTGCAATAATGACAGAGACAACCCTGTTCATGTGCCTTTTTTAGGAAACATTAATGCTCTATAAAGGACCTCCTGGCTTAAAAATGTACCTCCACATCCCCGATCAGAGTTCATAAGTATTAGGGGATTTGGCTCTAGTGAACTTGGCCAGTTCATGCATCATATGCAGGACAACTATTTAGTTTAATATATGCCTGACCTGCAAAGCCATGACAGGATCTGAGGGTTTCAAATTTGATCTGTGGCAAACACAAACTAACTTCAATAAAACGTTAGCATTTTTAAGAATTCCCAAAAGTGTGTATTACCTGTTTATAATGCTCCCAATTGCCTAGACGGCCCCAGTCAAAAGCCTGCAGTCTCCCAGTGTGGGAAGCCTAAGTAATAAGGCACAAGTCATTCTTCCAATACAAATCTTACACATTTTAAACCATTTCACAAAACAGAAGTCTCATTTCTGCTTCTGCAAAAATGTACCTTCTAATATAGGATTGAAGGGGTTGTCTGGGCTTTTAATATTGATGACCTATCCTCAGGATAGGTCATCAATATCAGATCAGCAGGGGTCTGACACCAGGCACACCCACTGATCTGCCATATGAAGGGAAGTCTATGGGCACATTTGGCATATGTCGAACATGCTTTACCTTGTAAAAAGTGCAAATATCTTTACTAGAGATGAGAGAACTAGTCAAGATTCATTTGGGGTCCGGTTTGCTGAATTTATTTTTTCTTCAAAATGTTTTTTCAACTTCGGATAAAACATAATTCGCATAAAACTGTTTAAATACTGTACGGAGCAAGCGTTTAGAACAGAACAAAAAGGTTTTTAAACAGAAATTACATTTTGAAGTCATTATGGCCTGAAGTCTCGCAAGACTTCGCAAAGTAATAATTTCGGCTCATCTGAGCCAATACATTCTAATACTGTACGGAGCACTAAAGAAAAAAAAAAAAAAGTAACGTGATGCAGGCCACAGCTGTAGAGAACGTGATGATAAGCAGACAGACTGCAACAGTGGCAAAATGTGGCACTGCCAGCAAGGCGAGATCTGTTCATCAGAATCAGCCAAAAAGGAGTGTGAAAATCCTCCTAAATCCAGGCTTGGTTCATTTTGAGAAAAGTTTTGGACTCTGGAGGACAACTTAGTCACCCCACAGAGACAATTGGGTGTCTTGGCTGGTACCATCCTCAGAGTCCTATAGCTCCTCCACCTCAGACTCCTCTTCCTTTTACAGTGACATCCTCCTCATTCTCCTTGGCAGATTCCTTATGCAACTATGTTCACAGCTTTCTGCTGCTCATACAGATGCTCGGGCAGGTGTAATGTTGAATTCCAGTGAGCTGGCATGTTGTGAATTAACAGGTGTAGCGGCCGGCCGTTCTGTCGCTGCAGGTCCCCGAAAGCGTTCTTTGCCATGTAAGAGTGGCTGAAGCACTTAGACAGTCTCTTGGACTCTGGCTTGTGCAAGGTGCTCTGTGTACTTATTTAGAAAGTGCTGCACCACTAGGTTGACGACAGGCACCATACAGCAAGCCTGTGTTATTTCACCCAGGTTCAGGGCAGCCAGGATGTTGTGCCGATTGTTGTTTACCACGTTGCCCAGTTGGAGTTGGCGGGGTGACAGCCAGCGGGATGTTTGTCGCTTGATGTACTATAGCAACTGCTTGCCTGCTTCCCAGGCCAATAAGATCCAAAATGGCGTGGCACCACTTGACCTGACATGAGATAAGGAGGGGTAGTGTGAGCAACCCTGTGCCCAGCTGCTGTTAGTGGATAAACGCCTGGTGTAGGAGACAGGCCAACCCCACCTGCTGAGGTGGGAGGGTTGAGTTTGGGAGGTCTCATCAAAAGGAACTGGCATTGTTCCCGGGGTGCTGCCAGAAAAAAACAAAACATTGAAGTGGGCCATGAAAGACATGTACTGTCCCTGCCCATAAGAGCTGCTCCAAGTGTCCATCGTGGCAATTCTTGAATTCTTGCAGTGCAGCAAGGTTCACGTATGCAAGAGTACAAGGCAGGGATGGCTTTTTGGGAGAAATAATACTGGCTAGGAATCTTCCAGTATGTACGCGCCATTAACTCCCTAAAAGCAGCAGACTTGACTAAATGGTGCAGCAGCAACTGCACTGCCAGCAACTTGGCCATAAGGAGGTTTGTTCTTCACTAATATTAGTGAAAAGAGCTGGTGGACGGCTGGTGGGCGCAAAATCACTCTCCAATGTAAGAATTCAAATTGCTTTATTACGAAGTGACAACGCGTTTCGGGGTCACGCGTTGACACGCGTTGTCACTTCGTAATAAAGCAATTTGAATTCTTACATTGGAGAGTGATTTTGCGCCCACCAGCTCTTTTCACTAATATTAGTGAAGAGCAAACCTCCTTATTCCACAAGCGACCCTGAACGGCGGCCTAGCCAGCCACCGACGGGATTTTAGGACGCATCCGGCAGCACTCACCATCAACAAAAAAACCTGCATCCGTGGGCAAACGGCCCACGACTCACGGACGAACTAAAAGCTCTTCTAGCAGGTGAGCGTATGTCCACCAGCTATAAGAGCCACGTTTTTTTATTCTGTTTGACGCCTTTTAACCTGTGAGCGCCTCTCTTGTTTTTGGTTTTAGCAACTTGGCCAAGCAGGGAAAAAAGCTTGCACACTATTGGATTCCTGGGGTAGAGTTGTTACCTAGTCACGCTTTCCATTGACGGCCGACAATCGAGGAAGAGTCCGAGTGGAGGCAGATACATCCCTGACTGTTCTTTAGGAGGTAGGTTGGCCTCTGCTCTTTATTGCTGCTGCCATGCCCCTCCTCCTCAGCACCATGATCAAGCTCCCAGGTCCTGTGCAGCACACAATAGTCATCACAATCCTCACCCTCCCTTTCGCTTCAATAAGGCTGTGGGATATCATGGTGGGTTTTTTGGCCCCTCTCTCCTCCTCTTCCCCAAGTGCCACCATTGCTGCCTTAAATGCCAATGCAGCTAGGGGGACCACTACTACTACCACCACCAATATGGATATGTCTGGGGTCTGCATCCTCCATCTCAGGGCAATACAAACGCTGACTGCTCTTACAGAAGTCATCAATTGACCATCTGCTGTAGGGCTTGGTGGGGTTTTCTTTCCACGTCTTAGGAAAAAGGAAGATGCCCCTCTAGGAAGGGGCAGTGAAGACTGGGAAGACTGCACTGAAAGCCTATGGGGCAGCAAGCAGGAGGAATGCTTTGACCCCTAGCTCCGTGGCACAGTGTCCAACTCTGAAGTCAGCTTCATGTCATTCTGTTGGGACCGAGAGGAGGAGTGAGCATCCAATCCACAGTCTTACTCTCTCCTCAACTATAATGTTGCCCCTTTCCGAAGCCAGCAGGGACAACTGCGGCCTACTACTTCTGGCTGGATAGATAGTGGTGCTATTACCCACATTCTGTCTCTTTCATTTGGAACCCTTCCATAGCCTGGACATTTTCTGACTTCTCATATAATGCTGTGCACTACCATGAGTGGTGTAGTAATCAAGTATACATGCTCCCAATTTGAATATAATTAACGACCCCGTCAGTGTATTAATCATGTATATAAGCTGCTAGTTGTCACGAACCAGTGGGTGTGAACCCCTCGATCTTCACAGTACCCCTGAAGGGGGAGGAGGGGGGGGGGGAATAGGCTTTCGAGGGGAACAACAGGTCGCTAACTCCTAAAAAGGCACACGAGGCAGCTGGACCAGGAGGTACCTGATCAAGGTACCAGAGGTACAGGCGTTGTCAGCAGGCTGAGCCGTAACCAGGAGCAACAGTGCAGGACCGAAGGATGAGACAGAGGCAAAGTCAAACAGGCAATAGGTCAGGGCAGGCTGTCCTGGTCATCAACATGAGTGTCAAGGCAAGCAGGCAGCTAGCAGAGTCCAGGAGTACGAGTCAGGAACACAGACAGATATCAGGAACCTTAGCAGGACACAAGGACCTCGACAGGGAGGCATCTGGAAAGGGGGGCTGAGACACATATGTGCAGGAGGGCTAGGAATGGTCAGCGAGGTCAGATGACCCAACCCATAAAGCACAGGAAGTGACGCGCGCCGGCCCTTAACCCCCTAAGGACATAGGACGTATGGGTACGCCCTAATGTCCGAGTCCTTAAGGACACAGGGCGTACCCATACGTCCTAAATTAAATCCCGTATTAATAAAATAAATTAATAAAAAAAATAAAAATAAAAAAGCTAGAAGAAACATGGTTCCTGCTCAGATGCTGAGGGGGGTCCTGTGACCCCCCCCCGTCGGGGAACGCTGCAAACCGCAGGTCAATTCAGACCTGTGGTTTGCAGCGCTTTTCGATGTATCTGATCCCCGCGGTCTATGACCGTGGGGGATCAGATACTTTGACATGCTTGGAAATTTTTCTTTTTTATTCCTATAGCCTCCCCACCCGTCAGCCTATTAACCCCTTTCATGCCGCGGTCCGTAGGGACCGCTGTATGGAAGTGGTTAAGAGGGAGGGAGCTGATGTGGGGGGCTGCTGTGCCTGGTGCAGTCCCCCTAGTTCCAATCCCCAGCTTCCCTCCCTCCCCATCCTCCGCTGCTCTGTTATAGCAGCGGAGGACAGTAACAATGGCAACAGGACACCTTCAAAGGCGTCCTGCTTGCCATGGTAAAAGTCTGATCAGACTTCTAAGTGTCAAGTAAAAAATACAGTACATTATATAATGTACTGTACTGTATTATACAGACACCAGATCCACTGGATCTTCAAGAACCAAGTGGGTCTGGGTCCAAAAAAAAAATAAATAAATAAATAAATAATAATAATTTAAAAAAGTGAAAAAAAGGTAAAAACAAAAAAACACATTTATCACTAATAAAAAAAAAAAAAAAAAAATACACTACACATGTTATACATCACCGCGTCCGTAACGACCTGATCTATAAAATGGGTTTGTTACTTTTCCCCTACGGTGAACGTAAAAAACACTGAAAATTGAAATTTTGCCCACCTCACTTCCCAAAAAAGTTAATGAAAAAGTGATCAAAAAAGTTGTATCTACACCCAAATGGTACTAATCAAACCTTCACTTCGTCCCGCAAAAAATGATACCTTACCTAAGAAAAAAAAAAAAAAAAAAAAGTGTTAAAAGCCATTTTTTGTCACCTTACATCACAAAACGTCTAATAGCAAGCAATCAAAAAGTCATATACACTCCAAAATAGTGCCTTTAAAAAAAATTATACCCTACCTAAGAAAAATCGCCCAAAAAATAAAAAAAATTATGGCTCTTAGGCTATGCAGACACTAAAACAGGATTTTTGTTTCAAAAATATGATTGTGTAAAACCTAAATAACTGTAAAAAGCAGTTTTGTCACCTAACATCACAAAAAGTGTGACAGCAAGCGATCAAAAAGTCATATGCACCCCTAAATAGTGCCATTAAAACGGTCATCTCATCCCGCAAAAAATGAGCCCCTACCTAAGACAATTGGACAAAAACTAAAAAAAAAACTGACTCTCAGACTATGGAGATACTAAAATAGTTTTTTGTTTGTTTAACAAAGGATATTATAGTGTAAAACCTAAATAAATTAAAGAGTAGACATTTTAGGCATTGCCACGTTTGTAAGAATCTGCTCTATAAAAATAACACATGACCTAACCCCTCAGATGAACACAGTCACAAAAATAAAATAAATACGGTCCCAAAACCGCTTATTTTTTCCAAATTTTCCATTTTAATCATTTTTTTCCAGTAACAAAGCAAGGGTTAACAGTCAAACAAAACTCTATATTTATTGCCCCGATTCTGTAGTTTACAGGAACACCCCATATGTGGTTGTAAACTGCTTTATGGACAAACGGCAGGGCGCAAGAAGGAAAGGAACGCCATATGGTTTTTGGAAGGCAGATTTTGACGGACTGGTTTTTTGACACTATTTCACATTTGAAGCTCCTCTGATGCACCCCTAGTGTAGAAACTCCATATAAGAAACTACACCCCTCAAGGTATTCAAAACTGATTTTACAAACTTTATTAACCCTTTAGGTGTTCCTCAAGAGTTTATAGCAAATGGAGATTCAATTTCTGAATTTCTATTTTTTATTACTTTGTAACAAAAATGTATTATAGAGCAACCAAAAATCATACGTACCCTAAAAATAATACCAACAAAACTGCCACCTTATCCAGTAGTTTCCAAAATGGGGTCACTTTTTTGGAGTTTCTACTCTAGGGGTGCATCAGGGGGCTTGAAATGGGCCATGGTGTAAATAAACCAGTCCATCAAAATTTGCCTTCCAAAAACCATATGGCCTTCTGTGCCCTGCCGTTTGGCGATACAGCAGTTTACAACCACATATGGGGTGTTTCTGCAAACTATAGAATCAGGGCTATAAATATTGGGTTATGTTTGGCTGTTAACCCTTGCTTTGTTCCTGGAAAAAATGGATTCAAATAGAAAATTTGCCAAAAAAAAAAACGAAATTCTGAAATGTTATATCCATTTGCCATGAACTCTTGTGGAACACCTAAAGGGTCAACAACGTTTGTAAAATCGGTTTTGAATACCTTGAGGGGTGTAGTTTCTAGAATGGAATCATTTTTGGGTGGTTTCTTTTATGTAAGCATCAGAGTGACTTCAGACCTGAACTGGTCCTTAAAAATTAGGTTTTTAGAAATTTTCTGAAAATGTTCAAGATTTGCTTCTAAACTTCAAAGCCTTGTAACGTCCCCAAAAAATAATAAAGCATTCCCAAAATGATCCAAACATGAAGTAGACATTTGGGGAAAGTAAAGTAATAACTATTTTTGAAGGTATTACTATGTATTTTAAAAGTGGAGAAATTGAAACTTGAAAATTTTTCAACATTTTTGGTAAATTTAGTATTTTTTTTACACAAAAAAAATTAACTTTTTTGACAAAACGTTACCAGTGTCATGAAGTACAATATGTGACAAAAAAAAAAAAAAAAAACACACACACAATCTCAGAAGGCCTGGATAAGTAAAAGCGTTTTAAAGTTATCACCACATAAAGTGACACTGGTCAGATTTGCAAAAAATGGCCTGGTCCTTAAGGTGAAATAGGGCCGTGTCCTTAAGGGGTTAAGGAAGTGCTGCAGGGAACAAGCAGCAAGCATGCTATGGCCAGGGCTGAGAGCGGTGAATGGAAAGCACTGGCAGAAGATCACTGCTGAACACGATGCCCGGGACCACATCGGTAAGCAGGGGAACTGCGGCGCACAGCAGAAAAATAAATAAAAAAATGGAAAACTGTTTGTGAACACAAAAATAAAAGGTAAATCTATTCATGCCTAAATTAGTTATCCTTCAGATACTTGTGTGCTGGCCCATGTACTGGTGTTGATTGCTCATATGTTGCTTTAATTAAACTGAACAAGTAACTGTAACCAGACTATTGAGACCCGATGCTCAATTTTTCTATAACTCACAGGAAAATTGCTGCCCTACCATGCATTTTGCAGTAATAACATATACAGTATATGCTGGTTTAATTGAACAATACCCCCCAAAATGTTTTAATTACAACCGTGTGGAAACTGAATACAAGTAAAAAATGGACTATTGAGGCTTGATGCTCAATTTCACCTTAATACACATTGGTAGATTGCTGCAATATATATTTGGGGCAGGTTCGTATTGATCTTATTATAGGTTCCGTTATAACAGTTAACAGGACTATTTTTTCCGACATATATAACATAACCAAACTATTTGCCCCATAGACATTAGGATGAAAAAAAAAAAAAAAAAAAACCAACAACGTGGATGAGATTTTCGATGGGTCTGTTGGTCAAGTTTGCAATAAAACGATTAGGCAATTCACAATCTCCTAATATTAAAAATAATGTCTAGAATTATACCTGTAACCAATGTTCCATATTTTGCACAGAGGTTGAGGAAGGAAAATAGGAAGCGTATACATTGACACGAGTCTACGGGTAGAAGGGAATAAAGTGAACCACAGTGTTTTACATAGTTTTCATAAATAGATTTAAAAAAAAAAAAAAAAAAAAAACATTCTCAGAGCTCAGTGAAGAATTTGCAGTATAGATGGAAGATTTGGCAGAAAATATTTCTCCCCTCTTTGTACTTATAGAATCTATTTTCTTTTGACAAAATTTTAAATGTGAATTTTTGAACAGATTAATTTTTATATATATATATTTTAATTTGTTACAGAAAGTTAAGAGTACTCCCTTCAATAGAGACCAGCCCCTAAATGGATTAAAAATAACCAAATCACGGTTCGCGAAATATCCTTGGTCAAGAGTACCCCCAGTACTACCCGTGTTTTGCCCAGGTTGGCACTTATTAGGACCTGCAGACAAGTTAATTGGGTTCAATGTAGGAATTGGAGCTTGGTTATACTACTAATGTACAGGTTGGGCATGCACAGTTTACTTCCCCTGGTATGCATTGTACATTATTCTAACAGCAGCACGGCTTAGAGGACTGAATCACAAGCATGCACCCAGTGCTGCATCCATATCCTACCATTGAAAAGTCAACATTCACAGCAAAAAAAAAAATATGCTTTTTGTAGAATGGCTTTGTTTTTGGGGTTTTAAATTGCCAAAACACATTTTAATCAAAATCACTTCATTAGTTTTTTTTTGCTTTGCCAAATCAGACAACTTTTTTTGTGGGGTGGGGTACCATTTTTGGGAAAGCAAGGTGACAAACAGCCATTGCTTTTATTTTTTTTTCCATGGTATTCACTGTGTGGGATAAGAAGCATGACCTTTTTATGGATCAGGTCATTACAGATGTGGAAATTCCAATTATGGGTAGTTTTTTTCCCCCTCTCATTTTTTTAGCCAATTATAAATGAGTGGATACAGGAAATATTGGATTACACTTACCGGTAATAGAATAGTTTTTTCCAATGGCCCATGACAGCACCCT
The DNA here is from genome assembly GCA_033119425.1 of Bufotes viridis. NCBI lineage: Eukaryota > Metazoa > Chordata > Amphibia > Anura > Bufonidae > Bufotes > Bufotes viridis. The sequence continues at coordinate 57,474,760 of CM065594.1, forward strand.
TGAGAGAGAGAGAGAAAGACTAAAATAGAAACTAACCTAGGGAGGGATAACTGTCTGCAACACCTGGCTTTCTGATGGACTCCATCTTCCCTAGAGAACACCCCATCGACAGTGTGCCTGTTCAGCCCAGCAGGGTTCATGTGGTTTCCAGTTCATGTGGTTATTATAGCACCATCTAGCGGTGTGAAGTTGTATTACACTTTATTTTTCTTGTTACAAAGACTGCTGCATTGTGAGAGTGCAAAGCATCCTGGGAAAGAAGCCTCCATTCTCCAGGACACATTAGCAGAGCTGTCTTTTGCATATCTCCTTCTCAAACTCCACCATCCTTGTAAAAGCATATCTGGTGATCAGCCTATGCAGTTGGGTCAGATCTCTTCATGCCCTGATAATAGAAACTTTTGGGTTCAGAGAAGACTGTTTCTTCAGTGGTAAAGAAAGACTTTTCATTAATGTTTGTCCTTTTCCACCTTGAGGTTTAATAAAAGGAAATATAAATGGGGTTCTTTCCAATAAATAGAGTTCCCTTACTCTTGGTAGCATGAATGGGGAGTCAGAAAAGGTATATTTGTCTTGTACCTGCAGTACCAGATTTCTCCTGCCTGCCACAGTGGCGCTAAACTCTGAAAATATTGAATTAGAAGTATTTGTTGACAGTGGCGCAGGGGGTAACCTTGTTCATTATCAATTTGTTCAGAGTCATGGTTTTAAAACTAGCGCATTAAGCAAAGGGATATCGGTGTTTGCTATTGATTATTCTTCTCTCTAGCAAAAATGTCTAACTCCTATTGTGCAGGATATTCATTTGAGGGTGGGTGATTCTCATGTTGAGTGCATTTCTTGTTTTGTACTGAAGGGTTTGCCTGCTCCTCTAGTACTAGGTTTATCATGGTTGATCAAACATAATCCTACCATTGATCATCAAACTAGACAGATCAGTAATTGGAGTGATTTTTGTATGAACAACTGTCTCGGCGCATCGATTTCTGTGGTACCCACTACGGTGTTACCTCCGTGTCTTTGTGATTTTTCAGACGTATTCTGAGGGTAAAGATCAGGAGTTACCCCCTCACAGAGTACGATTGTCCGAGCAATCTTATTCCCAGAGCTAAAATACCAAAATCTTGGTTTTATAATCTTTCCCAACCCAAAAGAGCAGCTATGCAAGAGTATATTCGAGAGTTTGGCAAAAGGTCATATTAGACCATCTAAGTCACCTGTCGCTGCCGGCTTCTTTTTTGTTTAAAAAAAAAAAAAAAAAAAAAAAAAGGGACCCTTAGACCGTGTTTAGATTTCCGGGAACTGAATCTTATTACTGTCCATGATCCTTATCCCCTTACCTTGATCCCGGATTTATTTGATCAGATTGTCGGAGCCAAGGTGTTTTCCAAGTTGGATTTAAGGGGGTCTTAAATTCTGATAAGAATCAGGTAGGGGGATGAATGGAATACTGCCTTTAATACCCCTGAGGGCCACTTCGACAACTTAGTCATGCCCTTTGGTTTGACTAATGCCCCGGCAGTCTTCCAGCACTTTATCAATGATATTTTTCATCATTTGGTGTGGAGGTTTGTTATTTATCTCTATGACATACTAATTTACTCACCCGATATGGAGTCTTATCAGGATAATTTAAAGACAAGTATTACTGATCCTCCAAGAGAATAAATTGTATGCTAACAAAAGGTGCTGAAAAATATGTGTTTGCTGTTCAGGAGCTGCACTTTCTGGGTTACTTACTTTCTGCCTCAGGTTTTCATATGGATCCCAAAAAAGGTCTGTGCGGTACTGGAATGGGATTGACTGGAGAATCAGAAAGCTCTGATGCGGTTTTTGAGATTTACTAATTGCTACAGAAAATGTAACCAAGAATTATCCCACTGTTGTCAAGCCTTTGACTGATATGACTAGGAAGGGTGTGGACTTCTCAGTCTGGTCGGAAGAGGCATTACAGGCTTTCTGCAATAAAGGAATGTTTTGCTTCCCGATGCGTCTCAACTCTTCATTGTGGAGGTTAGCGGGTCAGAAGTGGGAGTCGGAGCAGTTTTGTCGCAGGGTCCCTCTCCTGGCAACCAGAGTCATTGGCTAGAAGGAGCGATTCATCCGATTACAGTAATTACTGACCATAAGAATTTGGCTTACCTGCAATCGGCGAAGTGTCTGAACACTAGGCAGGCCAGTTGGACATTGTTTATTACCAGATTCAATTTTGTGGTCACTTATCGCCCTGGGGCCAAAAACGTCAAAGCGGATGCTTTATCACGTAGCTTTCCTGGGGGGGTGGGGAGGTCGGAACATCCTGCTCTGATTTTGGCTAATGGGGTGGTGGTATCTGCTCTTTATCCCGAACTGGAGGCGGAAGGGTTGGGGGCTCAAGGTGAGGCAACTGATTCCTGTCCCCCCGGAAAGTTGTTTGTTCCTTCAGGACTTCGACACAAGGTGTTCAAAGAACATCATGATACAGTCCTAGTGGGACACCCTGGGAGTAGATCCACTGTAGATCTTATTTCCCGGAGATTATGGTGGCCAGGTTTACGTAAATGTGTTGAGGGCTATGTGGCAGCTTGTGAGACCTGTGCACGTGCGTTAAGGTGGCTCATATTCAGCCGTCTGGATCTCTTCTTCCTTTGTCCGTCCCATCTCGTCCTTGGACGCATTTGTCCATGGACTTCATCACTGATTTACCTAGTTCCTCTGTGAAGACTGATTTTGAGGAGCACCTTGTCCTGATGGAGCACTAGTAAAGGGATGCAAGTTCTGACACCCACCGAATGTAGGCGACGGCCACCAGAAAGGCTACTTTATAGGAGAGAAAATGAAGAGTGCTGCAAAGGCTCAAATGTCAATGACTTGAGGGCATCTAGGACAAGATTAAGATCCAACAGACCCCAAGCTAAAACTTTTTAAACTTAGTCCCTGTAGGAAGGGTATAGCTGGTAGAATTAGCTCACACTTTTGTGCTTATTGTCCACCTCCTAGTAGCAGCTATACCCATGGTCAAGCCTGTGTCTCCTAGTGACACGGATGAGAAAAGCAATTTTTTTTCCTTGGGAACTTGAACATAGTGGTCCGGTTGCTAATGCAATACACTGTCACATACACTGGCATAACATTCCTCGGGACCCTGACAGTGCATTGGGGAGAGCAACATAGGTAAAATGTATCTGTCTGAAATCCATGTTGTGTTGGAGCATTGACTAGACTGTATACAATTGTAAAAAACTGAGCTCTGAGAACTATAGATTGGTTGTAGTTTTCAACCTTGAAATATAAAGATGCAATGTAACCATTGACTGGCAGCAAGCTATTGAAAAAGTGGAATAAAAACTATTTTAGAAATGTGAATACATTTTTATTACATAATTGGGGGATCTATTCAGGGTTGTGCCACAGATTTTATTTTTTATTTTTATCACAAACTATTTACATAGCTCTCTTTTCCATTACAAAAAAAAATTGGTTGTGCCTTAAGGGGGGTGTTTAGTCTCATGGGCCAACAGATTTGCTATAAACTTCATTCAGAAACTGGTATAAATTACAGCACAAATCTGAGAGCCAACACAGATTTGATTTAGTGGGACACAGACTGCCAGGAGATCAACCTCCCCCTGAACATTTTTTTTTTTTTCAAATGATTATGAAATGCCAGTCTTTACTTAAATATCTATTAAAAAAACATTTATATTTAAACCCCCCTCCCAATGAGTTTACATGCCGAACATACCATGTTTAGGTTCTGTTCATTAAACCCGCACAGGAGGAAGAAGAAGTTGCCGCATAGTACATCCAGTAGAGTATGGCTGCAAAACCTTTTGGAAAGGAGCTTAGTAATTCTTGGCTGTGGCATGAACATCTTAACACCGAACAATGGCTAAAAGAACAAAAAAAAAAAAAAAGTGAGGAATAATTTTGAAAATGTCATGTTTTATGCAGAGATCTTGTCAATGCTTTAATAGGCAATGTCAAAGTGGTAATACTGTAAATGGAACATAAAACCAATAATTTCAGGATTGTCTTTCGAGCACCCAAATGCCATGCTGCAAAACTCGTTCAAAAGAGTAAACCAATGGCGTGCCAATGGGGGAGCAGGTAGTTCGCCTCGGGGGCCAGCTCTCTGAGGGGTGGGGCGGTGCCGGATGAGTGCTTCCATCAACGCAGATGGAAGTGCTTATTGCTAGAGTGCCAGGGAGCTGCGGTCCTTTCACTCAATTAATGCTCAGCTACCCACGCACCGTCCCTCCTCCACAGGTCTGCTCTCTGTTTCACTCACCATTCAGCCCTGCAGTCACAGACAGCAATGCTGCCCATTGTAGGAGGAAGCCCAGGAATCTGCCTTTGCACTCCGCAGCACAAACTGTGTCTAAGGCGAGTGCTGGAGGGGATCTGATCAGGAACGGGACAAGGTGAGTAGTTACTGTTTTTTTATTTTATGAACACCAATAGGCGACAGAGGACATGGCTGCCGTGAAGGGGCAACAAGGTTTTAAAGTATGGGTGGGGGTATGCCAGAGAATGGCACCTGGAACAGGTGGCAAACAACTTAGGCATGCCAATGAAAAGAAATGAAGGAGAAGGAAAAAAAAATTCCATGTAACATCTCAGTAAAATAGTTTCACATAAAGTGAGAATTATTCATTATTGAATTTAGGTTTTTGTCGCACCCACTATAAAAAGAAAGTGAATACAATCATGAACACTGCCATGTAACCTGTATACACAAACTGTAGTATGGGACATTGTGGAGTTCAGTGAGAGATTGAATGTTTGAGTAAGTAAAAAAAAAAAAAAAAAAAATTATATATATATATATATACACACACACATACATACATACACACACACACACTAGAGTTGTTTCGGTACCAAAATTTTGATTCGGTATCGATACCATAAAAAAGTATTGCGATACTCGATACCATGCGAAAAAAAATAAAAATGCAAAAAAAAATCTGCGTGCATTCCACATTTTATGGAACCGCCGGCTCATAATACAACAGTCCTATCCTACTTTTTTGTGGGGAAAAGCCGACTAAAAGAAAATGGCGAATCGTGCATTTTCTCTCTTATTTTTTTTTTTCTTTTACGGCGTTCACCGCATAAAAGTGGATTTTTTAATAGTTTGGACTTTTGAGACGCGGCGATATGTAAAATTTTTTTTTTTTGTTTATATATTTTATATGTAAAATTGGGAAAGGGGGTGATTTATACTTAATATTTTGGTGTACTTTGTTAACTTTTTTTTCTTTTACAGTTTATTTATTGACTTAAGGGCTAGAACCTGGGATCATTTTCATCCTATTCACCCCGATACAGCTCTATTAGGGTGAATAGGATCTCACACTCTCCCTGCTGCCCTGTGCACATGGCAGCAGGGAGCTGACTATGACAGCCAGGACTTCAGGAGCTTCCTGGTTGCCATGGTAACCGATCGGAGCTCCAGCATTACACTGCTGGGGCTCTGATCACTGCCACTGCCGCCAATGAGGAGGAGGTGAGGGGACCCTGTGGCCACTGCCACCAATGCTTTTATTACTGGGGGGAGGGTGCACTGGCCACCAATAATGTATTTTAATACTAGGACAGGGGGGGCACACTGGCCACCAATGTTTTAATACTGGGGGGGGGCGGTAGCACTGGCCACCAATGCCTAGTAACGTTTCATATATAAATGCAGGCAGAAGACACATGCTGCCAGCACCTGCCTGTGACAGAGCGCTGCAATCTGCGGCAATTAACCCCTCAGGTGCGGATGGGTCTTCTGCCTGCATTTATATATGAAACGTTACTAGGCATTGGTGGCCAGTGCTCCCGCCCCCGCTCCGCCCCTCTCTCTCTCTCCATTGGCAGCGGCAGCACAGGGGGAGGGAGAGACTGTCTCCTTCTCACCGTGCTTCTGAGGGAACATGGCCGCGCTGAGGGCGGCGCAGCCATGTTCTCCGATACTGGGCTGTGCGGCAGCGCAGCCCAGTATTACTAAAATACTAATCCTGGTATCAAGCTCGATATCAGAGAAAAGTATCGATTGTGTATCGAAACTTCAATACCCGAAACAACCCTAATACACACACACACACACATACAACTAGGCTGACAGCAAGTGTTTGTCTCATATGTGGATCCAGTATAAACAATTACCTAAAAAGCCCACAAACACCATACTGTACCTTAACTAAATAAGTTGGTAAGTATCTGGCAGCTGCAGCGGGTCCGATCGGATATTTAACAGTAGCCACAGGAGCAAGAGCCAAAAATAATTTAATTTTACTTGCCAGTTCTGGAATGGTAGAAAATGCAATGAATCCTGTAATGACAGAATAAAAGGATCTGCACTGAGAAATTTACCATATCATTCTGCTGTTTTTGAAAGATTATTCTGTCAATACTAAAATATCCATTTATTCCTAAAAGTTTCATGAAATTATGTGTCCTTTCTTCCAGGAGCAGCCTCTCTCACATATGGGTTGTGTCTTGCATTGCAGATATTCATGTAAAGTAGCCACTACTGGAGCAAATCTGTATTTTTCCAATCTCAAAGAACCCCTTTAAGAAAGCCTAGCATACCAGTCGCCTCTCCTCATATCTCTTAGTAACTACTTGCATTCCACATGTACTAACAATTCTGGAACTTTTTTTCCAAGAATTATTTGAATGAATTACCAGCTGTCTGCAGTAAAGGTCTATCTGGGCATTACCTGTCAGGGAAAGGTCCCTACACTGCACAGTTTGACCCTCTCAATTAGTGCTGCTATTGTCGACCTGTGCAGGGACACACCCCCAATATGCTTCTAGTTGGAGTATTTGGCTGGGAACTCTTACAGATGCACTGTGCACCCCCTGCTGAATACAGTGCCATGCTAAATTTATGAACCTGTCTTAAGGCAGAGGTGGCAGCATAGGCTGGCATTGAGCAGTGCACCTTCTAAGCTGGGGACTGCCCTCTGGACACATGCCAGCTTATTTGCATAATGAAGAAAACTAAGCAATAAGGTGGCCAAAGTGTGCATCTTTAAAGGGCTAGTTATCAATATGACAAAACCTGAATACCCCTTTAAAGTACCCTACCTAACAATATGTTTTAATGGCCATTTAATACCCGACTGACTCCCTTAGGGACTCCCCCCTTAAAAACTTGGTATTCTGGTCGTCCTCAGGCACCTTACACCTTCTATTGTAGTTTACTGCCAAGGACGGATTGGAAAGACCCTACAGGAAAATGTCCTGGTGGACCGATGCCCAGCCCTCCTCATGGCTGCCAGCCATTGTAAGTAATGATCTAACTCCAATAGAATCTAAGCGAAGGATATGGCACTCAAACTCTGGGGTACTAGATCACAATTGTTCAGATTTAATAGACATGTATACATAGGTACAAGAAGAAATCCCACATAAAATGACACATAAAAATAAAAATATATCGGCCCAGACCAATTGAGTAAAAAATATATAACAAACAAATATATATATAATAGAGGCGAGTAAAAAGTCGAGTATGGCGTGGATGCTCTTCACTAGGATTGCTTAGGTTAGATCACTCCATCAGGGCCTGACAGCTGCGTGGCAATTGGTGCGAATATCAGTCATGCATCAAGCATTGGTGGCGCCCACCGTTAAGTAAGTCCTCCTCCTACCTTTAGATGATCGCTATGCTCGATCTCTTACCATGCCTTCTGACCCGTCTTCACGCACTTTGCAGTATCGCATCTCATGCAGTCGGGCTCTCAGCTGGCTTCACTCCGCCTAGCGTCTCCAGGTGCGAGCTCAGCTGTCTCCCAGTATTTAGGAGTGGTTGATACTTAGAGTCACGTCCAGATTGGCCAATCTTGCAATTCTTTAGTGCGACTCACAGTTTAGTGTCACAAGGTTAGATAATGTCCATGCTGCTGAAGTCTCTTGTATAACCGATCTCTTCCTCAGTGGCACCACTGAGGAAGAGGTAGGTTATACAAGAGACTTCGAAACGCGTATGGGGACATTATCCTAACCTTTGTGACACTAAACTGTAAGTGCGCACTAAAGAATTGCAAGATAGAGTCACGTTCCAGATTTGCCAAAGTATCAACCACTCCTAAATACTGGGAGACAGCTGAGCACGCACACGAGGAGACGCTAGGGCGGAGTGAAGCCAGCTGGAGAGCCCGACTGCATGAGATGCGATACCAAGCAAAGTGCGGTGAAGACGGGTCAGAAGGCATGGTAAGAGATCGAGCATAAACGATCATCTAAAGGTAGGAGGAGGACTTACTTTAAACGGTGGGACGCCACCAATGCTTTGATGCATGACTGATATTCGCACCAATTGCCACGCAAGTTGTCAGGCCCTGATGGGAGTGATCCTAACCTAAGCAATCCTAATTGAAGAGCATCCACGCCATACTCGGCTTTTTTTACTCGCCTCTTTTACATCTGAACAATTGTGATCTAGTACCCCAGAGTTTGAGTACCATATCCTTCGCTTAGATTCTATTGTTTTTTCCTTTGATACATAGGAGCTTGTATCAACGGATATAGAGCACCATTTTAGTCCAATTTACACACTGGTGGAGCCACCTATTCATTATTGAAAATGATCTAACTCCCCTTCTGACTCCTGAATTTCACTATAATGCCATCCTAAGGCAACTAGAGTAGGAGAGAACATGACAGCTAGCGCTGGCTGCAGAGTACTCAAGTTAGGGTTCGGTAGTGTTCCTGGGTGTTGTAGTGCAATTATGACCTCTAACCTGGGACAGGCTGACTCTCTGGTACTTCTGCAAGGACAGGATAGTTATAGGTAGAGTTCGTGACGCCAGTGCCAATTAACGGTGGCACACCGTTTGTTGATAGTAGGAATAACTGAGGAACCACGTTGTAATAAAACAGAACTCGAACTTTACTGAAGCTTTGGTAATCATACATGGACATAGATGGAGGCGCAGTTCCTTAGAAGACGGTTGGTTTCATTAAGTTACAGGTTATGGTTACATACGGCAGTATCTTACATAGCAAGGTGATCACAGAGGGTTAAAAGTAGGATTTGCAGTACAGGCGGCTTGCACTCTCTACCTGTCTGATCCTGAAACATGGAAACTATCCTCCAAGGCCCCAATGCCCTATATCTGGCGTATATCCTTGGGTCTGTAATTATCAAGTACCTCCTCTGGTGTCTTTAGTACCTCTTGCTTTACTGTCTTCTGCTCTGCCTTTCCTCAGCTTCCTTAGGCTGGTTAACCGTGGTGTTCCTACTTCTGTAAATGCAGACTCAGGAGGGGAACCTTCTCCTTGGATCTGGAACCCGGTTACAGGGACTGGGATGCCCTCTCCTAGTCTGCAGGCTCCAGGCCTGCACTGCCTTCACAGGCTCATGGCCTGGACTTAACTGACTTTACCTTCCCTGACTGGGCCTATATATAAACTAGGGCTCCCTAGCTCCCTCTACTGACCTAGAGCTGGAATGACATCCCTAGCAGGCCTGCACATGGCAACCACACAGTAACAGGGAAGTACATAGCATTACATTGCATTGAAGATAATTTATACCAACCTCCCCATAAATGAGGGGAACAACAGCACACAAGTGACCCCTCTGTAGTGACGGGCATTACAGCTCCCGTACACTACATGGCCACCACAGAAGGGCAGTTTTTGGGAAAGTATTTTATGCTGCTGGGGCAGCATTTTGTGATGCTCTGTGGTATTTGGCTCTGCTGGGGTGGTACAATATGGTATTGCTTGCCTCATCTACTTGTGTTGACCCAGACTTCTCTCATTCTGGGCCCCCACTGCAAAATGGGGCCACTATGTTCCCAGTCCACCAATGTTAACTGCACACATGTGGCCCGCTCCACTGATATATGGTTTATGGAAACATACGAGAGCCAGCAATGCCCTCGACCAGGGATCAGCAACCTCCGGCACTCCAGCTGTTGAGAAACTACAATTCCCAGCATGCTCCATTCACTTCTATGAGAGTTCATAGAGCAGAGCAAGTATGCATACTGAGAGTTGTAGTTTTACAACAGCTATAGTGTCGGAGGTTGCTGATCCCTGCCCTAGACTTTATGAGAGCCACATGAATGTGTGGCCACTTCTTCACAGGTTGGGTGCTAGAGTTTGTCTAGATTCTGAAAGTAGCCGAGGCCCTAGGCATTTGCCTTTCCTGTAAGACACCCCTGATTTTACTCTGGCACTTTTATATGAAGCGGAGATTACCCTGCATTGTGTATATAATTTTATAGTATAATACACTGTCAGTCTTTTCAAAAAGAAGTAGGAAATCTTCTTACCGATAGTAGTGCCCTGTGAATGACCAATGTAATATAATTGCTTCTGGCCTGTTTTTTGCAAAATAAAATCTATCACTGCAGGAAGATCTTTATTTGCCATCTCATCATAACTGGAAAGCAAAAAAAATAAAAACCAGTTAAATGTGAATGTTAATGATTAATAAAGGAGTAGCATATATAAGACATACAGGACAAGAGAAAAACAGTTAGGTATATTATTAAAGTGTGATTTTCACTAAACGTTTTCAGGAAAACACATTGATTCTCTGTTTTTAACTGTTTATGAGCTTTTTGAACTGATGTCCTATCCTTTGAATAGGTCATCAGCATCTGATCGGTGGAGGTCCAACACCCAGGATGCACACCAATCAGCCGTTTGTGAAGGCGCTCAGCTTTTCCTGGATTATGTGACATCACGCTCATTGGTCACAGCCTAGGCAAAGCTCAGCACCATTGAAGCATAGCCGATATCAATGGGACAACACCAGTGGCGGATTAACAGAGGGGCGATCGGATCGGCAGCCCCAGCATCGCTGGGGAGCCCAACACCGACCTAAACGCCTACATACTGCGGCGCATAGTTCCCTGCCCCGCCGCCGATCAACGCTATAGACTTCAGGCCTAGCAGGTCTGAGGCCTATGTGTTAGTATAATCCCAACGCAGGCGTCCTTGATTACATCATCGCGCGCCTGTGGCCTGTCTCACCATCCCGGACACAGGTAAGTATTAGAAAAAAAAAAGTAAAAAGCTGTGTGTGCCAACTTTGGGGCAGAGGAGGACATGGGGGCATTGTTGGGGCAAGTCACTTCATTGGGGCAGATTACTACATGGGGGCAAATTACTATATGGGGGCACTATACGGGTATTATTACCTGGAGCAAAATATAGGGTGTTATTACTGGAGGCACTCTAGGGGACATGATAACTGCTGCAGACGTGACTATAGGGACCTTTGGGTCAAACTGGTGTAAAGTAGAACTGGCTTAGTTGCCCACAGCAACAGATTCCACCTTTTATTTTGGAAAATGAATGGTGGAATCCGATTGGTTGCTATGGGCAATTAAGCTAGTTCTACTTTACATCAGTTTGATAAATGACCGCAATTATGAGAAATCTAACGCGTGTGTAAAACTCTGTAGAGACAAGATGTGGCTGAAAGAATTTGTCATGGTGTTCTGGGTCAAACGGAGGAGAAGAGGAAAGAGAAGATGTACATGACAGGAGCGGTCACTGGAAGTAAGAGGTATGTGGTCAGGGGGCGTCGCTAGGGCTTTTTAGCCAGGGCCCCCAATAAAACTACCACTACCCCGAACCTCCCCACGGCCGTCTTTAACGCAGGGCAAAAGGGGCAGCTGCCCCAGGCCCAGTTGCTCCTGGGGGGCCAAGGAAGCTGCCTCTTGAGCCCTGCTGGCCACTGCCCACAAATTTAATGAGGATTGGGAAGCGGTGAAAGCTCTATACTCACCACCTCCTGGTCCTTGGCTCTCCGCTGTGAAGGCTGCGCACATGTGGGGTCGCGCTGTGACCTCATGCTGTGCGCGCCAGTTCACAGCACAGACCGAAGAGGAGAAAGACTGAGCGCAGGCGGTGAGGAGTGGCTGCGTCCGGAGCAGTAAAGGTAAGTGGTTTTTATTTGTATTTTACTTATGGGGCTGATGGAGGCACTGGGGGCTGATGTTAATTCTTATTATGCAAATTTCAACACAGTGGGCTTGTGCCCCGGATGTTTTCAGTCCCTAGCAACGCCCTTGTATGTGGTGCTGTATTCTCTTATATGTAGAGCTGGCTCACTACTGTGACCTGCGTCTCATCTTCTCCACCAAGTTTTTTTTTTTTTTTTATCAAAATCATATGCATTTTAAATTTGCCAACTAAAATTTTAACTTCTCAACTGCAGTCCTATGTAACAGCACAAATAACTGTGATAACTTTCTTTGTGCAGATAATGTAGATGTTCCATGCAGTCCTGTGTAACACCAAACATAATACAATAGTTCACTGTGTTATGCGGGGTGTTACATAGGACTGCACATAACATCTATACTCAGAGTTATGAGATGGGGGGGGGGGTGTCAGACACCTGGCCCCCCACCAATCAGCTGTTTGCGATGTCCCAGTGAGGGCCGCAGCCTCTTTGCTCCTTACCAAGCACAGCGCTGTCCATTTAAAAGCACTGTGCATGGTATTGCAGCTCAGCCCCGATGTCATATGGCCTAGGAAGAAACTGTGGCACTCAAGAAGCACCGCAGCCTCTTCATACAGAAAAAAATAAACTAAAGTGGAGGGAGGGGCCCGAGTTGTGTAGACAGCCCCGGGCTTATCATGCACTTAATTCGCCCCTAGACAGCACTGTGCTTTGTGAGCAGAGATGGCTATGGTCCTACTGTGGATGCCAGTGCCTTCTTCAACAGCTGATCATAGGGTTGGGACCGCCACTGATCATGAAGGGGGTTTTCTCCGATTTTTGAACTGATTAACTATGACTGATTAGTAAAGAAATGTTGAGATCCCCATTAAATCAGCAGAATTAAAAGGGGTTGTCTAGGTTCTGAGCTGAACCCAGACATATCCCCATTTTCACCCAGGCAGTCCCTGCTCCCATGCTCCGATGCCCTCTCTTGCACTGCTCTGTATTGTGCAGGGCAAGGGCTGTTTGTTGACATTTTTATGCTGCTAGGCGGTGGCTTCCACCTAGCAGCGTTGCCGGTGATGTCAACGGCACTGAAGGGTGGGCTTTAGTGCTGCCCTGGCCATTTTACAGGCTATGGCAGCGCTAAAGCCTGCCCATTTGTGCCAGTGACACCACCTAGCTTACCCATGGAGAGCCTGATACGTCACTCGATCTAAAAAAAAAATTCAGCATAGGGCAAAGGAAAGCATCAGAGCATTAATTGCTCCAATACTGATATCAGGGAAGTTGCCTGGGGGGAAATTGGGCTTTTAATAGGGCTGTAGTGTAGTTCCAGGCATGGCCACCAGTATGGATGCAATACGGAGTCTAGCTAAAATTAAAGAAGGGGGTACAGCACTCACTGCAGCGCGGTGTCCTCTGTTCCGTAGACTGGTGGTAGGTTCTGGGGATTAGACCCCCAACTCATTAGACAATAAGAATTGAGAATAGGCCATGAATGTGTTTAGTTGAAAACCCCTTTAAGAATATGTTTATGGGAATTTTGGCCTGAATTGTAAGTGTTTAGGCATAATCTGAACAGGAGTACAGTATATACAAACACTTATATGTGTATAAAAACACCCAGACACCATACAGTTAGGACATGTTACCGGAGATTGACCAGAGTCAAATCAGAACAGGCATACTGTACCTAAAAGCCCAAAATTCGCTGTCTGCAGGGGACAGAGTCTTGTGCTTCATAGACCAGGTATTACCCCGACTGTTTCCCATCCACACGTCATAACCTGCATCTGCCAGGATGAAGCCCAGACTATTGTAGTTAAAGTTTGTGACCCAGTTGCTGGCATCCATAAGCAGGCCATGCTGTAGGAATACCACGGGTTTATTCTCTAAAGTATTAAAAATAGAAGGTGCATGAATTAACATAATTACTGCTATTTATTCTCTATCACATGATGATTACTGGAGACAGTACATATGTATGAATATAAGCACGCAGATCTATAGCTAGGCATTACTTCCCCCTGGGAAGGGAATTATAAGGTGCCTTTCGACCTCCCCACTCCAGTTCTAATGCAAGTCTTAAATCTTGCATTTTCTACTTTTCAAATGCCATTGTACCTATGACTTGGTACAAGTGGCGTTTCCAGACAACCATCGTCAACTTTCCTGTGGACCAGTTCCCGCTGCTTGTTTGCCAATAGTAGTTCTCCTGAGAGGGGAGTCTCACACAGGTTCTCAATACCACCATTGTAGAAAAGTTATAGGACCAACAAGGGTCATCTCTTTGAATGGTCCCAGAGCACTCAATTGGTTGAGATGGAGGCCAACAGAAGTACATTCTTATTTTGTATACTGTAACACTTTAGTACAGTATAATTCATATTAAATTGTAAAATGTTGAATATCAGGCAAATATTGCTGCAAATGTAAGAGGGAAAAAAAAAAGTACAGCAAGGGGGGCAAGCAAAATTTACTATACCTCCAGACTGATTCTTAATGCCATGTGGAATTCGGTTGACCGTTAGGATGTACCCATCTTCAGTGACCACCTCATAATTCTCACTGGGATATCCTTGCTGGCTGATTAGCCTCGTCTATAACATGTAATGTATATTATATTACATTACATTTAACTTTATTATCTTAACCACTACTACAGCGTTGATAGACTGACCAGCAAGACACAGATTTACAGACCATGCTGCAGGTGAGGAACTATGGTTAAGACACCCATACCCTACTTAACATCCAGCCCAGACCATCTCAAAGCTTGCATTACACAGTGGACACCTAGATCCACAAGTGCGAGCTTTCAGCTGTTAGTTCAAGGGAAAGTCAGCCAGACAGCACACCTGCGGTCATATTAACTGTGTTGCGGGCATTGCCAGCCTTGACAAATTTACAACTTTTTGGCCAGGAAAGAGGTGAAGTAGGGGCTGGCATAGTTTTTAAGACAGGGGCATGGACTACCATATATGTAGTAATTTATGACGACACACGCCTCATCATAAATTAGCCATATATTATGACAGTCTAGGAGGGAGAGGGCAAACAAAACAGATTTAAAAAGCCGTCTTAGGCCTCAGGCACATGGTGTTTTGCATGATACGGACAAGAATAGGACATGTTCTATTATTCTTGCGGGGCTGCGGAACAGAGGTACAGATGTGGACAGCACAGTGTTGTCCGCATCTTTTGTGGCCCCATCAAAGTGTCCAATGTTCGAGTGCATGAGGCCTTAGTAAACAGGCTAAAACAGTCTTCCCACAACCTCTAACCAGTGTTTGCAGTCCCTAGAGGCCAGTTAGAGAGTCTCCTGCCAAGCCCTGCAATGGCCCATTGTCATTTTAAGAACAAAAAATAAATAAAAAATATCTAAACTGGAGTCAAGTGAATAAATTCCAACTCAACAAAAAACTGTATTCTGAAGGTCTAACATTATGAACAACTGTCTTCTGAAAGAGTTCATTGCTATGATTCTTGGTGCAGTCTTCTTTCACCAATTTATCCCAGCTGGATTAAAACTCTGAACCCAGACTAAAGAAAGATTTCAGACAATGATTGTCTATACTAATTCTGAGATACTGATATCCTTATTAAAGCCATTTATGAATATTGAAGAGGTTATGCAGATTATGTATCCATAGAGAATTTAAAAGCATTATTTTTTGGTGTTCACTATAGATGTGCAGGCATTGAACCTAGGGATAAATAGTCTAAAACTTTGTCTTAGAAAACGACAACCATGATTGCTAAAATTAATGTTGCCGCCAGATCTATACATTTTTACACACCAGTTAGAGACTTCCCTTAAAGAAAAAAAAAAAGAAAAAAAAAAATATTCCCTTGTGACCAGATCCTTTGGTCTAGTCTGTTTCTCAGAAGGGAAATAAGATTTTTGGCTGACACTTCTGCAGGTGGCCAGATATTAAGGGCATCCGTCAGCAGACTTGTACCTATGACACTGGCTGACCTGTTCCATGTGCAGATGGCAGCTGAAGAAATTTGTGCTGGTGCCATGTTCCTATATGCCCCATTGCGGAGAAAAATGATGCTAATATATACGAAAATAAGCCTCTAGGAGAAACGGGGGAGTTGCTGTTACACCTAGAGGCGCAGCTTTCTCTACAACTGCCGCGCCCCACTATGATTGGTAGGGCCAGGCATTATTCCTTTACAGCCTTGCCCTGTGAAAGCACAGGGTGCACAACAGTTGCAGAGAGCGCTGAGCCTCTAGGTGTACCTGCAACACCCCTGTTGTCACCCAGGAGCCTGATCAGGCTGTGTACATGTAAATACACTGCAGTACACTATACAGTGTATTATAGAGGCATCAGACCCACTGGATCTTCAAGAACCAAGTGGGTCAGAGTAAAAAAAAAAAATAATAATTATATATTAGTGGAAAAAAGTAAAATAAAAGTCTGCACCTATTGGTTAAAAATGTAAAAAATAAAAACACAACTAGGAGTTGAGCGAACGTGTTTTAAGTTCGGCATCCAAAGTTTGGGTTCGGGTTATCCAAGCATCCCGTTATGGGTTCCGCTACCACGGACCATAATGGCATTTGGAACACGGGGTGAAGGACCTGGGGTGACATCACCATCATGTGATCAGTGCAGGGGGCGTGGCTCAGTACTGGATTGGATAAGTGGTCATAGGCTGCCACCTCTTATCTAATCCAGTACTGAGCCACGCCCCCTGCACTGATCACATGACGGTGACGTCACCCCAGGTCCTCCGTGTTGTCCAAGGTTCGGGTTCATTGAAGAATCCCCTTATGGATTCCAAATGCCGTTATGGTCCGTGGTAGCGGAATCCATAACGGGATGCTTGGATAACCCGAACTTTGGATGACAAACTTAAAACACAAGTTCGCTCAACTCTAAACACAACATGTTTGGCATCGCCGTGTCTATAACAACCTGATCTATAAAAGGATCACGTACTTTTACCACACAGTGAATGCAAAAAAGAAAAATAAGAAATGATAGAATTTCAACGCACCCCCCCAAAAAAAAAAAAAAAAGATAAAAATAAAATACATTTAAAGTTATACAGTTCCTTGCAAAAGTATTCAAGTTGGATGATTTGCGCTTGTGAACAGCAATCCAAGTCTGACCACAGATTTTCAATTGGATTGAGATCTGGGCTTTGACTAGGCCATTCCAACACATTTACATGTTTCCCTTTAAACCACTCAAGTGTTGCTTTAGCAGCGTTTTTGGGGTCATTGTCCTGCTGGAAGGTGAACCTCCGTCCTAGCCTCAGATCATTGACAGAGTGGTACAGGTTTTGCTCAAGAATATCCCTGTATTTAGCACCATCCATCTTTCCCTCAACTCAGACCAGTTTCCCAGTCCCAGCTGCTGAAAAACATCCCCCCAGCATGATGCTGCCACCACCATGTCTCACTGTGGGGATGGTGTTCTTTGGGTGATGTGATGGGTTTGCGTCAGTGTTTTCCTTGATGGCAGTAAAGTTCAATTTTAGTCTCAGACCAGTGCACCTTCCTCCATACATTTTGGGAGTCTTCCACGCGCCTTTTCGCAAACTCACAACGTGCCTTTTTGTTTTTAGCTGAAAGTAATGGCTTTCTTCTGGTCACTCTGCCATAAAGCCCAACTATATGGTGCGTACGGCTTATTGTCATCCTATGTACAGATACTCCAGTCTCTGCTGTGGAACTCTGCAGCTCCTCCAGGGTTACCTTAGGTCTCTGTGCTGCCTCTCAGATTAATGCCCTCCTTGCCCAGGCCGTGAGTTTTGGTGGGAGGCAGTCTCTTGGCAGGTTTGCTGTTGTGCCATGTTCTTTCCATTTGGTTATGATAGATTTGATGGGGCTCCTGGGGATCAAAGATTTGGATATTTTTTTTATAACCTAACCCTGACTTGTACGTCTCAAAAACATTGTCCCTTACTTGTTTGGAGAGTTCCTTCGTCTTCATGGCAGTGTTTGATTAGTGATCCCTCTTGCTTAGGTGTTGCAGCCTCTGGGGCCTTTCAAAAAAAGGGTGTATATGTAATGACACATCATGTGACACTTAGATTGCACACAGTTGGACATTATTTCGCCAATTATGTGACTTCTGAAGGTAATTGGTTGCAGCAGAGTTTTTTTTTTTTTTATGCATTTCCTAACAAAGGGGGAGGGGGGGGAATCAATACATACGCAAATGCCAATTTTCTGTTTTCTATTTCTAAACAATAGTCTTATTTATTTATTTTTCTCATTTCACCTCACCAACTTAGACTATTGTGTTCTGATCCATCACATAAAATTCAGATTAACAAAACATTGAATTTAGGGCTGTAATGTAACAAAACACGAAAAAAGGCAAGGCGGTGAATACTTTTGCAAGGCACTGTATGTACCCCAAAACAGTAGCAAACTGTCCTCTCATCCTGCAAAAAAAAAAAAAAAAATGGACCTAAGAAAATAGCTCAAAAAATAAAATATGGCTTTCAGAAAATAGACCCAAAAACTAATTTGTTTCCAAAATTTTTGTCTGAGACCAAAACAAAAATTAGATGTATTATGTATCGCCACGTCCGTAACGACCTGCTCTATTAAAAAAAAAAAAAGAAAAAACTGGACAATATAAGAATAAAAAACAAAGTTACAAAAAAATGGAGTGAAAAAAGAAAAAAGATAAACACTTCATTCACCCCTGTGGTCGCAACTAGGGATGAGCGAACTGGTTTTAAGTTTGGTGCAAAATGTTTAGGTTCAGGTTATCCAAGAACTCTGTTATGGATTCTGCTACCACAGACCATAACTTTTGGTCCATGGTAGCGGAATCCATAACCGAATTCTTAGGGTACTTTCACACTTGCGGCAGGACGGATCCGGCAGGCTATTCAGCCTGCCGGATCCGTCCTGCCGCACTACTGCCCGTCCCCATTGACTATAATGGGGCGGGGGCGGAGCTACGGCACAGCAGTGCGCGGCCGGAGATCGCCGGACTAAAAGTCCTGCATGTCTGACTTTTCAGTCCGGCGATCTTTGCCGTGCGCAGCCGTGCTGCGCCGTAGCTCCGCCCCATTATAGTCAATGGGGACGAAGCGGCAGCACGGCAGTGCATGGCCACTTTCAGCCTGCCGGATCCGTCCTGCCGCAAGTGTGAAAGTACCCTTAGATAATCCGAACCTTGGACGCTGAACTCGAAACACTAGTCACAACATTTTAGCTCATAGGTTGCAAAAACCAAAAACAAACACAAAACAACAACTACCACAAAACAACAACAACACAACAACAACACAACAACAACAACAACCACAAGTCTCCATGACACCACATCTTGAGACCGACTTCCTCTAGGAAAGGAAAAACAGAGGTTTAAAGCCAATCTACGTACTAAAATAAAAGTGTGGGAAGTACGTGGTGTTATGGGAGTATAATACTCATCTCCCTAGTCGTCTCCATGACACCACATCCTGAGAATTAAGAAACATATTGGGAGGGGGGGATGCATAGCACAAAAGACTTTATGTCCAAAGGCTATGTTTTCACTAGAAGGTGGGGGGGAGTGTAACTTGTAATGCCTGGTAAAAAGGTATGTACTCTTTTCCAGGTTGCCACACTACAAATCTGTTGTAGAGAGGCGGACGATCTTTCTGCCCAAGAAGCGGCAATTCCTCTTGTAGAATGAGCTCTAAGTGAAGAGACTTCCTTCCCTTCCAATTTATAGGCTTCTGAAATAGCTGTTCTTATCCAGCAGGAAATAGAACTTTTCGCTGCTCTTACCTTTATTTGGCCCGCAAAGTTAGACAAAAAAAAAAATTGTCAATTCTCCAATCCTTTGTCGCTTGTAGATACCTTAGGACTAGGGAAGATCGAACACCTGGAAGTACGAGTTCACCCGCACTTAGGCTCACAGTTCGGGTTAGGGGACCCTAATTTTGGGGCACTAAAATGCCTGTAAAATAGTCATAGTAAGGGCTAGAAGGCTGCCAAAGGAAGCAAAATGGGGGTAAGAGCAGGACAATTGGCCTGCAAACAAATGTGGATAGAGAAATGACATGACAAAATAACAGAATAGAAAAAAAAATAATAATAATAATAATCTTGAACTAGGAGGTGGAGCTCAAAGTGGAGTAGGGGGTTGAGGAGGCGGCAGACATGGCGGTGTAGGTAGAAGCGGTGGTGGAGGAGGTAGCCAACACTGTTTTTGTTTTTAAAATTTGGGAAGACCCCAAAACATTGGGAAATAGAAAAGAGAATGCAAAGAGAAAGTGCGCTGAGAATAACAATGGCTGGGTGCAGCTGGTATACTTGTCTATTCAGCACAAGCTACAGACAAGTCCTGTGAGATCCATGTCTGGTTCATTTTAATGAACGTGAGCTTGTCCACGTTGGCTGTGGACAGGCGGCATTTGCCAGGTGCCGACGCCGACCCTGCTGTTCATTCAGGCACCACCAATTGTTTCTGGAAGCAGAGCTATTCATCTGCTGCCCACAGAAAATGATTCTGTATGGTGAAGGAGATCACTCTTGTTCTCATACCGTGAAGGAGATTACCTCCCATTGTTATGTGCGCAGATTACCAGTAGCAGTAATATGTGATATATTTGCAAAGAAGGCATTTTATCAATGCTTAAGAAGAAAAACTTACCACAGTAAAATATACTCCATAGCCAGTAGCAAAAGGAAGGCATTGATCGTCAATATAGTTAAACAGAAAATTGCCAGTACATCCGTATATCATAATGGTCACTGCAAACCATCTCCACATTTTTGCGCTACAAGAAAAAAAAAAAAAAAGGATTATAAAGGCACTTGAGTCTCCTGTATAAAATCTTATCAGGCACGGTGGGAGAGGGGGAGGGGTAAGAGGAAAATTTTTTAAAATAGACCCCAGTTTACAAAACAAGACCTCTGTTCATTACTTTCTATCCAGGCATTACCAGTATGATTTTAACGAAAGGCTTTGTTCAGGTAAGGGTAGCATTACACTGGACGGCAATGACATGGCCATGATACGGCCAAAAACCATGGCGGCACGCGCCTGCTATTTTTGTAATCAATTGTTGAGTGGCCACATTGTTTTGTCAGGAAACTGCTGCGTCAACCAAAAAAACATGTATTCGCCATCTATGTAAAAACCCCAGTGGATGCATGCTGCTGTGTTTTTGGCTACATCAGAGCTGTGATAGTGTCTCACAGATTGACACTGTTATAATTATAAAAACTGCACGTGTGATTCCAGCCCAAGCAAGTTTCAATTTAAGGCAGATTAAGGTACAGTTTTAAGCCAGAATGAATAGGAAAATGAGTCCATCTATATTTACCTAAGTATTTGACATTAAAAAAAAAAATTAAATAATGTGTATTCCCAATCCAATTGTGGACTGGATGGCTCTCCTCTCAGCCACAACAGGATGAAGTGGATGTGGCTTCCAAGTCCTCCATGCCTTTGAGCCAGAGGTCACAGCATTCCTTCTGCTTCTCTTGCTTTTCTGGATCCACAAGGCTTTCACTTGCATCGACTCTTCACTGTCCTCTCCAAGTGGGTGTAATTCCCCCCCCCCCCCCCCAAGGGGCAATAAAACCCCATCACACGCTATGGAAGATACTCAAGATAGTCACCTTGGTTATAACTTGTGAGAACAGTCATCGTTTGGACTAGGGCGACCACTTGGCTTCACCCAAAAAAGGTGAACATTATAGGCCACGTCCTCTACCAGTAAGGCTACCCAGAAAAAAAAAAAAAAAAAAAAAAAAAAAAGTGAGCTGTGCAGGGGCCCAGAGTGCTTCTCTCACCTTTGGGGCCCATTTAGAAGGCTGTAGTGTCTTGGAATCATGATGGAAGCATACAGCCGTCTAAATGGACTCTCAGTCAGAGAAACATGTTGGCCGGCTCTATGGACTGACTGGGTGCAAGTGAAGACCTCAGTCAGTTTGTGGCAGCAGCTCAGTATGGAGCCACAGAAAAAGGAACACATCCCAGCGTCCGTCCAGGCCTTGCACCAGACTGAGGACAGGGAGACAGAAAAACGGTCTGTCCAGCCACAAGACAGACATCTGGCCACCCTAGTTTGGACTGCCATGAGGAGGAGCTAAAGGAACACTGACAGACATGATCAGAAGCTGCTGGAAGTAGTAATACTGTATATACTGTACATGTTTTACTCCTCAATACACTATGCCATTGTTAGATACCTGGGTAGTTAACTGAAAACCAGGTCACATGACTGACACCTTGTTTAGTCCTATATAGCTTTTCTATGGATGCATTTTACAGGACTAAGCTGGGCCGTAACTTGTTTTTTATTCAGAAAATCTACTAGATATATATAATAATGGTCTGCGAGCAAAGTTTTAAAACATGTATATTGGAAAATTGTTCAACATCCTATTGTCTAAATAAATGTAATCCTTAAAACCGGAATACCTCTAAGTCTGCTGTATGTTTTCCCTTGCTGGAAGAAACCAGCATTAACGCAGACATGTTTTTGGAAATACCACATGCGACTTATGCATTTTTTGCAGTATAGACATTATATTTGGCAGCTTCCTGCGGCTTTGTTCACATCTTCATTGGTCGATCCAGCAGGCTGTTCTGGCACAGAGCAGCCTACTGGATCCTCTACTTCATCCTTAGATCCCCATTGACCGCAATGAGGTAGAACAGAGATCTATACGATTTCCGGGATAAATGCGGAGTTTCGGCTGGACAAACCGTTGCATGCAACGTTTTTATCCACCCTGGCATTTATCCCGGAAATTAGATGGAGCACTGTTCTACCTCATTGCGGTCAATGGGGATCTGAGGATGAAGTAGAAGATCCAGTAGGCTGCTCTGTGCCAGAACAGCCTGCCGGATCTCCAAACAGATGTGAACGAAACCTGAACTAGAGATACATTTTCTACAGCTGGTATGAGCACCAACAATCGATAACCAGATTTAATGGGAACCTATCACCTTGAAAGTGTTCTGTAATCTACCAGCAGCATATTATCCAGAAGGAGAAGCTGAGTAGATTGTTGTATTGTATCTTTTCCCACCATACTATATAACTTGCATTTCATTCATTTAAATTACTGCTCATTCTGGGCTTTGAAGTTCAGGAAGTGGTCCTATCAGTGATTGACAGCAAGAACAGGCAAGAATTTAACCCTTTGGCATCTAGGCCTATTTTCACTTTGCATTTTGGATCCCCTGCCCCTTGTTCCAACAACTAACTTATTTTTCAGCTTTTTTTTTTTTTTTTAAATGCTACAATTTAATTTACTATATCTAATTTACTATATTGGAAAGCAGGAAACAATTTATTTTTTCATTGCCATATTCTAACAGCCATAACGTTCCTATTTTGGTCTACAGAGCTGTATGAGGGCTTGTTTTTGTGTAACGAACTGAATTTTTTATTGGTATCATTTTGTAGTACGTACATGTTTTTGATCACTTACTTAACAAGATAACAAAAAAATGGCGAATCATGCGTTTTATTTGTTTACGTTATGGCGTTCACCACACAAAAACATTTATATTTTATTTTAATAGTTCAGACATTTTTGGAAACTGCGATAACTAATATGTTTACTTTTATTGTTTATATTTTTTTATATGCTAAAGTGGAAAAAGAGGAGGATTTAATTTATATTGGTGTTTTTAAAAAAAAAATTTATAACCATTAGCCCCCTTAGGGGCTCCATTCTGAGCTGTGCCTCGTGCATAGCTCAGCATGGAAATTGCCGTGATAGGCCTGGTTCGCTTCAGCAGTGTTCAGGCTGCATGGCACCCGATCGGAGCCCCACGATTTTACTGCAGGGGCTCCGATGAGAAGGCAGAGGGAGCGGCATCCTTATATTGTACAGTCAGCACCCACCCTGTATGGAGCAGGCCTGCTGCAGAGCCCCACTCCATATATCCCCTGAGGCATTATGACATAACTGTATGTCATAATGCACGAAGGGGTTAAATGAATAAAATACAAGTTTTACTGAATAGTTTCCCTCAAAACTATATATCTGCTCAGCTCCTCCTGCCTGCAGTTCAGACACCATGTTCAATGTGACAGGTTCTATTTACAAGGTTCATTTATCACCGATACATTCTCTTTAGCTTCAGGCTGAACAGTCCCAAAATTGTCATGCAATGCCTTCAAATCAGGCATATCAGGAACTTCATCCCACTCTCCAGTATCAACTAGTAGTACTGCTAGCAGGAAATAGTCATTTTCATTCATTATTGGTCACCATTACTGCCGGCACCTCAGACTCTGGGTCATATGCTTCAGGGCACACATATTCATACATACAGTAGTTTCAGCACCAGTTACATTTCATCATCACCACAAGTCCTAGAATCAAGGAGTCTGTTTCCCAATATCAAGTCCCACTTGTGAGATACTACCCACAGCAAGTCCATTGTGTCCATAGCGGTAGGTGTCCCGAAGTATTCACAGTACCTCAATAGGGCCATTGTTCAGTATGTTCCCGGGTCTACCAAAGAGCCATGTATCAAGGTTACTAAGCTCCCAGAGTCCCGCAGTGCAATAACTACACAACCTTATATGATATAGTACAAATTTGAGGTCCTGACTCGGACGTCTCTGCTGAATAAACTGGTCGTGCAAAAAGGGAGTCCGGTCTAGAGTTGTTGCACTCTTACCCTCAGTTCACACTTGCGCGTTTTACAGCGCGTTCGAACGCGCTGCAAAACGCACAACCGATGCAAACCAATGCTTCCCTATGGGACTGGTTCACATTTTCGCGTTTTACAGCGCGTTCGAACTCGCTGAAAAACGCCCGACGCATAAACAAGTACTTTTTTGGGGGCGTTTGTCGCGCGTTTTGGCCCATAGACTTCAATGGGAACGCGCTACGCTTGTATTTTGCGCATTTTTGACACTGAAAACGTGCGTTCGAACGCGCATTTATGAATTTGCAACATGCTGGAAAGGCCAAACCCCAGGTGCTAGGCACAGTTTGGAGAGAAGCCAACACTGCAGTCAATCACACAAACGCGCGTTTACTATTGCCAAAAACGTGCACAAAAACGCACATAAAACACGCGAAAAAAACCTGCGTCTCAGAAACGCTCAGGTGTGAACCCAGCGTTATGGCTCTGTTTTGAGTGCACAAATGGTAGCCACATGCCCACCAGCATGGTATGTGGCTCCAGACTCCATTTTAAGACCCAGGTCTGAACGTTGTGCAGTTACTTTCTCCACCTTTGTGCCTCCTCCCCACTTACGACATCTGCCACCCCTCCAGCACCTTCCTGAGCAAGCAATGCCTCACCCAGCACATCCATTTTCTCTACAAGTAGGCAATTCATCTTATCTTGCTTGGCCTGTGCTGGTTACTGCAGGGCATTAGCCTGCACCAACTGTTTGAGAGATTCCTCCATTTCAGCAGCCTTCAACCAGGACATGAACAGACCCTTTAGGCCACTTGCACATTTTACAGATTTTTCTTGCAAAAAAAAAAAATGCTAGGGCTCTTTCACACTACTGTTTTTCTTTTCCGTCCTAGAGTTCCGTCGTCGGGGCTCTAAGATGGAAAAAGACTGATCACGATTATCCCAATGCATTCTGAATTGAGAGAAATCCGTTCAGGATGCATCAGGATGTCTTCCGTTCAGTATGTAAACGTTTTTTGGACGTTGACAAAACCGCAGCATGCTGCGGAGTCGTCTCCGTCCAAAAATCCAGAAGACATGCCGTAACGCCGGATCCGGAATTAATGCCCATTGAAGTGCATTAATCCGGAATTAAGCTAAACGTCGTTTTGGCGCATCGCTGGAACCGACGTTTAGCGCTGCGCATGCGCAGCAGCAGTTCCAATCAGGGCCTCGGGGTAAGCTGGGGCCCTGATCGGTTACCATGGCAGCCAGGATACTACTGAAGTCCTGGCTGCCATGGTAAGTACTCCGCAGCAGTGTACTTACCTGTGCTGCGGCCTCCGGGAGCTCCTTTATGACGTCACAGGTCCAGGCGGCGCATTGATCTATGCGCCGCAGGGACCTGTGACGTCATGAAGGAGCGCCCAGCGGCCGCAGCGCAGGTAGGTACACTGCTGCGGAGTACCATGGCAGCCAGGACTTCAGTAGCGTCCTGGCTGTCATGGAAACCTGGAAGCATTTTGAAGACTGCTCAAGATCCTGATGGTTTTTATGTGGTTTTGACACAGATTTTCAGATTTCACCTTTCATTTTTCATATATTCTTTGGAAAATAAAATGAAAGGTGGAATGTGATTGGTCGCTATGGGTTTTCCTTTGCACCAGTTTTGATAAATCTCCACCATGTGCTTTGCATTCAGGCCGAAACCACAAATGGACCAATACTCGGATGAGCAACAACTAAACATATACATTTCCCTGACTATACAAATCGCTTACTATCAATCACTCAAATAAAACTGCATCAACATGTTTTACCTCACACCAGTTTGGAGCAATGGGTACTGTGTTTACTAGCCTCTGTCTCCCTCTCTAGTGCACACCTTGCACCTAAATAGCCTGGTAATTAGCTGACCTGGGTTACAAAGAAAACTTGTACTGGCAGAAAGGGAATGATGGGCCCCACCACCAGCCTGCCCACCATTCCATAAAAATCCAGGCCTGAAAACAGGACAAACAAAACCCCTTAGTAATCTCCTATATATATAGTCACTTAGGCCGCTTTCATACAGTGTTTGATCAGTGATTGTGAGCCAAAAGCAGGAGTGGAGGCTACACACAGATACGTTATAATTAGGGTTGAGCAAATCGTATCCGAAGTGGACTTCAATCCAAATTTCAGGGAAAATTCAATTTGCGTCAAAGCTGAAATTCCTCGTGTTTCGTAGTGACTAATCAATTCTCCCTGAAAAAAAACATACTACCTCATCGATTTGAGTGCCACGAGGCCTCCACGGCCATCTTGATTGAAGATCCAAGATTTTGCAAGGGGTATTCAATGAAGATGCCCACAGTGGCCTCTTCACACTCAAATGGATAAGGTGAGTATGTTTTTGACGGAAAATTGAACGCTACTTACAAAGAAATGCCCGAAGAAGCTAATTTCTTTGTGCAATTCAGCGAAGCAGCTGAATTGAATTTTTGTAAACTTTGCTCAACACTAGTTATAGTGTAAAGATGTACCTGTTCTGCGTTTTTCGCCCGCACCTGGCTTTTGGCTCCCAATCACTGATAGAAATTATCAAACACTCACTGATAATTTTCATGTCTGTTTACGTGCAGGCTTAATTTTTGACCAGTTAGGCTACTTTCGCATCTGCGTTTTCCGTTCTGGTTTTGAGCTGCGGCAGAGGATCTCAAAACCGGAGAAAAGCGCTTAAGGATTATCCCCATTCATTGTCAATAGGGACAAAATTGAACAAACCGGAACAGAGTCCTCTGCCGGATCTCAAAAACGGAAAGTAAAACGCAGAGGTGAAAGTAGCCTTATTCTTAGGCTACATGCACACGACCGTATGTGTTTCGTGGTCTGGAAATTACAGAGCCGCAAAAAAAAAATGGATGACATCTGTCATCATCATCTGACATCTGTATGGCATCCGTTATGCCTATCCTTGTCCGCAAAATGGACAAGAATAGGACATGCTCTATTTTATTTGCGGGGCTACGGAACAAACATACAGATGCGGATAGCACACGGTGTTCTGTCCGCAATTTTTGCGGACCCATTGAAATGAATGGGTCCGCATCCTATCCACAAAAAAAACGGAATGGACAGGGAAAGAAAATACGTTCATGTGCATGTAGCCTTATACTGTATAGCGCTTTCTTGAGGTGTACACAGCCTTTCAATACCATCAGCCCCGGTGTGCATGTTCTTGTGGCTGTTACTTTATATTTTTATTTGACTATTTTGCTGAGCAGGTCGGAGTCATAACCTTTGCTCATTATCTATCTGTTTTTCAATCGGTGGTGGTTTCATTTTGAAGAATACGCATCATCTTTTGAGGAGTGTAAGGCCTCTTTCACACGGGCGTCATATTTGACGCCCGGATAAGAGGCGGGTGCGTTGCGGGAAAATGTGCGATTTTTCCACGCGAGTGCAAAGCGTTTTAATGCGTTTTGCACGCGCGTGGGAAAAATCGTCATGTTTGGTACCCAGACCCGAACCCGGACTTCATCACTGAAGTTCGGGTTTGGGTTGAGTATTCTGTACATTTTATTATTTTTCCTTATAACATAGTTATAAGGGAAAATAATAGCATTCTCAATACAGAATGCTTAGTAAAATGTGGATGGAGGGGTTAAAAATAAAAAAAATTAACTCACCATATCCACTTGATCGCGTAGTTGCCGATCTCTTCTCTCTCGCTAAAGGACCTGTGATGACGTCACTGAGCTAATCACATGGTCCAATCACATGGTCCATAACCATGGTGATGGACCATGTGATTGGACCATGTGATGTGACGTTACCACAAGTCCTTTAGCTGGCAGCTAATGCTTGAAGAAGAGAGAAGAGATCGGCAACTACGCAATCAAGTGGATAAGGTGAGTTTCTTTTTTTTATTTTTAACCCCTTAATGCACATTTTACTAAGCATCCTGTAGTGAGAATGCTATTATTTTCCCTTATAACCATGTTATAAGGGAAAATAATAAAGATCGGGTCCCGTCTCTTAAATCGCACTGCATCCGCACTTGATTGCGGATGCTTGCGATTTTCCCGCAGCCCCATTCACTTCTATGGGGCCTGCGTTGCGTGAAAAACGCAGAATATAGAGCATGCTGCAATTTTCACGCAACGCAGAAGTGATGCGTGAAAATCACCGCTCATGTGCACAGCCCCATAGAAATGAATGGGTCAGGATTCAGTGCGGGTGCAATGCGTCCATCTCACGCATTGCACCCGCGCGGAAAACTCGCCCGTGTGAAAGGGATTTGATGCGGTTTTGCTGCAGATCTCACCCTTCATTAGAAAATGGTGAAATCCTCAGCTAAAACTGCAAACATAACCGACATGCTGCACTCTTGGAAATCCGCAATGCAGGTCCATTTCCGCATGGAAATAATCCACAAAGAGTACATGAGATTTGTATAATCATACACTTTGCTGGTACTGTACTACTCTGCCGGGAATCTGCATAGTAAAAACTGATGTATTCTGCAATGTGCGCAGGTGGCTTTAGGGTGTGCCCCAGAGCCAGATTAAGGCCTCATGCACACATACGTTTATTTTATCAGTTTACGTACTGTTTTTGAGTTTTTCCATTCCTTTCAAAGATAGAACATGTCCTATTATTGTCCGCATAACGGACAAGGATAGTACTGTTCTATCAGGGGCCAGCTGTTCCGTTCCACAAAAAACGTAATGCACACGGATGTCACGGACCGCAAAATACTAAAAAAGCCATACAGTCGTGTGCAAGAGGCCTACGGCCTCTTGCACATGGCCGGTGTGCCGGCAGTCACGACGGATCCAGATTGGTCCGTGATCCATCCGCACCATGAACAATCATGGTCTAATGCTCCAGATTTAAATGGGTCACTTGAGTGGGTCCGCATCCGTGATGCAGGGAGCACACGGCCGCAATACGGGCCACAGCCGGCAACGCCCGTGTGCATGAGGCATAAAGCGGTGAAGGGCCCTGAGCAAAAAATCTAGTGGGGAAGTGTAGCACCCCCAAGTCAGGGCTTTGTGTAGGAACTAACCTGGGGAATGCCAGTGATGGAGAGGCCGGCACGCTGCTCCTCTGGGGCACTCTCTGGGTTCTTGAGGGACACAGCCAGGTGGAAGGTGAGGTGCCCTTGGTGTTATAGTTTAACGTGCCTATGGCTAAGTCCCTGATATGTCGTGACGCCAGTGCCAGTAAACGGTGGCACACCGTATTTACAGTAGGAATAACTGAGGTACAGACTGATAACTTGAAAACAGAATC
Organism: Bufotes viridis; assembly: GCA_033119425.1. Classification (NCBI taxonomy): domain Eukaryota; kingdom Metazoa; phylum Chordata; class Amphibia; order Anura; family Bufonidae; genus Bufotes; species Bufotes viridis. The sequence goes on from CM065594.1 coordinate 57,504,511, forward strand.
CAAACTTTACTGAAGACAGTGATGATACAGTAAGCAGTCTTTCCAACAGTTCCTTTTGCAGACAATAAAAATTGCAGTGGTCTTACATCCAGCAAGGTTAAACAGAGGGTGGTAATACAGGACTTGAAATTGCAGGTGAACCTTACTTTCTTCCTGACTCGTCCTGACTGGAATTGATGCTTCAAGGCCCCAATGCCCTACTTCTGGCTTATATCCTTGAATCTCCAGCTTTATAATTTACCTCCACTTGACGTTTAGTACCTCCTTGCTCTAGGGATTGCCTCCAGATTCTGCATTCCTTCTCCTAGGGCACCATCTTCCTAGGGTGGATGCCTCACAGGCCGTGAGGCCTGGGTTTAGCCTTCACAGGCACATGGCCTGCACTTGTCTAAGGCACACTCCAGACTAGACTACTTTCCCTTCCCCTGACTGGGCCTTATATAGACTAGGGCAACCTAGCTCCCTCTAGTGACTAGAGCTGGAATTACACCCCTAGCCGGCCTGCACATAGGACATTTCACAGTAACAGGGAAATAAAATACACTGATTTACATTGCATGGTACAAACAGCACCTTTACCAGCCTCCTCCTAACAGAGAGGAACGACAGCAGCCAAGTGACCCTTCCGTAGTGACGGGCAGTACAACTCCCGTACACTACATACCCCGCTGCTTTAAGCTGAGTGCGCCCTCGTACTCTACCAGAGTACCGCCCTACTGGAATTTCCACCTGAAAGAGACAAAAGAAAAACATGCAAGAATACATACATATCAGTACACAATTCTATCTGCATAGACAATTGTCATCAGGTCCAGCTGACTGACGGAGAAGTGCGGTGACAAGGGCGTCGCTCTCTTTCTTCAGGATAAAGAGAGTGGAACTGGGGCGCTGACCTGGCACAGCGGATGTTAGGGAATACCAGGATAGTCCATGACAATGAATGAGTCCATAAAAGGATATCACAGAGACTCGCACACGGGGGTCCATCTCTGGGCACATAGACTTGAATATAAAAATTTTTGCAATAAATACGGTCAGCAGCACATACATAAAATCACAATACAGGACTCTGACAATACCAGGGTAACACCTTCCTGGCAAGTCCTGCGTATATTTAAAGTGCTGACATAAAAGTACCCTTTTCAACCTGAACTGGGGGTTAAAAAAGGGATAAGGTGCAAATAAAAGCAACTAGGAAGTTATTAAAGTACTTGACGCAACAATGTTAGCAGCAGGCAGGATGTCCCGGAACAGAAAGAGGCAGGCTGGGAGCAGTGGTTCCACAGTGGCAACTTATTTGTCAAACATGCCACCGGCCGTGGGGAACTGGCAGCAAGCTCCACCAGCCTGGCAAACTTAAAGGAACAGTTCCTGCAACAAAGATGATGTCCCTGTGAGGATGAGCAAAAATGGCCTAGCAGGCCTGCTCACAGAGTAGGTATCAAAGGATCCCTGTTCATCAGAGGTAGTGCAGCCCTGTGCTGCAGGTAGTCTGGGCCATGCAACAGGACCACTTGGAGGGTGCCCACCACAAAGAATGGGCTGGAAACATCACCGGTATTGGGCCTACCCACCTCACTGGCCCGCTGGGTTGCGGACACACAGGAGCTGCTGGTCTCGGGACACGGGCCGGCGCTGGGAGTGAGACACTTCCTCTGGCCGGGACATAACACTCCCGTCACGGCGGACTCGGCTCCGGGCATATGTCAATTTATCCGCTGTTACACGGACCTTGGGTGGCTCAGCGTTAGCGGTAGGACCCTGGACTACGGGCTCGGGTGGTACAGGGGTCACAGGTAACTCACCACCGCTGGACTGCTGCGCTGTCTTCTTAGAATCTGCCACTTGCCGCAGGCCATCCAGATAGACCTGTAAGGGCGCGATCCGCTCCTCCAGGCGGAGATCTCACTGCTGGATTCCGGCACACTTGCAGCAGGCTCAGATGAGGTTCTATCTTGGCGGTTCTTCCGCAGGTCATCCATGGCTTCACTGAACTGGGCCATCCGCGCCCAATCAGCGGCTGTCTTCTCTCGTCGCGGCAGCTCTGGAGAGGGATAAGGACTGGGAGGCTTGTCCAGGATCGTCGGCTGCCAGAAGATGTTCGGGCCGAGAAAGGAACTCTTTTCCTGAGTACGTATTCCGGATGGGTCCCGGCGGGTCCTCTGCCTCCACCGGATCTTCGGTTTCTTCCCAGTCTTCCGGTACCGGTCCTGGGCGGGTCACCGCAGTGGCATATGGGCCTCGCAGGCCCTCTGCGGGAGTGAACTCCACTTTCTCTCCGACCGCTAGATTATGCAGTCGCCCGGGAGATAGCTGCGCTTGACGGACCGGCGATTTACATAATAGTCCCGGTTGGTGCCGGTTTCTTGGATGAAGCCAAATCCTCTGACCTTGTCAAACTCGAGCACGACTCCGGTGCGGCGTTCGAGCTGGGGCTTGCTGTCTCTGGAGTCCTCATAAATCCGGCTTGGTGACTTCTTCAAAGTACTTTTTCTGAGTGGTGGTTTTTAAAGTTGCCGCCACTCGGATCTCGGCCATCAGGGCCGACCACGCGAGGTTCCGCGGGAGAAAGCCTTCTCGCTGCGGGTGGAAACGGCAGGGTTCGGCTTGTGGCCATGGACAGGTCTGGGCCATGTCGCTGGGAGTATACGCTGGGGCGCAGGGCGCTCCTTAGTTGCTCCTGAGGTCGCCTCCATTGCACCAACTACGGCTCCGGATCCCTCTGATTCAGGTAGGAAACCCCGTAGCAGGGTGAGCCACTGTTCCAGCAGGCTCCACCCCGTCGATTCTTGCACGCCCCTAGGTATTCCAGTATAGGGTAGGCGGTGTCCATATTATAATCCTCAAAGGAAGGCGTTACCTCCAGGTCGTCTTCTCCTCCCTCTTGGAGGGTTTTGGCGCCAAATTTTCGCGCCACTGAGGACAGTGATGGCGCAAGAAGAAGTCCAATGGCGCCGGCGTATCTTGGACGCCATGATGCATCAATTCAATGACAGCAAGCAGTGGTAGTAAAACAGCATAAAAGTCCACAAAAATGCACTTTGAAGTGGCGATTTTCTTCCTCTTGATAGCGCAACACTGCACAGCGCTTTCTGGAGGTTTTTGGGACACTTTTCTGTACGTTTTAGGTCCGCAAAGTTCACTTCAAATAAACAGGCGTTTTGTCACTTGGCAAACTGGTTAAGGCACAAAGTTCACGTTTTTGATCACAGTCCATAAAGCGTGCGTATCCTGTTCGTGACGCCAAAATGTAGCATCCCCAAGTCAGGGCTTTGTGTAGGAACTAACCTGGGGAATGCCAGTGATGGAGAGGCCGGCACGCTGCTCCTCTGGGGCACTCTCTGGGTTCTTGAGGGACACAGCCAGGTGGAAGGTGAGGTGCCCTTGGTGTTATAGTTTAACGTGCCTATGGCTAAGTCCCTGATATGTCGTGGCGCCAGTGCCAGTAAGCGGTGGCACACCGTATTTACAGTAGGAATAACTGAGGTACAGACTGATAACTTGAAAACAGAATCCAAACTTTACTGAAGACAGTGATGATACAGTAAGCAGTCTTTCCAACAGTTCCTTTTGCAGACAATAAAAATTGCAGTGGTCTTACATCCAGCAAGGTTAAACAGAGGGTGGTAATACAGGACTTGAAATTGCAGGTGAACCTTACTTTCTTCCTGACTCGTCCTGACTGGAATTGATGCTTCAAGGCCCCAATGCCCTACTTCTGGCTTATATCCTTGAATCTCCAGCTTTATAATTTACCTCCACTTGACGTTTAGTACCTCCTTGCTCTAGGGATTGCCTCTGGGTTCTGCATTCCTTCTCCTAGGGCACCATCTTCCTAGGGTGGATGCCTCACAGGCCGTGAGGCCTGGGTTTAGCCTTCACAGGCACATGGCCTGCACTTGTCTAAGGCACACTCCAGACTAGACTACTTTCCCTTCCCCTGACTGGGCCTTATATAGACTAGGGCAACCTAGCTCCCTCTAGTGACTAGAGCTGGAATTACACCCCTAGCCGGCCTGCACATAGGACATTTCACAGTAACAGGGAAATAAAATACACTGATTTACATTGCATGGTACAAACAGCACCTTTACCAGCCTCCTCCTAACAGAGAGGAACGACAGCAGCCAAGTGACCCTTCCGTAGTGCCGGGCAGTACAACTCCCGTACACTACAGAAGGCCCCCATAATTTTAACTGCACGACCATGATTGTTCATGGCTGCACAGTTTGCGGCCAAAAATGCAGTGTTAAAAGGCATCTGTCAGCATATTTGTACCAATAAAACTGGCTGACCTGTTACATGGGCGCTTGGCAGCTGAAGACACCTGTGTTTGTCCCATCTTCATATGTGGCCGCATTGCTGAGAAAAATGATGTTTTAATATATGCAAATGAGCTTCTAGGAGCAATGGGGGCATTACCGTTACACCTAGAGGCTCTGCTCTCTCTGCAACTGCTGCGTCCTCTGCACACCCGGGACACCTGTTGATCAGCTGTTTGGGAAGGCACCGCTGCCTTCTCTCAGCTCACCAAGCACAGTGGTGCTCCTCATTCACTTCAATGGAGCGGAGTTGCACCTGGGTCATGTGATCAATGAACATGACGTCACATGCAGGGCAAGCCTTTGGGGTGTGCGAGCTGTGCGGCCACACAGGGCGCCATGGCAACAGGGGAGCCTGGCGGCCGACACAGCTCGCAGACGCTATTGGCTACCAGGGCCAAACTGGCCTGCCGCGGCCCTGGTGACAAGTAAGGGCGGCCGGCGGCAGGGCACAGCAGGAGATGAGCACTTTCATTGCGCTCATCTCCATAGTCATCTGTATCGTCGTCCTCAGGACGGCAATACAGATGTCTGTGCTGTGGCAGAGGAGGGAGAGGTGTGTCCCTTCCCTGTTTCTCTGATAGGCTGCCGGCCTAGTGCTGGCAGCCTATCAGAGCCCGGTGCAGGTGGGGCGATGATGTCATTGCGCTGTCGGAGCCGTACAGTGAGGGACACAGGCCGGTGTACCATGAAAAAGCCTTAACTCATGAACAAACCTTAAGTCAGCTGATTTCAGGGGGTGTGTTCTATGCAGCCCATTCAGGCGGCTCTCGGCTCACATTACATATTGAGGGGTGTGTTCTATGCAGTTCGCGCTCGGCTCAGCGCAGTCTGCAGAAGCAGGTCTCCCTGATGGGAGAGGGAGGGAGCTCCCTCCCTGTTAACCCCTTACATACCGCGGTCCGTACGGACCGCAGTATTGAAGGGGTTAAACTGCTGACATCTGCAGCACAGATGTCAGCAGTTTATAGCAGGGGGTCAGCAATGTGCTGACCCCCTGCTATACCCACTAGACCACCAGGGAAAAAATTTCAAAGGAGGCGGGCGGGGGATCGCATTTGCGATCCCGCCTGCCGCACCACCCGCCTCCTGCGCCTGCAGCCCGCAATTCCCCCCCTGCACCGCCCGGGGGGTCAGTAACATGGCGGGGTGCAGGGGGGGGGGGTTAATTGGTTAATTTTTACATTTAGGTCTCTGATCCCGCGGTTGATTGACCTGCGGTTTTCTGCGCAACATGGGGGGGGCTCACAGGTTTATTCATACACCTGTGCCAACCCTCTGGCTTCAGAACTGTATCGGCGTAGTGCACATAATGCGCATGCGCCGAAGGACACGCCCCCTGAAATCAGCTGACTTAAGGTTTGTTCATGAGTTAAGGCTTTTTCATGGTACACCGGAAGAGGCCTGCATCGCATCACTGACATGGAGGCAAGTATAAGTGTTTTTTTTTGTTTTTTTTTGTACAATGCTTTATACTGGATCATGATAGGGTGGGGGCTACTGGCACATGATAAGGGGGGCTCTGGCTGCTGGCACATGGTGGTAGGGGGCTCTTATTACTGGCACATAGAAATTGTCTAGAGGGGGCCGATATATGCTAATGTTGTAAAATGGTTAAATATAGAGTACTGACAACATTGCTCTTGTTTCTACAATACATAAACTGACTTTGTGGATTATACTATTAAAGTGGCACTGTCACTGTCTGGGAATTTGCCAAAGACCCCCGACAGAGAGTGACATTGAAGCTGATCTATAGTTGATCTATACCTTCACTACTGTGTTTAGGGGAACCTGGGGGGGGAGGGGGGCGCCACAAGATTAGCTCTCACAGGGCGCCTGAACACCTAAGGCCAGCCCTGCTCACATGGCCTGGACAAAGCTGCAGGAGCTGATGAGTGGGGGTCCTGGTTGTCAGACCCCCGCCAATCAGATACTAATGACCTATCCTGAGGATAGGCCATCAGTATAACGATCTTGGAAAACCCTTTAACATGTGATCCACCAGTAACTGAGCAGCGGAGCTTAGTAAATAGCAAATGTAGGATGAAAGAAGACAATGGGGGAGATTTATCAAAACCAGTGTAAAGGAAAACCGGCTTAGTTGCCCGTAGCAACCAATCGGATTCCATCTTTCATTTTCCAGAGCTCCCCAGCCGTCTAGCAGGAAATTTTGAGCACTTTATGATTGCCTCTGCTGGTTTTATGGAGATGCTCATTTCATTTTCCAGCAGGACTTGGCACCTGCCCACAAGTACCCAACAATGCTGATGAGCTGAAGGTCACTATCAAAGAACCTGGACTTCCATAACACCTCAGCAGTGCCACAGGCTGATCACCTCCATGCCACGCCGCACTGATGCAGTAATTCATGCAAATGGAACCCCGACCAAGTATTGAGTGCATATACTGTACATACTTTTCAGTAGGCCAACATTTCTGTATTAAAAATCATTTTTAATTGGTCTTATATAATGTTCTAATTTTCGGAGATATTGACTTTTTGGTTTTCATTAGCTCTAAGCCAAAACCATCAACATTAAAAGAAATAAACACTTGAAATAGATCACTCTGTGTGTAATGGATCTATATGATATGAATTTTACTTTTTGAATTGAATTACTGAAATAAATTAACTTTTTGAAGAAATTTTTTGAGATGCACCTGGAAATACCATAAAACAAATTTTAAGTATATGCAATGTAAAAACACAACTAAAACACATTTGTGCACATGGTGGTTACATTGCTACTGACATAAAGTTGGAAATATCTTTTAACACGCACAGAATTATAAATCTAATGATACATAATCTCCTTTTTTAAATTCAAGCCATTTGGACTCCTGGTATTCAGATTGAAAATCCAAAATGCCTCCTATGAAAAAAGGCAGGGTGTTTCAATTCCCCACCTTGAGGAGATCTTTTGACTCTTTCTATACCATATACTTTAATGGATCTCAAACTTCCTGCATGACACAAAACGTCATGACGCATCAGATATAATCTGTTCCTTAGGACTTTCAATATCATTAAGATGCTCCAAAATTTTGACTTTTAGGGTACTTTCACACTTGCGTTTTTGTTTTCCGGCATAGAGTTCCGTTGTCGGGGCTCTATGCCGGAAAGAAACGCTTTCGTTACAGATAATACAACCACATGCATCCGTTTGAACGGAACCGCTTGTATTAACTTTAACTTTTTTTAACATTGCCGGATCCGTCATGAACTCTATTGAAAGTCAATGGAGGACGGATCCGTTTTCTATTGAGGCAGAATGTGCCAGACAAAACAGATCCATCACGGAACTCTATGCCGGAAAAGAAAAACGCAAGTGTGAAAGTACCCTTAGGGGGTCATTTATCATGCTGAAATACGCATATATTAGGTAACCATTGTGCTGCTTTCTGCGACTTTGCCCTGCTCACTCCAGGTCTAAAATTGTGGGCGTGGTGTGGGTGGGGATGGGCCAGCAGGCTTGTCTCATTCATCATTTTCTACGCCTGTTTTAGGGCATCCCGTGCGTGGAATCCACTGCGTGAAAGAGTGCCAAGCCCCGTTCCGGACAGCAGAGACACAAAGCATTAACATGATTGATAATGCTCCGTGCCTCTCTGTAAACTTTTTACTACAAAACCACAGTGACAACTTTATCTCAATGTGATTTTGTAGTAGAAACATCACAGAGAGGCAAAGACCATCATCAATGATGTTAATGCTCCGTTTCTCTGCTGTCCGGAACGGGGCTTGGCTCACTTTCACGCAGCAGATTACCCGCACGACATCCGCTCTTGTGAAAGAGTACTTAGGCGTAGAAAATGGTCTAAATGTAAGACAGCTAGGAAGTCTGTTTTACATTTAGAACTGGTGCTGGATGCGCCAAAGTTATGGAGAGGCCTGTGTCTTTTCATAACTTCAGCGGTTCCACCGCCAGCGCAGGGGCTTTAGTATGACCGGCATCTAAAACGCCGGTTTTAATAAATGTGCTCCTTAATTTACTAGACATGCAGCCTAC